>VZRE01001340.1:0-44949 GCA_013396775.1 Cephalopterus ornatus
TTTGCAGTCAGATACTATCACCAGCAATCCCTGAACCTTAGCCTGTCACAATTTTATATTAATAAAGTGTGTTATTCCCTAAGCTGTTAGTGGTGGTCCTTCCTGGGCACTGGCAATTGCCAGCAGAGAGTAACACACTCAAATGAAGTGGGAAGACCCACTGAGGGGTCTCCCTTATGCTTTCCTGACAAGGGCAGTCAAATCGCCCTCCAATCCAGTGGGACTGTTTGGTGAAGGGTCCCCATAAGAGGACACGGTTGGACATGAAGGTCTCGGCTTTTCTGGGGCACTGACAGACAAATCACATACTAAGGGTTGAAGAAATCTCCTCTTTTCATGTGACAGGTACTATGAGAAGCAATGAGCAGCACAGGGTGGGATGGATAGGTCCATCCTTGCTGCAGCCACAATGGCTGTGTCCGGCTATGCCTTCAGGTAAAACTTAAAATGGCAACAAGTTGGACCAGGTAGGGTGGGGGCTGGTACAAAGTAAGGCTTTTACAGGACAAGGGTTTCCAATTAAAACATTCAGCAAACCCACCTCTCCCACACTGTGTACAAATTTCTCCAACTGCCCAGAAAAATGCTGTGAGTAAATGCCACTCTTTCAGGCCTGTATGGGGTACCTGACACAACCAAGGTACATCACTGTTTATCGTAGTCACCTGCTTAACCTGCTCCTTTCAGAAGTGCAGGCAACACTGCGGTGCAATCCCTGGCAGCTCCCCTTATCCTGCACCTCCCAAGCTGGGCCAGCTGCAGCCCAATGCTACCAGAGAGTAGAGATGCCCAGGAGGAAGCATATCACACTCACATTGCTAGTTACTGTCAGCAAAAGAACTTAAACCTTGAAATAATGGGAACCACATGAATAAATAGATCATTAGGGGTAACCAACTTGTTGACAGGTGATATGGAGCAGGGAGATATGTGTAAAACCCACACAGAGAACTGTGACAGTGGTGAGAGTGGGTTGGTTTTAGTGGAGTTAACATATGTTGCACTTCAAATAATGAGACAGAAAAATTAGGATTATATTGAGAATTTAATTAAAATAAGAGTATGCTCTTTAAAAATATATTCTTATCTGTAGCGACTATGCTCCAGTGCAGAGGCTTTTCAGCTTCTTTTTAACATGGCTGAATAACAGACCTTCTCTTCTATGTATTTATGGTTTGATAGATGTAAACTTTTAATTTGAATGACTTCACATTTTGGTCATTATTTGAGGTCTAAAAGTGCAGAGGCCCAAAGGTGACAACTTCTATTACATGGTTATTACCTGCAGCTCATGCTGAGAAAGAGGCTCCAGAAATGCAAACTTCAGGGCCACATCTCACACCTGTCCCTAGGATAGCTGCTGGTGCTCCCTCCCACAGAAATTTCTCATGTCATTAGTACAGTAAATGATTTATAATACAACAGCAATGCAAAACTACATCCCAAGAATGTTAGAACCAAAGGAAAATCTCTACTTCTCACTCTTTCCTTTAAATGTTTAACAGTGAATTCAGTGTTTGTAAAAATTACGGGAATCACAGCCCTTGTCCTGGCTGCAGGACTCGCAGAAACCAGGGGTTTCCACACTCTATCCCATTCACTTTGACCAGGTGTAAGGAATAGCCACAGGAGTAGTTGTTTATCAGGCTGGTCCAGGAGAAGTGTTTATATTCCTTGCACTGAGCACCTTTGACTTGATGTAGGTCAAAGAATTACAAACTCTCTCCTCATTCAAGAACTAACCTCTGATTTCACAGAAAGCAATGATTATTTGGCTGTTCTTGTAATGGGACCAAGGTTTAGCCTTAATAGATTAAGCCACAATCATTAACTCACTGACATCCATAACAGAAAAAACCAAAGGACGGTAAGGCCAAGTGGGTGATTTCTTACTTTGATTTATTCCCCAGAAACAGGCTGGAGCTATCACAAGAGTGAAGGAAGCAGATTAGTATTTGTAGATCCCCATCAATCCCGCTGCAGATGAAGCTGTGCTGGCTGCACAGGTTGCTGATCCCAGCCCCACCTGCCAGTCCCACTGCTGCAGCCCACCAGCTCCTCCAGCCTGCTGGCAGAAGGGTTTGGATGGCCATCTCCCCATCATTCCTGGCAGAACCAGCTAGATTAGCCAATACTCTTAGGGTTATTTGGCTCATTTTAACCAAGATTAAATTACACCAATTTAATGTGAGCAATTACACCAGCAACTCAGAAGCAGGCCTGTGGCAGAGGCAGCCCTCACATCAGCAAAGGGAGGGTTACAGGTAGCTGGGGCTGCCTGGGGGCATCACCTCCTCAACTGGCCCCAGAGCACCTGGAAAAGGGTGCACAGACACCAGGTGAGTCTCACTGGGGGAGCCCAGTTCAAACTTATTACTTCACAATCAATCAAATAATCATCAGCTGATAACTACTTTTGGATATCGTGGATCTGACTGATTCAGACAAGAGACCAGAGCTGAAACTCTCTGTAGTGGATAATCAAAGCTCTGAGCCAGCTAATTCCCTTCTGTTAACACTGCCTACGCGTGCACACATGCACATGTTTTCTCTCTTTTCCCTTTGTCTGCCACCCTGAGCTGTAGCTGCAGATCTGAGACAGGGCAGGCTGAGCATTCTATAATGACTGCAATCACGCTGACATGCAGTGAGACCCACCTCTAGCTATTAGGTCCTAGAACATCACTGATGGTAGCAAAGTAAAAAGGTTGATGTTATATTTGTTGACCCAGACAAGGCAAAAATGCTTCTACAGTAAAAAACCTTACAATATATAGCATCAATGAGCATAATATATATTATATTAGTAGGCTTATTCTGTTAAGATACAAGCACAGGGGCTCTTGTGTGTGTTCACAAAGAAGAGTGTTTAGCATAAAAAGATTCTGTTCTGTTTGTGCATGAAGAAATGGGTCATTCTTTACTTTCCTGTGTCATTACAAATTCCAGCCCTAACTGTCTACCCTTTTTTGGGTAGTAAATTACTGCTTCTTTAGCAAAGATTTAGATCCACAGGCCTTAGCAGCTCCCTTTTAAACTTTCAACAGCATATTTAGACTAATCTCATAACAAAAGTTACATCGTGTGGTAGCACACAAGTAACAATGGTATTCCTTCTACGTGCCCAGAAGTTTTAGAAAAAAAATTATTTCTTTTAGAAGGATCCAAAATTCAGTTGCAAAAGTGAACAGCAGCCAAGAGCTCCCATAAGAAAAGAGGGGGCCTAGGTGATGACTGTTAAAGTCTCAGTTGTGGACAGTCTATAGAGAAAGGTATAGAGATTCAACTGCTAGGAAAAATTCAGGCACCTTGCCAAAGAATTTAATAAGGTAATCCACTCCCAATTAAATTAAATTTAAACTTGCATATGTGAGGAATCCAGGTTCAATACCTTAATAGTGGCAAACTCTTGTGTTGATTTTTCCAGCTTCAGCTGATATTAATCAGAAAGCACTCAGACTTGGGTCCCAAGTCTCTTGACCTGCACACACCAGCTGGAATGCCAGAAAAGCTTTCAGCCCAGAAGGCAGGAAAGTGCACAGTATCTTTTCAGTCATACTAACAGGGCAAGTCCTATCATTATCTTAAACCCGAGGAAAATCAGCTTGCACCATAGTTGCAGTTGTCTTGCTAGAAAAGAACACAGGAATCCATGAGGTCACTCCCAACTGAAAATCATTTTCTCCGTGCAAGCTTAAATTTACTTTGAGTCTGTGAGTGACTCACATTTGCATGTGCCTATAGCTGTGCAAGATGAAGGGCAACAAGTGTGATTCTGCCTGATTAAAAGTAACACGCAGATTTATATAGACTTGTACAGGAACAAGATAGCCCTAAGTTAGTTAATCAGACATTAAAATACTTGCAAAAGTGAAATAAAAAGACACTCATTTTTCAAGGAAACAGCTAAAATAGCTATAAAAATAGGCCAAAAGTTACCAGCAGCTTTGTTAAATAGAAAGCATGTTTTGTTTAAGTATGGATGCATCCATTTCCAGCAACATTTCCAAAAACATTTTAAGTGACTCAGGAACTTAAGGTCATTACATGTTTTTGAAAAACTTCTTATTCTAAATCAGATTGCACAAAAATGTGTGAAAGTTTTAAGGAATAGACAGAGAGACAGACATCCAAATGGGTTTCTTTCCTGCATTCCTTGCATGCAGCTTCTCCCTCTGTTAGCTGCCTTTTTTTCTCCCACTTTTTTTTGGAAATTAAAAAAAAAAAAAAAAGAAAAAAGCAGTACTCAGACATGCAGCCTGGTTCAAAGCTCTGGTGGGTAGCAGGGAAACACTTTAGAGATCAGGTGAAATGAATTCAAGATGAGTGAAAATGGTCTTTGGTTCTGCTCTGCTACCTTTTACTGAAGATTCACTGCAGAGACGTGAATCATCTCCATCCATGCTGTGCTTCGCTTCTTGCAGGCATTTTTCACAGATCCCTCCTGCTTCTTTTGTCTCCTAGTGTCAGACATCGTGATTTACCATTGGTCACTGTGGCATTAAGGGTTTACTACCCGTTAGAACAAGTGTAAAGGAAAAGGAACCTGCTGCAAAATAAATAAATAACATAATGGCAGACACTTTGCAATAAGGAATAACAATTAGGTAATAAAAGGGAAAAAATGGGAAAGCACAGCTTCTGTTCACTTGGCTTACAGCTAAAAACCAACATTTTTTTACTTTAGATCAACTAAAATCTCTGCTTAAAGTAAACTGAGAATACAATTACATTCAGGCAACTGGGCTCTGTAGTTTTAGAAAGAAAACTCCTTCCCAGATAGAATGAGCAATGAAATAGAAATAGGGTAAAACAAATATATTCTATGAACCCATTAATAATCAAACAGATGTAATTGTACAAGACACTAACAGAAACCATTGTTTGGGGAAGAACACAAACAGTTGATGATAAAATGCTAGGTTTATAAAGTATATGAAATTTCATCTCACTTCTCCAAGTTACCCTCTCAAAAATCAATAAAAATCATGTATTGAATATAGTAACTGTGATTCTATTTAAAAATCTAAATCACTGGTTTTTTAGAGCATTTGGAAAACCTAGGAGTGGTACCTGCATTCTTTAATCTTACTCCTTCCTTCAGGGACTGTAACTAGTTTTTGTGTTTATGATAAAATAGATGGCAGAAAAAATGAGGAATATATGGGAGAAATATGCATATTTTGAAGTTATGTACTTTACCTGAAAAGGTTTTTTGTCTTCCTCATTTATGTGTAATGGCCCAGATATCCCCTACATCTGGTTAAATTTCAACGCTAATAGTATCCTAAGAAAAGCAGGTACCACTGTTACTATAGACACTACAGAAGAGAATTAAAGTCACATTTGAAGATCTCCCCGTTTTTTCCCAACACCTTGCAGTTGTGATAAAACTCTGAGATGTTTCTCTGAAGTCTTTTAAACTCTCCAAAAATACTTCAGCCAAACACAGAATGCACAGTAGCCTGAAAGGAACATTAAGTAAAATAAAAAAAAAAAAAAATCCAAAAAGAACATAGGCAATTATTTCTGAGACTTTTTTTTTTTTAATTTTGTTGGACAATAAAACTTAAACTACAGATGATACCAGGTTTAGTTCCAACAAATATCATCACATTACTGGACTTTGTGATAGTGCTTAAAACATTTTCTGATGTTTCAAGGAAGCATATAAGTAACAAGGGCTAGTGCTCATTTGTCATTAATAAGGTGGCTGTTATTTTCAGGGCGATCATTGTGCCTGTTATGGTTTCGAAGTACATTTCCTCAAAGACATTCTCCATAATGTCAAGTGAAGAAATGTTAGATTGTATGAAAGCAGCCTTGTCTCTCTAGAAGTGTTATCACTCATGGTTTGGGCTCTTTAAGAAGCATGATTGACCCAAGGATTTAATTTATTCTCTACCTAAATTAGGGGGAAAGAAAACAATTTTATTATATAATTCCAAGTGATTTCTGAGAAGAGATGTTGCATTGAAAGTCAGTAACTTTTGTTGCCATCAGACCTATCCCTAGCATACTTCAGCATAGGCATGATTCAAGACAGCATCACCCAGCCAGAAATTTTTGAGGCAGCCTCTCTGTTTCAGAGCATGAGACTTATTTTTTTTTCAAACCAGCATGGACACAAGCTGCTATGGGCAGACGCTCTCATGACCAAAGAACAGTCCTAGGCATATTCATTTTAGTAGTACAGCCATGGCCAGGGGCTCCTACATACCACATCCAAGCCTTTCCTCTGAGACATCCTTCCTGGGAAGAGGCTGTGCTGTTCCTCCCAATAACCACTTCTTTTTTTTTCTGTGGACTACAGGAACTATTGCTGAAGGCTACTACTGCAGGTTCTGCTGTGGAGACAGATCTGAGCCTGTTGATCAGCCATTGAATATACTGTTCCTATTTTAGGTAATTTTCAAATTATTTCTGAACAGCAGGAAAAGCAGAAGATGGAGACTGCAACACATGGCACGTGTATATCCACTTTCAGTCCCCAGGACCCCCTTTGCAAATGAGATTTTGTACTTTATAGAGCATTGTTTTCCCAGTAGTAAACTATTTAAATGGATAACCACATTTAAGCTACTCCTGGGGAAGAGCCAATTTAAGAAAAACCATCCAGGAATTCACTGCAAATGAGATGCTGCCTCTCCAAAGACTCTCTTCCTTACCATCACAGTGACAGGCTTGGGACTGGCTTCTAACAGAGAATACCAGAAAGTTGGGAATTTGCCCATTATAACTTAAAATTAAGACGGTTGGAACAATAAAGTCAGAAGGGGGCTCCCCCCCCAGGTCTGCTCCCCTCTCCCCCCCTTAAAAAAAACACCTATGTATCTTTCAGAGCAAATAAAAAACTGTAACCATGTTATAAATAAAGTACTGAAAGTTAGTACAGTCTTTCCTTATAAAATGGAACCATGTGACTAAGGTGCAATTCTTTGGAGCAGTTACCTATAAGGGATTATGCCACAAGCCTGTCAGTGTTTCAGAGGCATTTGGATAATGCCCTTAGTATGTTTAACTGTTGGTCAGCCCTGAAGCCATCACACAGTTGGTCTAAATGACCATTGTAGATCCCTTCCAACTGAAATAGTCTATCCTACATTTAGCTTTCTTTAGGGTTTATTTTTTAATATTTTTATTAGACAAGCAATTGTAATGCTGTTATTATTATATATATTTATACTGCAACTGAAGCCACCAGTAAAACTGCTATTGATTTAGTATCTGGAATTCTGGGATATCAGCTTTAAGATGTGGTGTGCATCCACAGTGGCATCTATTTGCAGGTCTTCTAAAGGCATTGAAACTTATCATTCTACTGCATAACAAAAAGTAGGCCTGGTGTTCACAAAATTTTTAAAGGGCACTAATTAGTCTGGCCAGGATCTGTCCATTCAGCTATTTGAATCATGACAATGCAGAGGAAAATGCCATTGAACAGAATCCAAAAAATAGTTCCAAGGAGTAACTTGGCTTTTTGTCTTGGAAGAACAAATGTAATGCTCATGGTGCAGTACCTAGAAAGGATCAATCTGTACTGATGCATGGAAAAGTTTCTCTCAGTGGTCATGCACATCCACAGTTGCAAAATGTATTTAGCCTGGAAGTGAACTGATGCCTAAATATCTCTTAGGAACTTATAGAAAACTCTCTGTTAGGTGATGGTTTTCATCACCTGTGGGGGATGTCTTTACTGAAAAGGAGGAAGATCTCTATGCCAAATTTAAGGATACCCTGGATGAAGCTCGGCAAGAGGACAGCTACGTGTAACTAAATAAGGGACTGAACACCACCAAGGACATTTCTATAACCATTATTAAGACTTCGCAAATGTTTATGATAATTCAATTAGTTTTTTGAGGTTTGTACCCCAGTTCATATTCCATATATAGTTGTAACCCCTCCTTTTTACTATATTTGTCCTATGTACCTCCCTCATTTACCTAATATAGTAAGCTCCTCCCTTCTCTCCTCCCTTCCCATCCTTGTATGTCACGCATTCCACCCCTTGTTGCCTTATAGAGCAGGCCACACCTCTATTCTAGACTGTTCCTAGGCAGACCCTATAAAAGGGGCTGCCGCCATGTTAATAAAGGTTCACTCCCTCCAACCCTTGGTGCTGTGCGTGTGTATGGTTCTTCCATAACTGCGTCACAGTACCTGGGGCCCCTATATTGCCGCAGCCAATGCTAGCCTGGCATTCCCTGTCTCTCTACCCAAGTGGACCGAGTCCTGTGCTCCCGCGAGCTGCGACAATCACCTCTGTAGGTCTTGCCCATTCACTCCAGTTTGCTTTTACTAAGTGTGCCCAGGTGTTATGTTACACAAGAAATGAGAATACTCCAGGGGTAAGGTGCCTCAAATTTGCCCACTGGCTTAACTTTCTGTTCTGGTTGTTTTAAATTCAAAAATCAGCCACCATGAATGTGTTTATTTTTGATGGATTCAGTAGTCATTACCATTGCATTCATCAACTGGAGGCATTTCAAGGGCACTGAAGTGTATTAATTGCAACAAGATAAATCAGCAGTTATCTCTGGAATTATTCCTTTTCATTTTCATTCTTGAACTAGCTGGTCTTGATGTCTTCAATTAAATCACTTGAATAGTATTTTATTGTTATTTTTAATTTATGCCACTATTCTGTTAGCATCTACCCATAAATGATCAGGGCTAATTTCCATCAGTGGACATTTGAGAAACACTCCTTTATTCTTTACTATTTGCTCTTCAAAGAATGAAGGTGCTTCAGTTTGCTAACTCTGGAAGCTTGCCAGCCTTACCACAATTTTCAACACCACTCACGTGAAGAAGAGTTGAGTACAGTGACTAACTGTATGCCAAACTGGCTACAGGTCTATCAGGAGATACATTGAAACTAAAGAAACTTGTAAGTCAAATGTAAATAGTTCAAAGAATCCTTAGTTTTTGCACTTTTGAGGTTTTGATTACAGCTCCCTTATCTACCAAACTGAAATCCCACTTGGTACAAGAGGAACTTCAAAAAGCAGAGCTCCTACTTGGCATAGATATTAAATTTTTCCTTTCCTCGGCAACTATTGACCTGTTGGCCCTAGAGAAGAAATATTAATTATATTCCCACTTCTAATCACATCAAGGGGGAGGTCAAATCTTAAATAGTACCATGAACAGCTTTACACAAATCAAATTTTCCATTTTCTAGAATCTGTTAAAAAATCTTAAGTAGCAAATTCACAAATCTGTTTTATTGTGGTGGGAACTCAGGAATGTTGCTATATTATGGCACGTTCTTTGAAAATCAAAAGAACATAATTTAACATACAGAGTAGATTGCTTGTCTACTGGTATACCATGACAATTAGCTAAGGATTCACCAGCCTAGCCAAAGTCAAGAGCCATCCTTGGAATTTAAGAACCTTTTTGATGTTGCCATTTGACTGACCTTTCTTGTCTTCTTAATGTCATGCAAGCCAGTGAACTGAAGAGTAAAGTTCAGCTAAATCCAAAACTGTGCTAAGAGCACTACACGCGCACTTCCTTCAATTTGCTTTTCTTCCTGTGGAGCATGACGAATTACTAGAGCACTCTGAAGTTTACTGATGCAAAGCATTCACTTGGATTCTCTTCCAAATTCAAATGAACAGTATCCTTCTCTAGATCTTGATAACACTTCTTAGAAATTATGAAATTACAACCCTCCTGGTTTCTCTGAAATAAAGGTGAAACCAATTCAGAAATACACTTTTCAGTTCTCTATGCTAAAGCCATTCAGCCTCTCCTGCCAATCACTGAGAATAAAACTTATTTAAAGACCTCCCACGTCACATATATTATAATCACAGATTATTGTTTGTACAATATGGCACTGGCAGAGAGATACAGCCTGGCAGAAACAACCCTTCTATAGGTACCTCCCTGGCTGGGCACAAACCCGTGTGAGTACAGAAACTGTCAGCCTTGTTGTCAGCATCACATTATGCCCAGACCAGTAAACCTTGTAGAGCGAATGTTGCTTTGTTTTATTGATCATGTCTTCTGAAGTATCCTTCAGAGGATAAAGCCAATACGATTGAGTAAGGCTAGAGAAATTATTCAGTCGGCTACTCTTTCATTGGGACATGACAGCCAGATACTGGATTAGGCTATGCAAAACCCTAAAATGAATTCTCAATCTGCAATATTTTTGCTGATACTCTTCTGATTCAGACATTTTAGGAGTTCTGCAGTATGAAAATTGGTTTGTTTGTTGTTTATTTTTTCCTTTAACAGGCACGCTCGCAGATGTGATACATGGAAAATGTGATCAAACTTACTGACTACCCCATGAGAATCTGTTCTTTTGACAATTCAGCCAAGGCTAAAGTTTATAGCCACCAAAGCTGCAAAAGGCTTTAGTCAAAGCTCGTAGGCCATGTTTTAAAACAAATGGTCATCACTTAGTACTTTGTATGTTTCTTTCCCTGCAGAAGCCTAAGTCCTAAATGCTGCCAGATATACAAGTGTTGTAAACCTTCAACTGTTCAGCAATAGCAAGGGAATCAATCTTGCAACTCTGCTTTTATTCAAGTTTGTTCAGTTTGCAGTCCACCAACACCCGCAAGTCTCTTTACCAGAGCTGTCCCCCAGCCTGTGCTGGAGGTGTTCTTATTTTTGAAGCTCCTGATTGAGCTTCAAAAGGTTCCCATCAATAAGACTAATGAAAGGTCCACAAAACCCCATAATTCATGAAAACCAGGCCACATTTTCTTTTTTCCTTCCTTCTGGTTAAGGTCTTGCTAATGTTGCATGGTTTTTCAGTTTTCACAATTATAAATTCTTAATTTTGAAAAAAAATCCCACCAAACTTTAAAATAAGAATAATCACCTGTTATTCCAAAACAGTCTTTCAAATACAAACAATTCCTTATTTATAAACTTGCTCACAGCTATTGTGACCTTATGCTAAGACTTCTGTTTAAGGGAGACAGAATGAGTATGACCAACTACCTGTACACAAAGAAGGGTAATACCAAAAATATTATGGTTCTTATTGTGGATATTTAAATTATTTCTTTATGAGGAAAACAAACATTCAGAAACTTTCCCCCTTTAATTCTCAGTTCTGCTGCAGCAATTTAAATAACAGTAAGTTAAAACAGGAGACAATCAAAGTATCATGAAAAGGTTCCATCATAAAATTATGTTTTCACTTGTTTGGGGCTTCAGTAAAACCATCCAAAATGTCACTATTTTATTTCTGCTTTATCTGTCCATACTTGGGTATTTGGACTTAAAACTGAGTTCTTTTGTGAGGTTGGAGAAGACAGGGCATGGAGTGATTCAGTCAAGAGCATTGGTCAGATCTTTTGTTCCAGCTAAAGAATTTCCATTATACAGGAGCTACAATACAGTGAAATATTAATGTCAACACGTGAATATTTTGATATTTAAGTGAAAGACTCACATTCCATCTTCTCTTCCACCCTCAAATGAGTTTAACTCCCCACAACCCCCCCCCCAAAAAAACAAACAAAAAATACCCAGTCCCAAACCCTTATGCATGAAAACATAACCATTTTAATAGGAGTTAGTAAGATGTTCCAGCTCCAACATAATTTGCCAATAGGGTAGAGATAATCCCCAGTATACCAGATAGCTTTGCAAACCCTCAGAAAGAACAAAATAGGAGCCCCTGTCTCAGCCTAGGTGGGAATTGTAACTGATTTCATACTGGATAGGAAAAGAGGTTTTAACTATTCCTCCCCTCTTTGAAAGATGGTATCTGTCACCTTCAGAAAGCATATACACTACCTGTGTTTCCAGGGGAGAATTCAAGGTTCAGAATAACAAAGTCCATTTTGGATTTAGGTTTTACCAGTAATCACAATTCTGCACCGGTATCAGAGATCTCAAGTACAGGTCACAGAGCAGCCTGTGTCCTTACTGATCCCAGACAATAAGGAGAAGCCACCCAGAGGAAGAGCTGTGCAGAAATCAGTGGGCTTCAGCAGTAGTGTAGTTGACTCAAATACCAAGTTGGAGACAACTCAGACCAGATGCTCAAAATTAGCAGACTTCAATGTCAACCATTTATCTCTACTCCTCTTTATAGAATGACAACAGTAGCAACCTTTCACATATGAAAAGACATTCACTCTTATTTGAAAGACACATGAAACACAACAGTGATAAATACCACTGAAAAGACACAGTGGAATTAGAAATTCTCTCTCCACAACAAGACTTGTCTATCCAGCAATGAAGGAGGCCTAAGAACATGTAACAGGAAAAGTTTTCAATAGCTACAGGACTGGTGGTTCTCACTGACTGAGAAAAAAAATGGCCATAACTATGTAATTAACCACTCTTATTGGGATGGACGTACACACTGGAACAGATTTAGAACTGCACAGGCAACCTTAATTATGAGTTTTCCTGACTTTGAAATGACAAATGGAGAACCAGATTAAAAGAATGCGATTAAGACTGCAATGTCATTTAGCAGTGGCACTACGAGAAAACAGGCACCATGACACAAAGTGAACTTCATATTAGCAGAAAAGAGAATCATAAGACAACACATTTAGGTCATTATATTTTTTGTAATCATATACCTAGATGAAGCAACAGCACATACAAAAATTAATAGAAATTTTTAATTATAATAAAGAAACAATTTTGCAAAAAACAGCAACATTTATACATCTGCTTCTTCAGTCAGTTGTTTGCTTTTCAAACTATGTTTTCATTGCTTATCTATTCCACTTAGATGCAGTGGCCTCTGGTCTTCTAACTAATCCATTCTTAGTTCCTGCATTACTTCCCTAGGTTTTTGGTGAAGAGCATGGTCAACCCAGACTTTTTTAAAACCTTATTAATAAAAATAAAATAAAAACAATAAAAATAAAAATAAAAACATAGTGTTTGATGCATCAAAGGATTTATTTCCCAAACCTGACTTAAATTATTTGCTGAGTATAACTGCTCTTTCAGTACAATAAAGTCTTAATACTGACTGAAAACCCTATATACATGTTAGAACACAGATCCCCCCCTGCCATTCGTGCCCTGGAATAGCTAGGATGGATGGACACTTCTGAAACATCTGTAACCACCTCCAATTCAGTCAGCAAGAGCACCAGTGCAGGGTTGTAACCATACTCCATCAAATTTAATGACATCTGAAACAATAGAAAGAACAAATCTTCCCCTTTAATTTTGGAAGAATGTGAAGAAGTACGTGAATATGAACTGATGGCTTCAGGTAAATACAGTATGAAATCAGCACTTGTTAAAAAATTAAAGTAATGACTTAACAAGGCCATATTTCTTAAAATGTGGAATCACCTGTTAAAATGTTTCATATTAATCAAAGTTTCAAAGAAACAAACAAACAATTAATGAGCAGTTCAGTGTGCCTAAACTGGTCACTTAGGGGCTACATCCAGCTTGCATGCTGCTTCCATGCAAAGCAGGTGTAGAAAAGATGTTTGAGAGAATAACAGGACACTGCTGTTAAAAAATATCTTCTCCTGCATATACAACCTATACACCAAAACCTATATACTTTCTAGCTCAAAGCACCAATGCTAAGGGGAACCAGGGGAGTGGAGTCAGAGGCTCCTGTATCTGCCTGAATTCCAGCTGAATGTGGTCAGCATGGCTTATAAAGAGTCCCTAATGCTAGCAAAACTGGGAAAACAGGACCACTCTGGAGAATATGTACACAACCAAAGTGTGGTGTGAGCTTTATGATGCACCTTGTTGAAGTTCAACAAGACACCCCCTCTGTTAGGCTTTTATAACTACACATTAATGATGTGGATCACACTTTCCAGATCAAATTCCCTCTATCCATATATTTATATACTTATTTCAGAATTCCCCTGCTTAAAGCAACTAGTACATATCAGTCATGAAATTGTTTCTACAAAGAATCTGCTATTTGGATATTTTTTTAGCAGTGGTCTTCCCAAAGCTTTCCTGGCACCTCCTAGAATACAGTACTGCATGTCTCCTGGGGACACAGATCCTCCTTCATGTCTCTCCAAAGTCCTGATGATTTTAGAAACTTTTCTTTTAGACAGTTTAGTTTATTCTACGGCATTATGAACCACGTTATTCTTTCCCATACTGAACCTGATTCTCTATCAGCAAGATTAAACAGCTGTATAAACATCTCATTTTTCAAAGGTGTTTATTCCCTTTATTCATTCTTATTTGATTTACAAACTGGAACTACTTCACCTGAATACTTTGGAGCAGGGTAACCACCTACTGCTGGTCAAGCTTCAAACGAGTCTTGGTCACCAGTCTGTTCTTGGGGCACACCATGCTAAGGTAGCCTTTAAAGACCATCAGTTTTTATTAGCTTCATATCTCACAAATTAAGCATTTCATGCAGTCTTTTACATCACCTAGCTATCCTTACTCATTATCTAACTAGGTGTGTTAACCAGCATTTCTTATATGAAACAAAACCATGTTATTCTGACACTGTGGCTACTGTCTCCTAGCAACAGAACTTCTTAATAAGGCACTTATTGTTTTCAGGGGTCTTTCATGAATACATTAAATAGCCTTAATTTTCTGTATAGATTCCCTAACTTAATCAATCATTTTCTTTATAAGTTTGATGACCTAGGAAAATGTTTTATTATTACCATAACACCACAATAACTTGATCTCTAAAATACAAATATCTTTGTGCTAATGTTTCATTTCAACGCTGTACTTAAACTAAGTGGAAGAAAGTTATTTCTCACATTAACAGGGATTTCTGTCTCGCCAGTTTTATACCCAAGAGTACAGGTTCTTTTAAGCATCTCTGTAAATTATTACAGTAGATCACAAATAAGCATATCCTAAAAAGATAAGAGAGATCCATGTTGTACTAGTTATTTTCAAATAAAAACAATGATCTTTCTGGCTTTGATCAAAACATAAAAACGGGATGATTAAAGTGACAGTAGAAAAGAAAGGAAAGCAAAAATCTGAAAAAATAATAGGAAAAGCCCGACTAAAATTACTTAGCAGTTTGTTTTAAATTTACCAGATATCTTGATTGCCAGGCTAAAGTAACAGAACACAATATCATTGGTATCTGATGGATTATTTCTCTCATGTAAACTTTTCTTGTTCTTGTCAATCTTATAAAATTATACCTTCTCAGGGTAATTCTGGAAATCATGCAGAAATAAGTGCAATGCAATTTTACTTCTGAAGACAAATCATTCATTTGTGAGAAATGAGTTTGGAAAAAAAAATAACGAAGGTATTTATTACTTCTATAATTTTCAAAATTGGTCAAGGTGTTCTAATGTTCATATTTTGGTGACAAAGTAGAAATCATTGCAATTGTTGCCTGCCAAAGGCTGAGTATGCATCTTAAAGTTATGCATTTCACTTATGTACCAAGGTCCAGTGTCAGTTTGCAGGCTGTCTAACTGAAAGCGTATCTTCACAGATGGACCTAAGGTACGTCAATATCCTGAATGAGTCATCTGAAGAGAAGGAAAAAGCAACTGGAGGAAAGAACTGAACTACGGTCCAGCTCAAATCGTGCTGACCTCTCACAAGGTTATGAGAGCCTGCCTGTGGAGAGAAGGCTCCCAGGGCAGCTGAACAGGCAGGACATTTCATAGCCAGGACAGTTTTCTTCATTAAGTAGTGAAAGAGAAAAGGTGATAAAGAGGGATTCCTCTTGCAGTAGCCTCCTTTGGTAGCCTCTGACGCCTTACCAACTTGTGTTCCACTGATCCTGGAAGACCTTAGGCTGTTGGAGGGGAATACCTGGAAAGCTATGTCATGAATTTCCCTTTTCCCTGAAGAACAAGGAATTTGCTAAATCTGTAAGGCTAGCTGTGGGTGAGCTAAAACGTCACTGTGGGACTGAGAGGCAGGTTTTTGGGATGCGAAGTACTGAAAAGTCTTTAATGGTAGAGGGAGCTGTATGGTTCAGCTGGCCTCACCTCTGTAAAATCTCACTCTCCAAAGTGATAAACATGACTGGGTAGCCAGAAAGGTTTTTCATTCAACAGACTAATTATGGCACAAACACTCTGTCATGTAAGCTAGTTTCACAACAACATAAATACAACTACACTGAACTCTTCAAAGAACATACTTTAAAAAAATAAAATTGCTCAGCAATGAACATTATCTGCCTAAGTAGCAGGCAAGAAAAATTGAAGATACTCATGCATAGAGGAAAAACCCCCAAAGTATTGGAAATGTAACTGAAACCCAATGGAATGGATCATAATACTAAGACAGTGGAATTCAAGCTTACCAGTGACACAGTACATCACTGTGTCTAGATCATCCTTCCAGCAGATAATGTAGAATTTAAGAACTATAGCACACAAAACCAAAGATGGGATACCAGGGGTCATCCACACCACTCCTTTCAAATAGCAAGTATCATTTTTAAAACAGGAAACAGTAATTTGTTTAGTGAGCATGTGCAGCAGCCAAGAGAGGTAATGTAATACTGAGTTTCAGTGACAGAAAAGTTAAAACTAACATAAAAAGTTAGTGGATGAATTGAAAAACAGTTATTATGCTGTGTTTATTTCCTTCAAGCAGCATGTGGTAAAGAAAACACTAAAGAAAACACTTTACAGTAAGAACTTGTAAAAGGGCCAGTTTCCCAAAAATTGAAGCATCTATCACCATACCTGTATTTTGGGAGCACAGAAGTATCAGAGAAGTATTAATGGAAACTAGGAAAAAATTACACATTCATTACTAAAGACCTCAAAAAAGGCGATATTTCAGGTGTGACTAAGATAATGATACTTAAGTAATAATTATTATGATTATTATTATTAAAGTTGCTTTGAAAGGACTGATGAAAGCCACAAATATATAAATAAAAAAGGAAAGATAATGACAGTACAATCTACTGTTTTTAAAGGATACAGGGATTTTCCAAATGTTGTTAATTATTGATAAGTCTCTTGAAAAAACAGATGATTTCTACATGATTAAAAAAAGTAAATTTGGTTCCATAGTTAGAAGTCTGTAGAAAAAAAAAATAGCGGAGGTGGTGCTGATAAGGATCTAAAGTCTGAGTAACCTGATATGGCTCCTAAGATATCTAAACAGATAATCTGAAAATAAAGACTATCAACTGAAAAAAAAATGTTAAAAAAAAAGCCCAACTATTTCAATCAACAAGTTCCATGGTAACTAGGTCTTGTCAATTGAATCACTAACCTTTTCTGACAGGATGTGAGTTTGGATGTTAGTAACAATTCTGTTGATAAAATATTTGGATTAAAAAAAATAAATTATTTAGTACTACATGACATCTTGATTTTAAAATCTTACTGTTTTAAAAATGACAGTATAAGGAAATAGCAACATCCAACATCCACTGAGGCCATTAAAAATGGGTATTACAGGCACATCTGAAAACAAAGGGACTGGGAAGACATTAATGAATTGGGCAACTAAGCAGTGAGGTTCCTCAAAGATCATTTTTGATCTAATTATCATCAATATTTTTAATCAATGATTTGAGGATATTTTTGATGAAGGAGAATAGAAAATCTTTGGCAGTTTAAATTCTTTACTTGACAAAGATTCATGGAGTGGAAGGTAATGAGGGAGCTGGTTACCGTTACAAACAATCTGAATGACTTGCTTAAATGGACACAATTCATGAAAATGCTTTAAATAGATCCTAACACGCACGGCACACAGAAAATTCCTCCACAAAAGAACAGCACAGGTTACACTTAATGGGCTGGATTTTCTCAGTTCTCTCCTTTTACTGAGCAGAAAACAGAGAGGATCTGGTTTTACAGGGTTTTTTTAATCTCATTTTAAAAAACAATCTGCTTCTGAGGAGATTACATTTAGACAGACAAGGACAAAACAGCCCTCAGTGACTTAAATCTGAAGGGAGAGAAATAATAACTTAATAGTCCCTGATCTACAGTTCAGTTTTGTGAGCTTCCCATCTTCCTGAGTGGTGACGTTCTGGATACTAAGCCTTTTTTTTGGGGTGAGGGGGGCTGAGAAGTGGGATGGGTGTGTGTAAATTGGGATTCTTCCACTAAAACATCGGTTACCTATTGCTGTATTTTTGTCAGCTGCAGAAGAGCACAAGCTCTTCAGGTGAGAACATGACTCTTCACAGACTTCCCGTTCAATGACATGTGCTCTAACCAGCCAGTCTTCAGCCTGAGGCACAAGTTGAGAGCAGTTCAAACACAAATGAACAAGAGCCCACCGCCACTAAAAGAATGCCAGAGCAAGGACAGGATGTATGGAGGCTGAACACAAAAGTTCAGTCACAGAATCACAGAACAGTTTTGGTTTGGAAGGGACATTTAAGATCACTTAGTTCAATCCTCCACTCCTTCCATGGGCAGGGATGCTCAATGTCAAGAGCAAAAAAAACCCTGCAAGTGTTTTTTTTAGTACTTCAGGCCCAGATGCCTGAAGTACTAAGTGGATAGGAAATAGTATACTTAAAATAACTCTGCTGTATTGTCTAGTTAATTGCAAAGACACAAAATAATCATCTTGTGCATGCCGGCATCAATACTATTCTTAAAAATACAGAGAAGAAATTTAATTACGTTGAGAGACTTGAGAAAGTGGCTTTCTATATATTTGAATGAGAAATTCACATTCTAAGTCAGTTTGCAAGGTCTAATCATGTCCCTAAGCTTAACAAACATAAAAGTAGTATCAGCTGTGATAATATTTGGCAGCCCCCATAAGCTGTCATCAGCTTTGAAATCTTCAAATGAGAAAAAAATTGAAAGAAATCATAAAACCTAACCAAGTTTATCACTAAAATTACTGGAAGGCATATCTACAATGTGGATGGATAGAGCTTAAACATCCAATCAAGTGCCTAACTATGCTCATTTACTTACTTTGCACAGCATCACACAGGTGAACTAACCCTGGTCCAAAAGCGTTAGTGCAGCACTTCTCTTCAGCTAATAAACCTCCTCCAGCAGAGCTCAGTAGCTCAGGTGCAGAGCCCACTGACATGCCTATTTCACTTCCATCCCTGGTGCTACCTCAGGTGTTGTTACACCCTGGGTGTCTCTGCACTGCAGGAGATTTATTGACTTGATCAAGAGGTGCTGTGACTTACACTATTAAGCACTGCCTGTGAAGGAGAAGGATATGTTTTTTAGTCCTCAACCTAAAACCTAAATCTGATTTCCTGTCTTTTTGTGAGAGTTGCAAGAAAAAGCAGAGCTGTGCTACACTCATGTAACTAATGTAATCCACTGAGAAACACAAAATAGGCACTGATGGAAGCAGCCATCATTAGCTGAGCCTGAAACATTCTTCCTTCTGAATTAATGTCAATGTCCAATGTCACTCCTATATTTATTTCTTTATCTGCCTCAAAACCAAAATGAAACAACACCACAGATGTGAGAAGTTGGAGGCAATGTGGAAAAAAGTCTCGTAATTAGTTCATTAATATGAATTTGCCAAATAAGTATGTTACACTATAAATTTCTCTACTCTGGATGAGAATCAGTGCAGAAATACTCATGTCACTGAGCCAGTGGAAGCTTTCTCCACCGACAACAGTGAGACCTGTTTAACTCAGAATGTCTGTTAATCACATGGACCAAGTAAGATTTATCACGCCTTTAATTTCTCACTTCTTAAGATTTTGGGATTAACTTTTGAGAAAGACATTTAATTTAGGGAAGACTGTTACTTAGCAACCGTAATCTGTTTTAAAACAAAGCTGTAGCCTGTGCTTTTTTTTTTTCAGTGAGGAAATAATAGTTCTCTGTCCTTACATGCTTCTAACCAAATTAATAACTAGAGCAAATATCTAGACTGAACATCAAGGGAAGGCCACAAGCAAGCTACTTGTCAAAGCACCATCCTTACATAGTTTGACCCTTTTCTCAATTTTGCACTCATGGCAAAGAAAGTCTCAGTTCTTAAAAAAAACCCAAAAAATTATTTGAGAAACATTTCCTCCAGACACTAGCTGCTGGCTGATGCAGAGCAGTCATATCCATGGATATGGGAAAAATTATGCTTTTGAAAACAAATGGGAAAAATAGATACCTGGTGGGCTTTGTTCTCTGCAATAAAAATGCAGAAGCTAGCAAGAAAAATCAGGGAATATGGAGTAGCTAACCCAGAAAATCAAGTATCAGACCAGAACAGCTTTCTTACTATGCCCATTTAAGACTCAAGCAGAGACCCCACAAAGCTGCCAAGTATACTGGAGCTAAGCTGGCCCCAGTTGTATACTCTGAAAGATTTTGGTGCTCATAATCATTGCACATAACATGCTGAGCTACCCAAAGGCTTCAAGAAAAGGACAAGGCAACAACATATGGCCTAAACAGACTGTTCATGTCTTCTCCTAAACAAGGCACAGCTTCACCTTAGACTGACTGACCTTGCAATTACAGGCTACTGGGAGCAGTTATGCACTTGAAAACAGTCAGCACAACAAATGGCAGAGACAGGGAAAGACTCGGAAATACTTAATGCAGAGAGCCCTCAGTAGGTAAGCTTTGTGTCCTGGCCACAGGGCTTGAGACAATCCTGCTCCACTCAGGCCATTTGCTATCAGAATCTTCAAAAGCAAAAGAATCCTTTATACTATCACTTCCTATGCAGATGAAACAATGATAAAAGCTCCTCCAGAGGTGAGCTTTTAGCAATTTAAGGCCAAGGTTCTGAAAAAATCCTCCCCAAAATAATAAATTTAAATAACTGCAAAGTAAGCAAAGTGGGTTAACATACCAGCTTCCTCCAGCAGCGAGAGCAGAATCTGAACAGTTTTTCCAGAGCAGCTATTAAGTAGCTAGGGAAAAATTGCAATGCCACTTCAAATAACTCATGTCTATATGACTCAGTTCAGGAATATTAATAAAATCCACACATCCAGAGCCTGTACTGATTAGACTTTAGGAGATACTGGATTCTGAGCAATAACCTACCAAGTTTACCATAACTATTCTGTACCTAGTGTCATTTGAGTGGGGTAAAAATAACTTGTCAACTCTTGAAAAATCCCTAAATCTTAGAAATATGCTATTTTGAACTGTGAATTTGCTTTGGCTTTCTTAACCAGCCTTGAGTACAAAAGCTTAAGGATAACAATGTCCTTGTATTGTTCTTAAACCAGATCTAGTAGTTGATATTTGATTTGCTTTAAAAATGCACACACTAACATACATGTATTTGATGGGCATCAAAAATAAACATAATAATTATCTGTAAATATGCTAAAATCCAGATTAATCTTGTAATTTAGTGGTAAAAAATGAGATACACTGACCAATCTACAGAACTACAACTAGCAACAAGTATTACGAGTAATTTGCATTTCTTGTCAGAAAACCAACACCCTTCTTTTACCCCCTCTAAATCAGAAGTGGCTTTATTATCAAGGTACTGGAGCTTAGGAGAGCTAAAACATGTTTTCCTCTGTCTTATCCTTGTGTTTCATTGTGAAAGGGTTATTTCTCCCAGGAACATGGTAACAGCTGCTGGCTCTTTCCTCCATGATTTCGCATGACACATTTCTCACTGGAGCTCTCAGCAATTTATTCTTAATGCCTTACTGCTTTAAGTAATTTTTTTTTTTACAAGTTCAGTGTTGTATACATAAAAATTAGATATGAGGAGCAGGCCAAAAATCCCTTTAATTCAACAGATTGCATGAAATGCCTTTATGTCTGAAGATGCTAAAGCCATGGCTGGGTTTTGGTGCAGGGAGAGCATTTATTTATTTTATTTTTTAAAGGTGCAATACGTGCCAGACACAGGGTTCATGTAGAGACTAGTGATTTTAAAACTGCCATTCAGTTTCCCACCTCCATCAGATCAGGTCAAGAATCTTGGAGAATTTATCTCAAAGAGCCAGGAAAGAGGTCACCCCATGGGGGAAAGAAAGCCCTTAAGAAAGATTGCTACATAACTGCACCACTATCACAGCACACTGCTGCTAACAGAGGCCATTAGCCAGGGTTTGCTTACATCAATATGGCTAAAAAACAAGGGGATAAAATTCAATCACTGACACAGCACCCTGATTTAACTTTCATGGGTTTCTGACTCTAAAAAACATCAAGTGTTCAGGTTTTTTCATCCTAAAATTAAAATTACATCAATGAATTACAGCTTCAACTTTGAGGACTCTCAGCTGTCACAGCCAAAGACAAGAAAGGAACTCCCAGGAGGCCACTCAACCCTTACTTGTTCATTCAGAACATGAACACTAAATCTCATTGATCTTCTGATCACTACAAATTATTGGTAAGCTCTGCATTAAACCAGACTGCTGTAAATTGGACTTGACAGTATTATCACTGAAAGAAATGCATGAACTCTGTGTTTGCCAAAGTGTGACCTCCTGGACTAGTGGTGTAGCACTGTATCACTGCAAGGACTGAGATTTCTAATCCAACTGCCATTCTCAAGCAAGTTATTTCAATCACACAATTAACTTTGCTTAAGAATATTTCTTCAGAAATAGACATGCACTGTGACTTAACGAATAAAAAACCCAAAAAGATATGGTGCAACATTCCCATCTTAGGTGCAAGTTCACAACACTCACCTGCATTAGGACACTAATGTGCTTCCAGACAGCCCTTCTTCAGTGAAACCATCCTCAGCATTCTCACAGCAGCTTGCATGCCAGCAGGATGAAAATTTGAAAGAATTAACCCAGAAATTAAATTTGGGTGTTAAGACCAGAGAAGAAACCCTACTAACAAAGTTAGTGACAAGCATTTTCATATTACAGGAGACAAAAAAGATTACAGAACATAACTAGCAATTGATTTGGGAAGCTGGTATGATTGCTGGGTTTGCTAACCAACTGTGTATGAAGATCCTTCTCTGAGTTTTGTTTTGGGGTTTTTTTTTTGTATTCTTGAAGATGACACAGGCATATTGTTCCTTAGTCAGGGTGCTTTGCCATCACCTCAGTGGTAAAGAATTACTGATGAAAATCAAGAAACAAAGGAGACAAGAGTTACTTAATCCTTTGAGGGTTATTTGTTTATATGGACCAATGGTGACATTTAATGTGGGGCAAATTATATGGTTAAAATTATAAACAAAGAAAATTGCTTTGATAACCAAAGCTTTTATAGAAATATGGGAACTGGCACACCATGTCTGAAAGGCAGGCAGATGCCTGGGAAGAAACTGAGGACACCTAGAGAGGTTCCAATTGCAGAAATTTGCCAGTTTTGTACATTATTTTCCTCTTAAAACAGCTAATGGAAATGATATGGCATACTTACATACAAATATGTTCACATAATCAGTGACATGTTAATATTACATTATCTTATAATCAAAATAGTTTACTTGAGTTTGAAAAGCCAGAAGAAATTCTCTTGACAAGTAGCCTCAAGAAATATTTACAAATGAACTGAAGAATATTGTCTTTGGTTTGTAATTAAATGTCCCACTAAATACCTTGGGAGTCTGAAACATTGGCACTGCAATCCCTAGTTATCTTAGGCACCTGTGTTACAAAGTAGAGCTAGGAACCTTGCCCTGGGCACACCTCCTCCCTTCCTGAAGGATACCCTGAGCAGAGCCTACTACTTATCCCAAATGACACCTGTGGCACCTGTGCAAAAATTACTCATCTTTTTGGGCCACAAACAGAGCAGTCAGAAAACAGGACACGACTTGGCAAGCACAGAGTAAGAGGAAAGGTCTTATCTTCTGGCTTCTGCTGATTTGGCTTAGACTAAAAACCCACCCGGTTTAATAACCTGTTTCCTGCTAGGTCCAGTAGGTCATAATTAGACGAATATATAAGAGCTGGGATGAGAATAAAGTGATTCTTCCTGGCCGTACGGTGTAGATTGCCCCAAATAAGAAGGGAAAGGGCTTTCTGAGTCAAAGGTTGCAACCATGGCAACTTTTAACAGCCAAAGTACTCTTCATGAATTCTTCATTAATCCCATTATTTTGGCTCTTCAGAGCATACTATATCACCAACCTGCACAATTTCATCTGTGCACAGTAACTTTTTTTAAAATTTGGTTGCCTCTCCATTCTTCAAGCGTGAATAGTGGAGAGTAACCATTTCCCACCTTCCATGTTTTTTTGTAGGAACAATCTTGAGCGCAGTAGCAGTTCCTTAACTCTTTACTACCCTTCTCTAGTTGGTGTTACTTCTCTTTTGAAGCAGGGAGATGAAAGGTGATATGATGCACTGCAGATTTATACAGTGGAATAATGAGGTTTTTTAGTTTGCTCTTCACTCCCAGAAGAGTATTTCCTAACATCTGTATTTTTAAGCTTTTCTGAGCAGTAAACTCAAATCTTGGGGTGAAGGGGGAAACCCAAAATTCCCTTTTCTGAACTCTCTTTGCCACACACTCCCCTTTACATTCAGAAAACAAAGCTAGAATGAAAAGAGAGAAAGAAAAAATCAAATATTATCTTCATCCTCAAGTTCAAAAACTCACTACTCTAATAATTAGCCCCCAAAGGCAGGTAAGCAAGTAATTCTGATAATTCCTCTTCGTCAAACTAAGAAGCAATTTATAGTGATAGTCAGATATTGTCTGATAGAGCACTTTAATATAGTAAATGAAAACTCAACATTCAATTTCCTGAGGAAAACAAAACAGGGGGAGGTGACCCAACTTCCACTTCTGCAGCTCCCAGGCAGCCCATCCAGCAAAAGACCTAAAGGACAACACAAAGTTACTCCAAATTTTCCGTGACACTGGGTCAAAAAACTTCAGAAAATACCCAGTTTAGACATTTCCCTGATTTGAAAATACTAATTTTGTAAAAAACTCTCTTCCCTATTGAAACTTTTCACATCAATCTTGGGATCTGGGTTACAAGAAACAAGTTTTAGAAATACCAAGGTTACATCAGGCAGCTTGACTGATCCCTTTATGATGCTACAGAGGAAAGTCAAGCTTGAGCTGGACTCACACTTGTATCTACAGTCAGGAAGCCATTTGGAGCACAACAACTTTATTGACTCGGCACATTTCTGGACAATGCCGCATATATGCCTTACGTGTCAGTAGATGGCACTCTCTATATTTACTATCTATGTGTTTTGCACACTTGTCGAAAAATGCTTCTTCTCAGAGAACAGCAGTAGTGGGACAAAGGTCCTTAGCCTCCCCTAGAGGGGAGCTCTGCTTTACCTACTCTTTAGTGCAGATTTCAGTTTTCCCTGGGCACACAACTGGTCAAGTTTGTTGATTAGGACCCGTAAACCCATGGCAACATGAACTGCACATAGGATCTGTACTTTATGCACTTAACGGACAATCCACTTTCCCATCCACAATATAATAAGCCTAAAAACTGGCCCTTTCTACAAAGGCCAAAAAAGGTTCAGCATTAACAAAGCACCTGCATATGACACTAAAATGAGGTCTATGTTAAAACAGAGCCTTCTTTGTTTACCTGCTCAGCTCACTATCCATTTAGAGTCCTACCAACTTCATTTAGTTGTTTGACCTTTGTATTTGCACGGCCAGCAGTCATGGGAAGGCAGACCAAATGCCTCTTCTGTAAGCAACATGTACACTAAGTTCCTTTAAGTTAAAATTACTAGTTAAAGTTTTATTTACAAAAAGAACAGTAAGTAGTTTGAGATAAAAGCTAGCAGTCCCACATGACACACTACAGTCCTAAAACAGTTCAGAAGAGAAAGCATATCTTGAGCTGACTGCTTGCCAGGGCACCGGGGGAAGGGAGCCAGGTACAGATGCCTCGTGCACCACTACGCTTGCCGTGCAGAGCACTACTCCTAAGATGTGGTCAGGACCGCAAGTGTCAACACTGTTGAAAGAGTGGGGGCACTTGGTTTCTATCAAAGCCCATCTCATGCAACAAGCTAAGAGTCATGAATACTAAGCAAATCTAAAACCTTGTTTAGCTTCACAGATCAGATGAGATAACAAAGAAAGCTGAGAATAAAATATGTTTCTTTTTTATTGTGCACTATTATAGTAAGCTACCCCATCAGCCCAATGGTATGAACACATAACACCAGTATAGTCCTTTAATACTTCCTTTTTTGAAAATGTTTCTAAACTACAATAATATATTATATTTAATAAATACAATTACTACCAACATTTAACTGATTCTTGATTAGAATCAATTATATTTCTGAAACAATCAAGCATCCTACAATTAAAAATAATTGATTCATTAGCACACCCCTACTAGACAATTACACAAATGCATTATTTATGTAATTAGATACATTTACAGTTCATTATTCCACTTTTTATTCTATTGTTGCAAAGCTACACATGTAGAGCCTTATTTTATAATCTTCCTTGCTTTCTATTGACATGGAGATTGCATTTAACTTATTTACTCAATTTCAACTTAAAAATCAAAATCTGAAAGAGACTCAATCCCTATAAAAACAATAATTAAAACTCATTTATTTGTCATATGGGTGAAAAGTAAAGGTAACAAAATATTTTCTAGGGGAAAACTACCTATTTGAGTTGAAAAAAACAGCTGTACAAACCAGATTTTTAGAGGTTTCAGAAATACAAACTAAAATTTCTAAATGCCAGGCTCTTAAATGAGAATTTGAGGGCAAGCATGAAAAAGAAGCTAGTGAAAAATTACTGTGATTAGAGCTGCTTCCAAGACCATGGAATAGTCTATCATGGCATCAAAACCAATTCATAAGTTTTGACAGTCATGACCATGAATTAAGGACCTGATTTTCAGATGTTCTAGTTCTCCACATATTTTACCACCTTCACTTACAGCTGTGATTGTCCAAGCTTGATAAGAAAATATAATAAAATCCACCAACAAAACACCGCTGCCACACCTGGTCAGACCAAAGAAGAAAGGACAGATGGATGAGAACTGGAAGGGGCACCTCTGGCCTGAGAAACAGAGGACAAGAGAAAGCATCCTGAAAGCTCAGCAAGTAAGGCATGGTGGCCTGTCTGCTACCCAATGAGAGTACTGCAATAGTTCAAGAAAGAAAACAAGTGAATATAGAGAAATGCAAAGACTTTTCCCCTCCATCAGCACACTACCAATGGCCTCAGCAGACTCCAGAAAACAAGTCTGTCAGATTGGTTCCCATGGGGCTCTGAAACAATGGCTATTAAATACATCCCTTCTGATCCCTCTGGTCTAAATGTGGGGTGGCTGCCACACAATTTCAGCCTTAGAACTTTTGAAGCAGTGATCAAGTGAAAAACCCAAGCAAAAAAGTCTGCAAACTTCTATGCTTATGTTGCAGCAAACCTCATTTTTCAACAGCATTACACTTTACTTTCACTTACTTCATACAAATTTTTGTAACATTTAGATCACTGCTTCTTGTGCACACATTTACTTTTTTTTTTTTTTTTTAAAGATTAGAAGAATAAGTTCATATAACTCTTGCTGGTTTTACCTTTCTTAATGAAAGGTACATAATAAAGCTCACAGAGTTAATCAAGAAAAAATTACTTTTTGGGTAGAGTTCCCAGGAAAAGCTCTTCTCCCATCTTCCATGGTCCTGGTGCATTTCTCAAAGGAGCTCAAAGAAGCTTCCATGCTCATTCACTGAACAAATGAGGACAGAGCAGAAGGATAAGACATTCAATAATTGTTCATGCTTGCACTCTTTAAAGTTAGATACTGGGAATGGCAGGGAGCGTAAGGAAATAAGTGATTGTTGCTCCATCCATTGATACAGTTAAAGATGTAGCACCATTGTGGTTACCTCAGATGCCATCAAAAGTGCTTCTTTCTAACTTTTAAGATGCTTTGATGACGCTAAATATTCACACCTTCAACCTGGGTGAATGATCTAGAACTCTGGTGTCCTGTGTGTTTCTTGTTTTATGACACAAGTCAGCTGGCCATAGTCAGAAGCAGACACTTGGAAAAAAAGAGCAGCAGAACAAGAGGTGAAGAGGAAAAAATTGTGATGATAACTTATCTTATTGTTCTTCAGCAGTCTTGGTGCCGAAAGATATGCCCCTACTCAATCTGACAGCCAAACATGAAAACTATCATGGCAAAGAGAATCCCGCCAGCTTGTATTTTATTAATAACAATAACGGATGACCTCTCAGATCCTGGGAAATGGATAAATTACTTGAAAACATTTGATGACTGGCCAGCTACATGCAGCAGAATCTTTATCAGGCACTGCAACTCCAAAATAGTTGAGATCAGGAAGGCAATTGAGAAAATCTTCAGACAAAACAGACTATTTCATGGGAAATCAGCTACATTATAAAGTGATCACTGACCAACAAAAGAAACCCCAAACAAATACTTTTCAATGATCATGCATTCATCCCTGAGTTTTCTGCATTGAATTTGACTAAAATGGACAGTTATACTGGATTTGTCTGCTCACTTTTTGCAAGTTTAAAAGCTTCTCTTATTTAAAGTTGTTAAAGGCTATCAAGCAAAGGAAGAAAACTATTTACCTCACTGCAACCTTGCTTTAAATCTAGTGTTTATACTGAGTAGAAAGTCTTAAGCTCCACTGTGTTCAGAGTTACACAGCTCCAATGAAATTAAAGCACACTGGTCTACCTTGCAGTCCAACGTTATTCCTCATTGCATCTGATCTCAGTTACAAAACACTTCAAACTTCATCTGCAAAGAAGCATGGCTGCCATCAAAGTCATTAAGTCTTAAAAATCAGAAGAAAGTTCTTCCAAGCGTGTTTATTTAATCCAAAGCATTAACATGCTGACAGCTGTTGAGCTGCTTCATTTAGCTGTCACAACAGACCATGGAGCACCATAGTGAAATGGACACTTCTGTGTATGACATCTGCCACTCTTGTATTAACTGCTGCTTCACCACAAACATTGTACCGAATAATTGATTTGGCTAGGTGTATGCAACAGAGTATCTTTTTTTAATGCATTAAAACATCTGGGGTTTTGCAGTACAAGGTTCTGCCTAAAGTAATAAAGTCCAAATAGAAGATTTTTAAACTGCTATTTTTTGGCTACGACATGAGAAGGATGCCCATAGAGAGGTAACATGCCTCATCTGCTTAGGAAAGCAGACCTTCTGTAACAGAAGTTGAAAAGCGTTACTAAAAATGCCCAGATTGTAAGCTTGAATAGAAATAAAAATTCTTAGGAAAGCTTCATCTCGACAGCACTGTTCTTGAATCCAACGTATCTGCAACTCAGTGGGAAACACAGCTCATATGAAAGCAATTTATATTGTGCTGCAGCAGAGGTAGAATAGGGTAGCTTTACCAAGAGGGGAAAAATCACAGTAGACACCTTTCCAAAATTTAATCATGAGAAATGTAGAGTACTCGTGACTCTCAGAAGTCAATTAGAATGCTTGAGGATCAACAGTTCTCCAAAACAGGCTTAAAGTCTGGAATTCTCCTACTATCAAAATCTGAAGTCTGGGTTTGGAACTGACTGAAATTATTATGACAAAGTCTCCTTGAACCAAATTTGCCAAAACTGCAAGGTAAATCACAATGCCACTGAAATACTCACAAGTAGTATCTGTAAACCATAAGACTGCATAGCAAGAAACAGCCTTTTTCTTTCACCTGGAGATGGCAAAAAAAAAAAAAAAAGACTGTGTTTTGTAGAAAGTATATCTGTCTCCCCAGATTTAGTTGAGTATTTGAAATTACAGTATTGCCCTTTAAAGACAAAAATAAAATAGGTTGAAGGAGTAAGTTCTCTGTTATTGTCATCTGTTATGCAATGGAGACATGAAATCCTAGTTTTGGCCTTATCCAAATGCCTGTCATTGGTCTCCAAGATAAAAACCTTGCTTGGAAACAGAAACCTTTATACATTTTACAGAAATGAAAAACAATGAAAAGCACTCTTTCACGAGAAAGCAAAACATAAGTAGCTGGCAATATCTCTGGAGGGCATCCCTCAAACACTGTTAAATGATACCCCAAAGGTGCAGCACCTGATTAGACTACTGGAATTGTATCCTTTAAGTGTACAATCAGCTCAGATGGTAATTCCAAAATGGGAACTCTGCAGAATCTGATTTACTGTTATAAGATGGGAAGAAAAAAGACAAAAAAATAATGAAGACTGGAACTGCTGACTTGTACATCCAAGAAATAACAACTTTTTTGCTCTTTTTGGAGATGTTCAACATGCCACTGGACCTGAGCAATCTCATCTACCTTGAAGTTGGATCTGGTCTGGGTGGGAGGTTAGGGCAGATGACCTCTAGAGCTCCCTTCTGGGGAGCATATCACAACAGGTACCAGAGCTTGAGTTCTCCAAATAGGGAAGTTATTCTAGTTACAATAATACTTAAGTCTTATCAAAGTGCTGCTCTAGATCTAGAATCATGCATCCTTTTAAATAATTTATGAGAAATAAGCATAGCAATACTGGCATCAATGCACTTCAGCATGTAGGTAGATGGGACTACTCCTTGATTACCAGCAGCTTCCCATTACAATAAGAATCTTTTCACCCTTTTTCATAGGCTGAGATGATTGCTTAAGTTTACTCTAGTATCTAGAAACAAGTAGTTTCACAGGGCAATTCATCAACATCTTAAGATAGATGGGATAGCTTGCTCTGTCCATCTGGCCCTTCCTCTCCAATGACTACAGAAGGTAGAGATAACTACTTCAGTCTAGAAGTGTGGCTTTTAGACAGATCAAATTCAACAATGCAAATCCTGTAAGTTACTGGCCAGGGAGGAACTAGTAACTATTCACTGGGATAAGGTTCTCCATCCCTCTTGTTTACACAGCTCTGAAGGTGGTAAGAGAAACATAAGGCCCGTCCAAGAGCCATAAGTAGTCTCTTCATTATTCAGAGGTGCAAGGAATAAAGATGACTGTTGTGGATTCAACTCCTGAAGTGCTAACAGTGATTACATTATAAGGCCAAACTATTCATAACTGCAATATGCACATCTTCCTTATGTGCCCTGAAAGTGATTTTCAGGGTTAAATTCACCAGTGAAACTAGTAGAGGCAACCACAAGCATACCCTTAATATCTCCTTAGACTATTAATCCTTGTTATTCTTTAAGTTCAATTTTTCTCAGAAGAATTGCAGCAGAGATATGTTTGGTGCATTATGTTTATCAATTATATTACCACTAAAATGTTTTATCTTAACAATTTAATGCAAAACTGAATGAATTTTGAAAATCTTCCTAAGCAATTTATACGGGGAAGCTCCAGGAAAAAAAAAAGTTAGGTTTCTTAATTTACTGCAGAAAGGTAGTGCAGGTGTTGCACAAACCTCTGCATCTACCAACATAAGTGAAAACCCTCTTACCATACTTATTACTGCCACTCAGGAACACATACAGGCCTAAGTTAAACACAGCATGGCAAACTGCCTGATGCTAAGTGGACATCCTAGCTTTCTTAGCCCTACCCTTCCCATAAATCCATGCCCATTTCAATGAACAAAACCACTGTTTCATGTGCATTGATGAAAACTCTTCAGTCATCATGGAAATAATTCTAGGTTTATACAGGAACACATTAGAGTAGAATCTGTTCCAATGTTTGAATTTCAAAGATCGACAGAGCTGAGCTCTGCATTCACACATTTTCAAGGCTCTTCCTAGAGCGGGGGTTTTCACCAGCTGCACAGTGCTGCAAGTTGGCCTAAGTTCTTGTTATACTGCCATGGGCTAAATTCAAAATCCTGGTCTAAAATCGATGGCAAACTACAATTAGTACTGTTCTTACACTAAAAAAAAGAGAAGTAATTCATGAAATCCATCATTTTCATAGCTGCATAAAATTTTACCAGTAAAATGTTCAGCTTTTCTGACTTCTGTTCACTCCTGCTAATTTCTTTCTCTGGATTTTGTATGAACTGCTGTATTTTATAAAAGGAAATAAAACAGCCAGAAAATGAATTAGTGTAAAGTTTTACACTAGGACAAAACTTTTGTAATTTCCAATTCCTCTACCCATTCATGGAAATGTCAAACAAAATAGAGAGGCTATCATTCCAGATGACAATTAAAGTTCATGTAATTAAATATTTTGTCCTGGACATAAGCTAGCATCAGACATTCAGAGAACAATACAACAAATCCATACATTGTAAATATATGTTTTAGTTGTTTGTCTCTTAACATAAGAGAAGGAATTTATCCAATGCAAATGTTTCTGTTATTCCTACAAAAAATTAATATACTTCTGACCCCTGTTTCAATATCTTCCTGCAATGAGTTACATTACTAATATAAATATATTAAAAAAATAAATCACAGCAGTATAATATTTTATCTTATTTTTCTAAATTTGCCGCAGGTTATCTTGAGTACTCTCTAAATTCTTGGTAATTTGCCAAATAATCTTACACTTCATCACAACAGTGACGCCAAAGTATTTTCAAAAGAAAAGAGTTTGCATTATAAAAGCCTTTTAAGTGTTGCCTGAGTGTCTTTTAATAATTGAGGAGAAGTTTCTTTTCACATAATGCATTCTAGGTCTAAATATGTTCTTCTATGCTTGGAAATTCTCTTCCAAGATTACAAATGAACATTCAGAAGATAATAGTCTAATTATACATCATTTTAAGTCCTCTATGACATTCTTCACTGACACAGTCAGATCTTCTTTTCCAGTTTTTTGTTTCTTCTTGAAAATACACACAGGTAGGGTTCAGCATAACACGGCTGCATGTTTGGAGGAGGAAAGGTGGGAAATTCACTAGTTTGCAACTAACACTAACTTACTATTAGTTTCCATAGCCTGATACGTTAGAGCAATAAATGGCAGAAATTCCTGAGAGGACTTAAAGAACAGTGAATAAATGCTATAATGCACAGAAGAGCAGCGACCACCCTAGTCAGCTATTTGTTCTGTGTCTACCTGCAGCTGTGACCTATGCCCAGTTACGAATATCAATACCTTTCCCATAGCTCTGAATTGTACTTGAAAGAAGACATCTACATTTGTCCTCCAATAAAGGCTGGGAAGGAGAACTTTGATTAAATGATACCTGCTGGCATAAGGAATTAAGAAGGAGAGCTGATGGATATGGTCAGAGATATACCTGTGATCAGGAAGATGCCGAAGGACACAAAGGCCATTATAACAAACCACTTGAACAGCTCTACAGAACAGGACCCACCTGCAAAGATTAACCCAACAACTGCACAGGGAAGAAGCTGGTTGCTAGTATCATCTGAAGGCCAGGCAATGTTACAACCAGAAGCCATGAGTTTGAGAGCAAGTACTCTATCCTAGAGAAAGCTGGGACTGAACCCTATGGATGTATCTAACCTTTCATCCTTGAGATCAGACATTAATGCCATTCTCAACGCATAGAAAAACCCAGTAAAATAAGAGTTGGGGCATGGGAGAGAACTAATAACTGAGGACACAAATGCTGCCACTTCCCTGCAGAAGGACGGAGTTGTTGTAAGAGACAAGCCTTGCTAAATCATGACTTCCTTGACTTCCTTATTGACCTCAAACACAGGAAAGCAGCTTACCAACTAGGTCAGATTACTAAAGAAGAGCATAAAAGAATGGCGCAACCAGCTGGAGCACAAGGAGAGATGTCAAGACACAAAACATGACCATAAGAAATGAAGGAACCCTATGATCACAGCTGAACAGAGACCAGGTCAGGCAACCTTCTAAAGCTGAACTGCCCATAGCCTGCCCTTAAAGTGAGTGCTCCAGAACACCAAAGTACTTGCAATATCTAAACATGAAGTAGAAGAATTTATTTTTTTTCAAAGAGGAAAGTCTCAGGTTGTTCAAGTAAGGTAGATATAAAAAACTTTGAAAGCAAAGTTACTTTCTCCCTACCACATCTTTACATTTTTCCTTTTTAGTTTTATTCTAATCCAGCAGCCACTATGCCCCTCCTAGATGTATAAACAGTCCAGCCTGCTTCTGGCCCCAGTGTCTCTATTACCTGCCTGTCTCCCAAGGCCCTCTCTCCTCATTTGATCTGTTTCAAAACCAAGATGCCAGTCTACTTTCCAGAAACATGTGACTCATGAGCATGCTCTAAGGAAAGGATCAATCTCCCTCTCCAGAGATTTCCATATAGTTCCAAGTTCAAGCAACCTCAAGAAGAGAACTATGCAAGCTATTAAACACAACATGAAGTATCAATGCAGTAAGCTGTGAACAAATAAAAAAAAGCACATATCAGCTTTTACAACTAGAAAGACTACAACTATTCAGAAAGAATGTAGAGAAGATGCAGAGAAAGCCAGAGAGCTTAATGACTTCTCGCATTAGTCTACATGAAGGAGATGTACTGGTATCAAGCAGAATTACAGCAACAACAGTCAGAGCTCAAATAGAACAGAGATTATTAATTAAATTTTTCAAATTTAGTTGGCCTGACAAATATCAGTGAAGATATATAAAAACACAGTTAAACTGACATGAGAACTGATAGCAGCTCTGTGATATCTCATGGAAGACAGGTGAAAGGACAAAGTGTATTGCCTGTGCTTAGAATAGCAGGAAAGAGAAGCTGAGAAATCAGAGACAATTCAAGCTGGACTTCAGATTCAAGAACATTTCTGGATGAACCAAACCATTGTGAGCAGCTGTATGGTAACACGGATAGAACTGACAATCAATATGAATTTGTTAAGAACAAACTGACCCAACAATCTAATTTCTTCCTGTGTGTGGCTAAAAGGCCTTTTTAGTAGAAGAGGAATGATTGTCATACATCTTGACTTCAGTAAGTCACGCTGAAATCTGAAAACAGAAATTAGATAATTGTACCCACAAAGGACCAATGTTTCACTGTCAAATAGAAAGATGCATTGCATGGTGCTTCAAAGGGTCTGTCCAGGGCTGGCCTTTTTCAGCATTTCTCTTAACAAGCTAGATGATAGAAGAAAACATTCCTGACAGTAAGAGAGATTGCCAGTATGTTGGAGGACTGGCAAAGGATTCAAATAGGTTTTGACAAGCTGAAGAAACAGTGATTACTCAATCACAGATATGAGGCAAAAATAAGCTAGTTAGTAACAGTTCTGTTAAAAGAAGGGTGTGGGGTGTCACCTGGGGGCTATTTCTAATGAATCACAAGCATAAGACTGCACAATGATTTTGAATATTTAAAGAATATGTGCACTAACAGGAGACATTTGAAAGAAGATCAACAGGAACTATCAGAGGTGGAAAACCTAAGGCACAAAGAGGAAAAAAAGGAAGAAAATAATCTGTTCTCCATACCAGTGATGGACAGGAAAAGTAATAATGGGCTGAAATGCCAACCAGAAAGATCCAGGATACATTTTAGGAAAACCACTCATTGGGAATAATAATGAAATACTAGAATGTATTGTCAAGAGTAGCTATGGATTTTCCACCACTGATGATCTACAAAATAGAACAGACGATCTGATTCTGCTTGGGGCACAAGGAGAGTTTCTCCAAATCTCTTCCAAGGCAGTTTTCCAAAACAATAAACTACTGTCTCCTCTCTTAAGGACATCCGGTTAGACGTCTAAATTTCCTTTATATAAATACAATTTATTGTACAATGGACATGTTTCCACATTTCTTGTTCTAAATGAGTCTAAATCTGCTAGTCCCAAATATGAGAAAACGCTGTTGGCATCTTTGGAAGCTAAAGTCAGAAAAAAATCCCAAGCCTGAAAAAAAACCAACCTCCAGGAGGCACGTTTCAGTTTTGATCTCGCATCCATTTTTCCCTTTCTAAGAATGTGTTTTCGAGTGAGGGTTTGGTTCTAACTGCTAATTATGAATCCTCAATAAGATTTAAAGTTTCCAGCCATAAGACAGGGATCATCAATAGACTTTACCCCAGATTTTTCTCTGATGATCAGTTGCTATGGAAGTCAAACTCCAGAGCAAAACTGTAAGGAAGAAGTACTACACCATTAATCACATCACTAATACAGCCCTAATAAACTGAGGTTCATAACCTATGAATGCTGATGGAATTAGATGAACCTGCTCTTCCTGATATTTTAATCAACTCTAAAGTTTGCTGAAGGCCATGGTAGTGTAGCTTATAAATATACAGGTGCTTTATTCACTTTACAAGTGAAAACACAAAACAAGAACTGAACAGACTAAATAGAGAAACTTCAACCCTTGGAATGCATCAAAGCCAAAGGAATTAGACAATCATAAGATGCTCCAGCAAAGCTTCTTTACTTCTTTAAAATTGTTCTGAAATAATTTCCAAGTATCAGGGAGATACAATACCATTCCTCATTAAGCATCAAAACTTTTTTCGCAAAAATTTCATGGTCTATGTCCAATTAAATTAATTTGGTTGAAGTTCAGTACATCATTCTGTGTTGTGGCACCTATGTTGATTACATCACAAACAAGCAATACTATGGCAATTAAAAATAATGTAAGATAAGAATAGAAAGGAAGGCGAAAAATGAGTTACAAAGAAGACATGACAGGTGGAGCCCAACTTCCAGACAGAGATTCTCAAAACAATCACAGTCAATTATTCACCCACCACCAAAAATACCTGCTGAAGAGCATAAGGGTCCTAAGGTAAAAGAATTGCTACTCAACACTTTCCTCATGTATCAGACTAGAAGGTGCCCTGTCACAAACACACTGATATTCTCACACTAGTTTTCCCTCCCAGCACTGGTCTGACAGCAAGCTTCCTTCTGAAAACCTTATCATTAGACACCAAGTTTTTTGCATTATGTTTTGGTGATGACAACTGATTATTCTCTCTGGTTATTCTCCATTTTTGTTTAAAAAAAGAGGACAACTGGGTTTTTTTCCCCATAGTCAGAGTCATAATTATGAAATCTCTTGTTCAACTTATTGAAATAGAGAAGTAGTTATACCAAGCCTTTGGTGACAAAAAAAGCTTTTTATTCACAGTAACTGTCAGCTTCAGTGAATGTTATGTATTATTGATAATCCTGAAAACTATTAAGATACAGTTTTCACTGTAGGGAGAGTGTCAAGAGGATGGAGCTAGCCTCTTCCCAGTAGTGCCAAGGAATAGGACAAGAGGCAATGGGCAGAAACTGATGCAAAGGAAGTTCCACCTGAATACGAAGAAGAATTTCTTTACAGTGTGGGTGACCGAGCACTGGAACAGATTGGCCAGAGAGATGGTGGAGTCTCCCTCACTGGAGATATTTAAGAACCATCTGGACAGAGTCCTGTGCAATGTGCTCTAGAATGACCCTGCTTGAGCACGGAGGATGGACCAGATGACCCACTGTGGTCTCTTCCAACCTGACCCATTCTGTGATTCTGTGATTTACTCCACCAAATAACCAAAACTAAAAAAAACAAGCCAAAACAGGAACCAACCAACCAAACAAAAAACCTCATCCAGTAGGCTATGTTTTCACAGTGCAAGGTTTCTTTCTAAATAATCCCTAGCCTGAGAGAGCAATCAGTCTTTGATACAGATGTGTTAAGAATAACAAAAATGATGTGATTATAGAGCGCTTATAAACAGTTAATAGATGACCAGAAAACTATTTTTCCTAGTCATTTTCCAGAGTAAAATTGCCAGATAACTGCTACCAGAATTGTAACAAAATAAAAACATACATTAGGAAAGAGTCCAGCTCTTTTCCATAGCTATATAAATCTGGCACAATTGAAAATGACAAAAAAAATTATTACCTACCGAGCTAAGGAAGTGTAAACCTAAATACACAACAAACAAATGGAACAAGTCTATAAGTAGCGCTGTATGATGCCTTTTTCATCAAGAGGTATAGTCCAAAGTTTTGAATAATTCCAAAAATGTAACTATACAGCTTTGCCATCTTCATTTTTTTTATTAAGGATGCTTGTTTACGGAACTAAAGATTCTTTTAAATCCCTATCTCCTGTTTGAATCTATTTTTTTTTTACTTAAAGGCTGTTAATTGGATTTCGGAACACTGCACTCAATTGAGGTCTTCTCCGAGCTTGCCTCTGAGGAATGGATGTTTTTAAATTCAGTTAATTTACTGAATTCTGATCACAGGACAGAAGTAACCTCAGTTGCTCACCCATTCTAGTGCAAAACAAGGCCACGAGTGAAAGATATTTATCTATACCGAGGTAACAGGAAAGAAGCTAACTTCCAAATTTCCCAATTTCTCCATATTTACTCCTGGCTGCATTTAGGATCAGAAGGAGGAAGCAAACTGAAGATGTCAAGTAATGTAGCTAATTCCCAAGCACCCAAGGAGAATTTTACTGGGCTGAATATGCTCCCTCCAGGTCTCACAGCAATATTAAACTGATCAAACTGCACAAGCAGTTTGAAACTATTCAACTCATTTTGTATTCAGCATACACTCTCCTAATTATTTACAATTACTGCACTTTCTTTCCTGGAAACAGATAGTGCTTGTCTGTGCTTGGAACCTATTAACATTGCTGCCTCAGCCATTGGAAAGCTAGTGGCTACATTTCTGTGCATGTATCTGTGGATGCAAGACCTGATTCCATTAAAAATATGCTTGACTTGCCCAAAACTTGAAGTTTTGTTCTACCCGGTGAATGGACCCAGCTCATTTTTCCAAATAATGAAGAATCACCCTCTCTCATTTTTCAGTAGTATGATGGAACTTTTCTCAAAAGCTAGTAGATGCTTAGAGTTTGCTAATCATGTCTTTAACGCCTAACCAGAAATTCTTATTTGCTCAGGACACTGACATTGAAGAGCACTTTCCAGATGTTATTTACACATTCATCATTCTCCTAAAACAGTCATTCTTAATCTGCATGTTAAAACACACCTGTGGAATAAGTAAAGAAACTTAAACCAACACAGTATCAAAAGCTCAGTCTTCAAACTACTGTCTATAACTTCACTCAGCATCACATTTAGAGATGTGATTAGGAAATGTGATATTATGCTTATATTATTTATACCGCATTTATATGGAATTGTAATTTCTCTCCCTTTCTTAGCTGGATGCATTTGAATGGACCTTTGAGTATATTCTGCTGCTATGCTTAATAGAGCAAGTTTGCTTATTCAGTTTAGAAGGTAACCTGATTGATGCCTGAAAACAGGTATTAGAGAGACCTGGATATAAAAAGTCTCCCTCTCATTTTGTTCATTTTCTCTTGCATGAAAATTAATCATATTCCAGTCAATGTCTGCTTGGGACTTCTGGAGAAACCTTTGCTTCCATGTACCGATTTGATTCACTTTAGCTTGTTCTTATAAACAACATAAATTTTTGCTAAGCAAAAGCAGTCTACACAATTTTAACAACATAGATTCATAGAATCGTTAAGGTTGGAAAAGACCTTTAAGATCACTGAGGTCAGTCTGACAGGCCTGTAATTGCCCAGATCTCCTTCTGACCCTTCTTGTAGCTGGGCATCACACTTGCTAACTTCCAGTCACCTGGGACCTGCCCAGTTAACCAGGACTGCTGATAAATGACAGAAAGTGGCTTGGTGAGCACTTCTGCCAGCTCTCTCAGTATCCCTGGGTGGATCCCATCTGGCCTCATAGACTTGTGGGTGTGTAAGTGGTGTAACAGGTCAACAACCATTTTCCCTTGGGTGATGGGGGCTTCATTCTGCACCCCATCCCTGCCTTCCAGCTCAGGGGGCTGGGTACCTGGATGATGACTGGTCTTACTATTGAAGACTGAGGCAAAGATGGCATTGAGTACATCAGCCTTTCCTTTCTTCTTTGTTCCTATGTTTCACCTCTCTATGTACAATAAAGGATGGAGATTCTCCTTCTACAGTTAAACTCACATTATCTAATTGAAAGGATTGTATTTCAGCTGACAAAGAGCTTGCTTTAGAGGCAAATTTTAATATATTTGTATAAACAGAAGACCACCAGTAATAAATAACCCTTCAGAAAGGAATGAATTACTTTACAGAGTACCTTAAGGACCCCTATAAGGAAAAGTACCACCTTCATGAAGGTACTAGTAACTTAAACACATACTTGATTTTGTACATAAGTACAGTTATCAACACCTTTCCTCTCCTGTAAAGAGGATTCTTCCAAATTCTTATCATCTGTCAGATTTTCAAAAGCATTTCCAGTGGTTAATGTAACACGACACAATTAATTTGTGTACAAAAAGCCAAGGAAAATTCGAGACATTCAAAACTGTTGACCTTCTTCAAAGCAGAAGAATACTAGTTCAAGTACACTTTTTAATGTTGTGAAAACTGCAGATTTCTGCAAGACATCAGCCTAGAACTACTTGTGCAAAAGTAACTGAAATCCCTTTTTCCCCAAGATAGGGGATCACATTCAGATGATTGCCTTATAACTAGGGTCAGGCAACTGAATTTGGCTTTTGATTAATGCTACTCACTGTTAGCACAAAATACTGAGCTGTACTATTTTATTCCATATTCTCTGATTAGCATATTTTAAGAAATAAAAGGCTTTCTTTTCCTAGTATCTTCTGATGAGCACTTCAAATAGGTACCTTCTGATGAAAAGCTGTAGTCTTTAGCAATATGTATTGCTTGCTAAGAGATCCAAATGCATTAACAAAGAATTGAGAACAGCAACCAGTGCCTTGCTTTTCTATCTGAAAGTGATGCCTCTATTTTAAACAACTCATCTTGGCATCAAGATTGATTTGTGGTGATTTAGAATAGAAGTTAAATGTGTTTTTTTTTAAATTAATTTCAAGACATTTAAAATCATAATACAAAAATAATGCCTCACCAATACCTTTCAACATACCTGAGATGCGTAAGTACTCACTAAACAGAACCCACAGACAATGTCACCTGTAAACCACAAGACCTTTGGCTTCTGCTGCACTGTCAGACATGCCGGATAGCTTTCACATACATATAGTGCAGCAAGGTTGAAAAATAAATTACAATGACACAGTACAAATCACCATAGAGTAGCACAGCGGTCAGAGCAGCAATAAATGTGCAGTTGCTTTCACTGTAACTTTGATGGCCAAGAGAGCAGAGATTGAGGAAGGAAAAGGGGAAAAGTCTCTATTACCTAGCTGAAGGCAGTCTAAGCTTGCTAAACAAGCAAACGTTATTTCTTTGGTTTGCTTTGCCCAGTATGGGACCTCAAGATGTAATTACACCTTCACTAAAGAAACCAAATGAAGCCCGCTTGGACTACTAACATCAAGGGAGATTATTCCTAATTCCCACACTTCCTAATGTAAATTCAGTATCTACATATTTACTACTGCAATTACATATTGACAAACAAGCAACTCATGCTCTGAAGTGTGAGTGCTAAGAGGCGGGGAGCTCTGTGCCTTTCAGTAATGCAGTGTGTGCCAATACACCACATAATCGGTTTTTTAATACCAATGTTATCCTTTCACCATCTCTAGCAAGTAAAATAGTTGCAATTTTCACATTAGCAGGAGCCACTGCCTGACACAGAGGCAAGACCTATACGCTCAGCTGATTCCAAACAAACAGCAGCTCCCCATTCCACATCCCTGCCCAGAAGCAGCAGCCACTTCACATAGGAGCAAGCTGGAACATTGCCTTTGCATGAGAAAAGTACTCCTTAACCTGACACCGCACCTCTTCCACACTTGTTCCATCTTTAGCATGTAACAGATCACACATATTAACTTTTGGAGAAGAAAAACTTGCAGATACTGAACAGAATATGAAGAACTTGTTTATAAGCCTTTATTATTTAAGATGCATGGCTTCCTGCTCACCTCACCCCAGATTACAATGAAAACCTCTACAGTCACCCATGGAATGCCATACCTTCTAAGTAACTGCCAGATCCTTTTCAGAATTTTTTCTTCCATACTCTTTACACTTCATTTTCACCACGTTATTGTTCACAACCCCAGCAAGATCTTGGAAAGGTTCCTCACTTAAACATTTTAGTTTCATATTTCATCTTAGACATCAAATACTTCTTCGAACACAATGGTCTTAATTTACCAGTGCTGGCAGTTTAACTAGGGCAGAGTTTTATTTCCAACATAAGGCCAAGTGCTTCTACATTCCAAAAGAGTACTTATCATATATAGTAATATATTTGGTCTCTCCTCTGTTAATTGTTAGGGAAAAAAATTAAAGAATATGAAAATACAATGGTAACATTATTTATCGAATCAGAGCAAGAAAGCTTTGGGCATGCAATGAAAAAGGACTTCCCTAATACATGCATGTTTTACCACACAGACTGGACTCCACATCAAACCAACTGTCCAAAGTGCATCTTCTTTTAAAATATAAAACTACAAAAATATAAATAAAAATATAAATACAGCAAAAGTATTCCCTACTAATTCTGCCAGTCCACAATGACAGACTTTTTTTGTGCATTTCTAAGAAACAGGAAAATCAGTTATTGCTCACAGAACTGGGAATTGCACAAGGAGAAATCAACATAAATTCAACCGCTTGACACCAGGAATGCATATAAAAGACATTCTAAACCCTTATATAAAGGGTGTATTTTTAAAACTGAAGAAAAAATACAGAAAAATATAAGCCAGATTGTTTCTACATACTGGCATGATAGAAATTGACATGAAAGAAAACAAAGTTAAGCAGCCCTTTTTTAACCAAAAACTTCTCTTTGCATTGTCTCATAAGCAAATTCACAGTTGGTGAGCTAATGCCTCCTTTAAGATCAAGAGCTGTTGACTTGGTATATCCCAGTTTAACCTGGATGATTTGGGCTTCAGCTTCTTTGCTAAGCATTGGAATGAAAGTTTATCCACGACATTAGAAGTTCAGGCATGCCTCTTTCTCAGCATTATAGAACAACTCATGAAAGAAGCTGACATGTCCCACCTTAGTGTATTTCTATCCCTAGTAGAATGAAACAGATTGGAAAATGGTAGACTTGGGTCTGCTTCCCACAGCAACACCCTCAAACCTGGAGTAGACTCAGCTACAATGGGAGCAAATTGATACTGCAAATGCAGGGTAGAGAGTAATCAGTGAGGAACAGCAGTGAACTGAGTTTTGCTTCCCAATCCTGAGGTGCTGGTTACTGACAGCTCCTACTGTGACGCAAGAAGGACAGGAGAACAAAGAGCTAATTGAAATGAGGACCAAAAGCCCTTGTTGTTCTGCTCCCTGCTGGAAGGCCAACCACTTTACTTTGGGCAACACTGGCCTCCCTCCTCCTAGTGCTAATGGCCTTGCCTCAACTCAGCTTCTGCTACTGAGAGGAGATGCAGCAAGTCTGGGGCCCAGGACTACAAAAAGCTACCAGCCCTGCTAAGCTGCTTCACCATTCTCGGCAAACATCTGCCCCAGGCATTGCCTCAACATTTGTGCCTACAGCCAAGCCCTGGATCAGGCCTAAGGAAAGCACTGGAGTTCTGATTTCAGCAGGCAGGTGCTGGAAGTGCAAACAAAAGGATTACACCAAAAGGATTATATCCCTGCAGTCAGCTACAGCATCTCTAAACTTTTAAAGCTGAAAGTGGAAGTGAGGGCCTAACGTAAGCTAGTGTGAATCCTTCGTTATAGCTAGGGTAATTATATTGTTCTTCTCAACAACGTGATGTAGAGGGGGCAATGAAACATCCATTTCACAGTGAGGCCAGTATGACATGGCTACTATGGATGGTTAGGCTACTTAATTTATGTCTCAGAACTCATCTGAATTCATTAAGCATTGCCTACTATATTCAGTCTTGCTATAGATAGCTGCTTATAAATGTTATAAGAAATAAACGCTTTAGGCATGGGCAATCTATTTCTTCCTGCAACCTATCCTTTGTGAAATTGCACGCTATAGACAAATAATCACAATATCTAATTTATAGAAAGCACAAAAACCAAAGACTTCAAACTGTTGCAGAATGGTAGAGAGATGCAAATACATTAGAGGAAGAATGAAAACAAACAAACAAAAAGAAAACACTTCAGGCACTGAAGATGCCCCAAACAGTGAAGATTAATGTTTTACAGTGTTTATGTATCTTTCAAGAAAGCCACTTACCACTTTCTGTGCTTTCTGCATTTGAAAAATAATTAACCATGGGGTGGTATTTTTAAAGAAGAAAACAAGACAAACATTTCCAGATGCCTTGCAAAGTGAGAAGGTAAATATGTGAAGACCTGACTGGAAAGAAATAGAATCCCTCAACTCTGAATGCAGTTTGCTGTCCTTTAAAAGCAGGCTAACCCAGTGTGCACTTCATTAGTATTCTAATTGTCAAGTAGTTCTCAGTGGTTGTCTCAGGCTGTCTGATTAAAAATTAAACAAAATTAATTTTTTTCCATTGCCAGATGCATTGAAGGATTTTTTCTTCTTTTTTTTTTTAATTAAACTCCCTTCCTAAGACTTAAGATCACATGCTATCATAGCAGAACAGTAACTGACCATACTTTGCGAGAGGAGATCATGAAAGACTATTTAAATTCTGAATTACAATGCAGAGGTTTTATTCATATGAGGCACCACTGCTGTTCTGTGATCTTCGTGTTCTCCAAGCGTGAAAGAAAACCTTATGGGACTGACCTACAACCAGCTATGCTGCACATAAGACAGCTTGTTTTAATCCCTAAATAGACACTACGCTTTGGTAAGGACACTCTTGTGGATGTGATCCTGGCTATTGAACAGACTCAGGCATTTAAAAGTAAGATCTGGACACTAACTGTCAAACTACTGTCTTCCAATTATTATTTTATCTAACAAAAAATTGTACCAACAGGTGTTTCCCTTAATCATGATGGCATTAATAAATACCAACAAAATGCAGTATTTCAATAATGCTAAAAAGGATGACCTAAAAAGTGAGTTTCCGGAAAGAACCTCAAGACTCTGATAAACATTTTCAGGCATATCCACAGACATCTTCTCTTCAATTTAATCCAATAAATCACTTAAACCATTTTGTGCCTTTGTTTCCTGTAATTACAATAGGGATCCTTCTTTCTCTCTCAAAGTTGGATATTATGTAAACAAAATTAATTGTGTTATGTGTACAGACATTGTAGTTGTAGAGGACAAAACTGATTCTATATTCAGAATACCAAGATTAACAGGACCCAGAGCAGTCCCAAGACACAAGAAAAACATACAGTTATTATTTTAAGCTCATCATCATCATGGCTAGGCTTCG
>VZRE01001345.1:0-93993 GCA_013396775.1 Cephalopterus ornatus
ATATATATATATATACACACACATATATGGCTTTGCTGAAGTGAATGATAGCTGTTATGGTGATCCTTGCTGAATAGCAGAAATGTTTTTCACTGCATCAAGCAGCCGTAGAAATATATCACTAAAGTAAGAGAAAAAAGTATGAACATAAAAAGTATAAACTGATAGCGATAGCCTTTATTATCCCTTCAGACACTAATGGCAGTTTTATTAAGCAGCTTCTTCAGTTGGCTGATCACATGAAGTAGAGCAATTAGGAGCTAGGTGAGATTCACCGCACAAACAAAAATCTCAAGGAAATATTTTGTTTACTGTTTTCAGCATCTTTACAAAACATAATAGTATTCTCAGTAGAACTGAAAAATGTAATATGAAAATCAGAGCCGGGGAGAAGACAACTTCACACTATCCTGAATACGCATGTTGTTGTAACAGAAAAAGTAGTCAAGCTAATTTTTAATTCTTAGGTATCTGTTCAAGGCTTGTGGTTGTCAAGAAAAAAATTATAATCCAGGTGCATGCATACCCAAAGAGCACTCACTGACAAGGAGAATGTCAAGTAGACATGAAAACAAACCTCCTAACAACCCGCTTCAATTTGTAGTAAACAAAATGCAAAGGAACAAAACCAGGAAGAGGGCTGAACTGCAGATGTGAGTAATGCTCACTGCTGTGAGTAATGAGAATGGTGTTATTCAACAGGGGTTTAAACTTCCCTCCACCAAATTGTCCTATGAGTACTCACATGTCAAGATGAAGGAACAGCATCCAGGAGGAACTCTAACCAGCAGCAGGAGGTGATATGTGCTTGAATCTGACAGATTCATCCAGGTGTGCTGGCAGCAGGCAGTGTTGTTCCCCCCATTTGCTGACATCAGAGAGGCCGTGGTTTGCTTTTTATGTTCATCAAGCCTGTATCAATTTTAAATTGTCTGAGGACCACCTTTTTTGGTGACCTTAGTGACAGATCAGTGCCTATCATGTTAGCATTTGTTCTTCACCGGCACCCAGACATGAGTGAAATAAACTCCAGTGATACTAATAGGGACAACGTGTTTTGCAGTGATTGAGCTCAGGGAGGCTCTAAAAGAAAATGGCTTTGAAAGGGAGCAGAGGGAAATCCAGACTGAGGGTTAGTTTGGCAATGGGGAAAAACAGGCTTCTGTAATTAGTTCTAATGAATTATAATAAACATAGAACAATATCTCCCTAGCTTTACAAATTGAAGGAGTAATGAAATCTGGAATAAGCCACAGATGAAATTCTGACTTAAATGCAAAAGGATTATTTATTTTGTGAAGGTTGAGCTATGTCAGACTGTGCAGCTGTCTTACTGACCAAGGAAATGGTCACTAAATGAGCTAATACTAGCAGAAGGGGCAAGGGAATCACATTTTCTTTCAAAATATACTAGAAATAACATTTTGGTGAGTCTTATGTTAGTATCAAATAAATAAGGAGAAATGACAATTAAGAATAAAAAAATTAAAGAGCATGATATCCTGGAGGATATCATCAGGATTTCCATGGTGGAAACTTATGCCTGGTTGACCTCTTTTAATTCTTTAGACTGCTTAGCAAAATAACGAAGAATGGAGAATTAAGCTTTCAAAAATCCTTGGGCAAAGGCTTTCAGAAGAGGTTATTCAAGATACTAATGATGCATAAGGTGAGATGTAAATTTTTCCTACTGGATTAAATACCTCTACTGAGCTGTTGAAATATAAGGAAACTCTAGGGGAAAAACGTAAGCAATGGTTATGCAGTCAGCACTAACCAGAGGAGAAGCAACTTGTATCAGCTTAAGGAGCTTTCTCCCTTCTGCCATAATTGCATTGCATCCCTTTTATATTGGGGAAATTGGTTATTCCTAATGTGTAATTACTTGCAATATTTGCAATTATCATGCTTCCAATTATCGAACTCTATGTACAGCTGTTTTTATCTTAGGTGAAATTTACCTGTCTAAACTGAATTCCTTCATGCTGGTTACTTATCTGAGGTAACAGCATTCTGGAAAATTGTATTTCTTCTGAGAGAAGAGGAAAAAGATCTCCTTTCTCTCTTCTAATTTTTAACATCTTTCCCGTGAAGTTCTAGAGCCATATGCTTTGCCACCAGTAATTACAACTTGTCTTTGTAGGGAGTTCTTGTTGGAGCAGCATTGCTCAATTTTGGGCAAATTATAGCCCTCTGAGGGTAAAGATGTGAATACTAATTATTGCAGAGACCAGACCGTCTGGTGTTCTTATGATCTGACCCTTCTACTCCCTTGGATCCTGTAGTGGTGAGCTGCCTGCGCTGGAGTGAAAAAGTAGATAAAACTACTTTGGCATGATTAACCTAAATAATCCTGTAAGATTGTAGTGCTACTGTGACAACTCTATTTGTATTTTTCTGGAGTACTGTAAATATATTAAATAAACCCAATATTTATACAGAATCTTAAGACACTCTTCTCTTATGATAAGTTGTCTATTTATTCTCAAACTTTGTTTTCTGCCAGCTTGTCAAATTCTGAACAAATTCCAGCAAGTATTGATATTCCTTTTTTTTGACATTCAGTTTTGGGTACTCCTCTTTCCCACAAGAGAAACAGCTCCCAAACTAAACCTCTCTGACCCTCCACTTCAAAAAGTTTAATTGGGTTGCTTAGCTCGTAATTTTAGGGTAAATATGTTTTAATTTTAAGGAAGCTTCTTTCACAAGTTCTTGGAAAAAAACTAATATCACTAATAACTCTTCTACACTGAATTTCTAGAAAATCATTAACCAGAAATTTGTTGCTGTTGATACTGAAGTATCAACATTGATAAGGTCCCTTCTCAGATGGGGTGAAGAAATTCAAAAAAGCAAAGTGGTAGTAAGGTAAGTCTTAAGGGTTGCTTCTACCCTAATATAAAGGCTATAACACACACTTATAAAAAAACAGAAAAAGGAAAAATGCTTTAATGGTAAAGCAACCTGTAAGAAATGAATCAATCTTTTACAAGCCCAGAGATTTTGCGTGTGCCATTGCTGTGGGGAAATGCTCTCACAGATGCAGTGTTACACAAATTAAAAGTAATTTTGATGACTTAAGAGGTTTGATTTTATTTTCTTACTTTTGTGTTTTATGTTTTTTTTCCCCCTACCTTTTTTTCAAGCCATCAACAATACAAAAATGCAGAGCAATAAACAAGAAAAGACCCTGTGGAAGCAATTTAGTGACAAATACACACAAATTGCACATGGCACCTGAGCTCTTCATCAAGGATCAACTCTTGGCATTGGTGGGACCTGTGCTGACAGCAGCAATGGCCCAAGATACTTTTCACAGCATGTGGAGGGTGGGATGGAGAGAGTGGGGGTGGCATGTTCGCTTTGGGCAGGTTGGGGTGAGCAGGGGCTCTTTAACACCACTCTAGAAAGCCATGATCCTAGAAGTGGGATCTGTGTTCACCCACCAGGAGGGTGAAGCAAATCCACTGGCAGCTTCTAATCAGGGGTGAGGCACCAGTGACTCAGCTGGGGGCCAGCTGCTCCCCTCACAGCGGGGGCGGGTAGGTTCTCTCTGTGAGTTGTGGCAGGTTTCTGTATAAGTGTTTTCCATTTCCAGTGCTCACCTGAAAAGTTAATTAGGGACACAACCATTTTTCTTCTTTTGGTATCACTTAATGATCCCCAAAATGCAAATAAAAGAGAAAGCTGCAGCTGTTTACAATATTCCTGCTTCTATGTTATTAAGTACAAGGGGATGAACATAAGGGCAGGAAGCCTCTGATTTAAGAGCAGGTTTGTGTGGTGTACATGACTCAAACTTCGACGCTGTTTGAGCTCAATGCTGGCTCAGTTTTACCCCTGCCCACGAGGCTGAGTTTGTGCCTGCATGTTTCGTTCATCTGTGCTCTTTGAATCAAATAGGATGCAAAATCCCTCTGATGTAAAGATTTTTAATGCTGGCATTTATCCTACTAACATAAAACTGTGTTAGTTGGCAAATATGGCACCACATGGTGCCATAGACTCAAAAAAGTATGGATGAGTGCGGGATACTGTCTGGGACTGAGGACAAATGGAGCTAACTCTCTGCCTCCTGTATTTGCTGCACATCATGTGAAACAAAGAATCAGACGAAGAAAAAAAAAGTATTTTTCTTTTTTGAACAGATCTTTTTCAAGTGTCTTTGTGGGTCCCACTCAATAATGACAGTAACGTGGCTAGTGCCCGGGGCAAGAGGTGTAGTATTCCTGTTTAAAAAAGAGAAATGGAAACAGAAAGCTCAAGTGGTACAGGAGCTTGCCTTGGGCAACTGTGTTTTATAACCTGGTTTTGGATGCCTATGTGCTATCAGACCAAAACCACTATAAATCTAATGTTTTCCATCATCTTGGTTTTTTTGTTTACATAATATATATATACCTTTGCTAAAAATAAAATCATATCCAATTCAGACAGCCACAGGTAAGAAAGGTGAGAAAGGGAAATTTTGCCTTTAGCTAAACTACATATATACCGGCCTGGAGAAAAGGATGCCAAGTTTTGTCTTCCTAACGTTAGTCTGAGCAAGAACATTGAAATTCCCTCTGACACTCCAGGTTAACCTGGGAGAGTCAGGCCTTAAAAGACTTAGCTCCCAAAAAAAAGCAGCCAAATGTGAAACTTGTTGAGAAACTAGGTGCTGGGGAATGATGGCTTCCTCTCTAGGAGCTTCTTGGCCGTTCTGTCCTTTGGCACCATTAATATATATTTCCATTGCAAGAAGAGCATCTCTTGCTGCTGGGATTTATACAAACAGTTTTGGTATCCTTTCAAGGCTTTAATATGGTAGCAAGGGTAGAGTTCTTACTCTTTTTTTGATTATGTGTAACAGTGAGCCTCGTCTTGCCCATGACCCTGAGCAGCTGAGCTGGCGTGGGTAGCGTGTGCTGTGGTTGTCATCTATGTGTCTCGTGTTGTTCTAGGTCACAGGCATGACAACATGGTGGCTTGCAAGTGCTGTCCAGGAAAGTCGCAACTACCTGTCACTATAGCTATATGTAATCCAGTTGACAGCTTTCTGTTGAAACTAGGATTTATGAGAAAAGGCTGACAGACACTTTTCTGCACAGCTTTCTGTGTGGTTCCTGTGAACTCTCCAGAAGTGTTTGTTGGAACATGAAATGAGCGTGTTTTGACGGTGTCAAAGTCAATGTTAATGTTGTCGAAGCCTTTATTAAAAATAGAAGTTCCATGAGTCTGTACCTGCTGGTTAAGGCAGCTTCAAGAAAAGCAGCTCTTGGAGGGGTTTATATGACAGCTGAAAGATGGTTCCATCAGCTGCTGGAGTGGCTTGGTCAGGCAATGACACCTCTGCCCTGGTCAGTACTACCCTTATTCATCCAGGCTGCAGAGCCCCACAACACAGTGCAGCACCCTATAGAAATGCTGTCTTGTACCTGAGCACATTGAGAAACTTTTACATCGGCCCATAGTGATAAGATGAAGGGGAATGATTTCAAACTAAAAGTGGAGAGCTTTCAGGAAGAGATTTTACGAAGACATTCTTTACAGTGAGGGTGGTGAGGCACTGGAACAGGTTGCCCAGAGAAGTTGAGGATGCCTCATCCCTGCAAGTGTTCAAAGCCACGTTGGATGATGTTTGAGCAACCTGGTCTAGTGGAAGGTGTCCCTGCCCATGGTGGGGGATTGGAACTAGATGATCTTTAAGGTCCCTTCCAACCCAAGCCTTTCTATGATTCTAAGACATTGCAATCACACTGATGGCGTTCTCCAAACAGGACTTCTGACCAGGGCACTGCACTGCACGGCTGCAGCACAGTCACTTGGGCTGCTGTAGTCTTTCACCTTTCTATCTCAAGGGCTGCTGCATAGGGTGGACACATCTGTCTTGGCCTTCCTTTTAGAAGCATTTAGCTATGAATCAGAACACATTACAGCAGACAACTAAAGTCACTGTTGTTGAGCTGTGAGTGACAAATTCTTAACAGCAAAATCTCTGAGCAAAAGTTTCAGCCAGTCATAATAGGACCATTAAAAACACACTCTTAGCAAGCTTAAAAAGTCACTCTATAATATAAAGTAAATGAAATTATGGATTCATAAAAACTCTGAAGAAACAAATATTTAAGCAGTCATTTGTCATGGTTTAACCACAGCCAGCAAACAAGCCTCATACAGCCTCTCTCTCACTAACCCACATGTAAGATAGGAGAAAGAATCAAAGATAAAGTCTAGAAAACTTTTAGGTTGAGATAAAGACAGTTTCACAGGGAAAGCAAGTCACATACGGAAGCAAAGCAAACTAAGGAATTAATTCAATGCTTCGCATGGGCAGGTAGGCGTTCAGCCATCTCCAGGAGAACAGGGCTCCATCATGGGTAACAGTTACTTTGGAAGACAAACGCCATCACTTAAAATATCCCCCTTCTCTCTCCCCACCCCTCTTTTATATACAGAGATGACATCAGATGGTATGGAATATTCCTTTGATCAGTTCGAGTCACCAGTCCTGGCTGTGTCTCCTCCCAACCTCCCGGCTTCCTTGCCAGCATGGCAGTATGAGGAGGAGAAAAGGCCTTGGTCCTGTGTAAGCACTGCTCACTAATAACAAAAACATCTCTATATTATCAACCCTGTGTTCGGCACCAATGCAAAACATAGTCCCATACTAGTCACTGGGAAGAAAATTAACTCTATCCCAGCCAAAACTAGCACCTTGTGTTATTCCCTGGAAGTTGTTTCCTCCTTATGCTGCTTCTATTCACGATACTATCGTGTGCTCCTAAAAATTTTTTACTTGGTGGTGTAAGTCTACAATTTTAGTACAAAGAAATAAACCAAAGAAAAATACATCCCTTGGCAGCCTGACATACAGAAATGGATAAAAATCTGCTCTGGAGATTTGTTTCACTACTGGACTATTAATTCAAAGCCAGTCCAGCCTGTAATTGTTCTTCTTAGTCCAGTTTCAAAACCCACTGAAATCCACGCAGTGCAAAGAGCACTTTGATGGTTCATTTGGAATTAATTTGATGATCTTATTCAAGGTTTTCAGTGACAAACATTCGTATTGCAGTGTGGGCTCCTATCTTGTGTTGCTTGATTGGGACCCCCTGGACCATGACGTGGGCAGTGCAGATACTCAGTGGGGGAGCTTTGTGGTGGGGAGAATGTGCTCTCCCTTCTGGGATTTCCTAATGACATGTAGTCTGGAATTATTACCCCTTCATTAAACACTGTAGAAACCATAGAATTTCAGGGATATATCTTGTTCTATACTGTGCCTGATCTCACACATCTGACAAGCATTAGCTCCAGTTCCTTGAAATGTTATCAGTGATCTTCCATCTTAGGCTGCCTGCTTTTGGTGGCAGAGAGCTATGAGGACTGAAGGAGCTCAGGGAAGCAATTCCTACCTGTTTAGGAGTCACTCTGATGGGTGCAGAAGGCATAAGGCACAGGAGACTTCTCATGCCATTCAGGCCTTTTGTCATACTTGGAAACATCCCTGTGTTTTAATGCTGTTTTAGTGGGGCCAACAGCCTCCATGAGCTGGTTTGTTTGGTTTGTGTTTGAAGACACTGTGGCCTTGCTTCTTGTCCATACCTTTTCTCTGCTAGCTTAGCTCTGAGTTCAAGCATGCTATTAGGCTGCAGTGAATTTTTATAATTGCTTTGTGGGGATGAGGGTCATCCTTTTTGTCAAGAAGTATAATGTGGTGGGAAATCTGAATTTAGCTCACAAGGCATGACAGCCACTACCTCAGCACTGCTGATGTCAAAGTGAGGCCGAGGCCAGGCAGGAATTGATGGCTGCCTCAGCCTTGTCTGCAACATGTCCAGGAGGAAACACTGCTAAAAAAGCCTCTAGACAGGATGCCGTAACAATAAAATATTATTACATAAACTGCTAAAAACCCTCTGATCTTGGCTGAACCTGAAATGCATGTCCTTGCTGCATCTGAGTCTTTACTTGGTGGCAGATGCTCCTGCAGTCTGAGCCAATGAAGATGCTTAGCCATATTAAGTGTACACGTAGCCTTACCTGCAAGGCAGGATTTTGTACAGTAGCAGACCTTCTCCTTTCTTACCCTCACTTAAGATGAACCATAATACAAGCAATTCATCTGACAAGACATGCAGACTGAGAGTGCAAGGCAAAGTCCTATCTAACTGCACTCACAGTTTTTGATACAGCAATTGAGAAAAAAATCCTCACTGCAGTTATGTCTCAATCAACTTCCGACAATGGGTAGAATTGGGCTGCTCTAGACAGAGTGAAAACAGCTAGTGGAGGACAAGAACCCTTACATAGTTATGTTATCCCTTCCCTTCCATTAAAATGCACCTCATGAGCATTAATGAATCAGGATATAACATTTTACAGCTAAACAAAGACTTCAGCAGGGCTAAATAAGGAAAATTTGAAGGGTCAGTCTTGGGGCGTATGGAGAGGCCAGTCTGGGCACTTACGTAAGACAAGAAGATGATGAATATGTGAGCATAGAGAGCTTGCACTGAGTCCTTAGGCTTGCTCCAGGCTGTGACTTCAGTGACCACTCCCTAAGTGGCATTTCTGAATGTTTTCTACACATCAGCCCTGATGTAAGGGTTGGAGCTCAATGACTTTTCTCTCATGGAGGAAGGAAATATGAACATGTCACATCTGAAACAGCAGCTACTCAAAATACTATTTTACCTCTGCTTTTGTAATTTTGGCACAGCCTTCTGCCAATTGATTCTTCCTTAAGGTTTAAAACACAGAAATTGCTAAAGAGGGGTGGATCGAAGAAACTGTATAGCTCCACAGGCTGCATGAGCAGAAGGTGCATATGTGACCAAGGTTTCTGCTGACTCTGGTTGCCACTAGGGAGAGCATACCAAACTGCATCCTTGGTGACTCTCTTCAAGGCTTGCCGTCATTTTTGACTCCACTGGGTCAATTGTGACAGGCAGTCACGCCTGTAGCCCTCTGTGCTGGGTGTCAGAGAGGAGGATCCTCTGTGGGGATTGTGAGGGCGATCATCCCGTCCAGCCCCTGCTTCTACATTGGGAGTGTCATGGCTCTTCTCTAGCTTGCAGAATTCTCACTTGGCTCATAGTCTGAATGCCACAGGAACATTTACTCCTTCTGTGGGTCAGGAATACCCTTGTTCAGGCACAAGCATGGCATGGTCACGGTCACTGCTCGAGATGCTGGTGTTACCTCCTTGCAACACATTGCAGGGAGGATGTGTCTGCTTGGCAGTTGGTTGGTTTGACTCTACTTATCAGGTGAATACCCAGAGCTCTGGTTCCTGAGGGTGTCATACAGACACATGGTAGTCTCAGAAATCTTCCTCTGAATCAGCTTAAGAACAAAACCTCAAGGGCATTTCTCAGATGGTCTCTGAGTCTCTAGGGGAATCTGTGTGGAAAGCAAGCTAAAGATCCTTTTAAGGAAAAATAAATCATGATCCCCCACTGCACAGCGTAGGTGCAGTTAACTTATGTTTTGGGTACAATATCAGCACATCCTCACAACATGTGGCATGAATCCTGCGAATCTCTGCTGCAGATCCCAATATAATGATGCCAGCATCCTGCCCAAACCCCTCCGTAAGCCCTGTGACACTCTGCAGGCACTTGGAAAACTTCACTGGTAGTGAGTGGAAGTCTACTGATACCCTACAATTTGTAGTTCACTAGATCATTGTGACATAATATTCCCTTTTGGGAAAAAACCCAGTCTCTCAGGTAAAGTAGCTAGTTCATCACTGGATCTATTCAGACCAGCCACTTGAATCTGAGGGTCTCATCACTGTCTTCATATGAGGACCTCATTAATGAAATCCTAAAGTTAACAAGGTTATTTGCTCCATTTCCCTCCCTCCCCCCAAGTTATTGTTTCTTATGTTTAGAGCCACTTCTGAGTTCACGATCCTTTGTATTTGAAATCACAGCATTGTAGGAAAGTATCTCATTTTCTTAATCAAATTTCTTCTTTTTAGTGCAACAAATTGAATACCTTCATAAAAACCCCTCACAACACTAAAAAAAAAAAGCCCTCCTTAAGATGCCAGCTCATGTTTTCATAATGATGGTGATTTAAACACACATTAGCATTCTGTGTTTTATTTTAATTACAGGTACAGCAGAAGAATAAAATATTTATACTTGTATGCATTTCTTTCGCTTCTGACAGCAGAGAGAATATGATGAGCTCTTCTGAGGCTGCAATAAGATTAACATTTTCCAACATATGTTTATATACATATGGTATGTATTTGACAAAACCCTGTTAGATTAGAACTGTGGGAGATCTATCTCCCTGCTAGAGCAGGGATCCTGGACCAGATGACCCACTGTAGTCTCTTCCAACCTTACACATTTTGTGATTCTGTGAAGTAAGCAGAAACTAGTATAGGTCTCAAGTATTTCTCAAGTTGATGGACATGTCTGCAAAGGTGGACACTCATTGCCGAGCTTCAGAAAACCAAAATTTCTCCATCTTTTTCATTAAATCCAGTCATCTTGGACAATACAACCATATAATTTCTCTTCCAAATGGAAAATATTTTATCCTCAAAATTGTGTCTAAATTCTCATTTTCCTCTTCGTAACATCCTCAGCATCTAGAGACACAGATAAATTTAATTGCCATTCAATGCCATGTCTTTCTACTGCTGGTAAAGGAGAAAGACCCTTGAAGTTTGAAGCTTCACCACATCTTCTTGATTACAAAGGAATGGATTCTCTGCAGCTGGAGTAGTACGAAGAATTACTAAAGACCAACAGCAATGCAGTGCACAGTTGCTGTTTAATCTGCGTACATTTTCCTTATTCAGTTTAGAATAAAGATCAAATTAGAGAGGAAGCTCTAAAAACTTTGTATTAACATGTTAAAACTATAATCTTGCACCAAATCCCCTGGAGTAAATACATATGGTTGCAATTATTTCATTTGAGCCCTGATGAATTACATTAAGTAGAGCTCATAGTCTATTATTATAATGGTTATTATTTTTCACAAGACAATCAGACCCACTGAAGTAACTTAAAACTGTATGGGCCTGACTGTGCTTTTACAGCTATTGTTGCAAATGCGAAACATCCATATTTTATAACAGAAGTAATGGTGAAAGGGAGTGAAAATCAGTTTTGTGTGCTTACTGACAACCCTGCACATTATCAAGAAAAAGCAAAAAGATTTTTTCATTTCAATTCTGATTACTTGCAGATTGATGACCTTTTTTTCCATAGGGAAATCAAAGGCAGAATATAAAAAAGGAAAAAAAATAATTCTGAACACTGGAAAAAGGCAAAGGTGTAGTTTCTGAATTCTTCACCTGCTCAGTGGAATTTCAACCTCATCTTTTGTTTCCTTTATCTTCTGGCTGGGTGGCTCTTTCTGAGTCCTGAACTACCACTAGTGCCTGAATTAAAATTCCCATGTTGAAGGGAGTTCAGGCTCTGAATCTCGATTAAAGCTGCTACCAGTCTATCTAAGGCTGTCTCCAGCACAAAAATGATGCAAATATTCACCGTGCCTTTGATGTGACTAGGTTAAAAACTACAATTCTGTCATTATTCAGATGAAGTGTCTTTCTAGTTCACTTGTGGCCTTTCTTCATTCACAAGAGTTATTTATTTTCCTCACATGAATTATATTCTTCCATCCAAAGACTGTAGAGTCTACCAGTTTTTTACAGACAGAGCAAGTGACAAGAGCCAAATGCACAAGACTTTGCCCCAGACTCACTTTCTATTGCTAAATATACTTGCTTAGGCCAATTTTATCTGCCCAGAGCCTTCCTCTCCAAGTTATGCTATTCCAAGGGCTGCCAGACTTCTTGTTGCTCTATTATTATTTCCTTAAATACAGAGTGCTTTCAGTTTCCTGGCTTCCTCAGCTCTGGAATCCATTGCCATCTGTCAAGTAGTAAAATGTGTATATTTTCAGCAGTAATATAAATAAATCAAAAAGCAACAGCAAGGAAGAAAAAACCCGGAAATATCAAGCCCATTGTGGTGGGTAACTTCTGAGGTGCCTCAGAAGCAGTACATGGACCCCAGGAGTCCACCTACCACAAGCTGAAAACCACAAAGTAAGATAGAAATACCGCTAACAATGATGAATGAATTGACAAGAAAGACATAAAAAGGCAGATATCAGCGACATGGGAAACACCAGCCTTATTAGATTGAGTGGTCTTTAATTCAGTGGCTCCTTCCTACCTGTGCTGAGAGCTAAGATTTTCAGAAGACAATATAAAATGAATCATAAGGGAATGTTGTTCGGGGGGAGCTTTCCTGGAGCTCCTTATTTTATGCACTGAAAATAAAAATCTTGCTCTCCATTATATTATTTGTTATTCTTTCACTGAAGCGTGTGTATACATCACCAAAATGACCTGGGCCTTCTAAATCTTTCAGAAGGCTGCTACGCCTGAGCTAGCTAAAATCTTATGGTAGATGAGTTTGACAGTCCAGTCACGCATTTTAATGGGAGTGTTTTTTGGTGATATGTATACATTTATTACTTTTCACTTTAGGCAATGGTTTCATACTGTTATGTTGTGGGAAGAGAAAAAAATCTCAGTGGACGCTCAGTTTTACTTCACATTGGATGTCAGGTTATATATAAGAAATATTTTGAAATGCTATATTAAATACTTTCCATCTTTCACCTGCAGCTTGGGGATAGAAAAAACCTTGCTGAGAGAGATTTAGCCAGGATTCTGCTTTTTGGATTTAATTCCAGTTTTCCAATCAAAGCAGAAGGTAATATTTATCATTATTTCCATGTTTTTCCAAATATTCCAGGAAAAATACAACTGGTGTAGCAAAATGAGTATCTCTTAAATTCACCTTTGCATGACAATACTGAAATTTCAATGTTTGTGTCTTACAACTTTATCATCCTTAGCACAAACTCTTGACTGTGGTTACCAAATGCACCAAATGCACTTGATTTGCTGAACAGGATAATAATTCATCCTTCACTTGCAATGTGGAAATTCAAGTGCCTGACTATTTAACAACTTCAGTTGAATTAAAAAACTTTCAGAAAAAGGAAATTAATTCAGATTCAGTTTAATTTTTCTCAGTTATTATAACTCAATATGTCATGAAGGGTTAAAAAAGAGAGTTAAAAACATTAATTAAAATATGTTGCCATGTTTCAGCACAATGAGTATTATAAAAGAAAAGGTGTGTTTCTGTGCATTATCTGTGCCTTGAATAAGCGCGTGCTTGGAAACACCCAAATATGATTTAGAGTTAGAGTGAAGTTTGAGTTAGTTTCTTTAACAGATCAAATTCTGGGCAAGAAGAATGGATGATACATTTTATATTTCATCCATTCAAGTTCTATATCCTACATAGTCACACAGTGTGACCTAACACAGTTTTAAATCAGAGAAGGGTCCACTGGCTTGGGTTCATACACAGCTAATGTGTATTTTGTTTGTTAAATGATGATTTCCATGGGAGTAGGCAATCTGCTAGAATACGCATGAGAAAACTCCTTTACTAGTGGCATTACATGGTATTAAAACTGATCCCGAAAGAGCTAACAAAGAATGAGATGAGAGTGGGTCAGGATTTTTCCTTAGAAAGTGCTGATTCATCAAAAAAGAGTGTTTCAAAGAAGTCCACCTGTTTTGATAAACCTGCTGAGAACTGTGTTTAGTTTAATCCTGGGCCTGTCCAGGCTTCTCATCTTTGTAGCTCTGAAGTTACTTTGTCAGCATGATGATCTCAGGTCTGGCACCTCTGATGTTTCCAGGGGTCTGGAGTGTCTCTGAAATCCGGATTCAGATACTCTTCAATGCTTGGCCCCTAACAGGGAACCTGGAGAATATTTGCATATCTAATTCTGCACTATCTTATGAGTAAAAATTAGGAATGCATCTGCTTCTGTTCTGGTACTCTGCTAGAAAAATCTGTGAAAAGGTAACAGACGAAATCAGTAACTAGCACACTGTGAAAGATTTATCCAGTCTCCAGGTAATAAGACCCCAGCTGAGTAGTGAACAGAATTTTGTCTTTGACTTCAGTCAGGGTTGAATACAATCCACACTGAACCAGAAGTCAAGTCAAGGAAGAGTAAACTAAGGTATGGCCTCAATCTTAAATCAGAATATACTTAGGTTTTTTGTCTCAGTTAGGCATCATTTAAAGCAGATGGGCCTAACTGTGAAGGAATGGTGGTATGAGCTCCTCTGGTTCCCATGGGTTCTTTAGGCTTTGCTTCTCAGTGTTCTTCTGAGATACCTGAAAACTCACATAGAACACTTAGCACTGGCAAAAATGTGAACATTTTCTTTAACAACTAGGGCTAGACACTGAAGAAAAAAAAAAAAGAGAGAAAAAATACCCAGAAAGAAAGAAAAAATATCAAAAGCTGAGAAATCAAAACAAAATAACAGCTTGAGAGAGGTGCTGGTTTGTTATGCTGCCACAAAACAGATCAATCCATGCCTTGAAGTGAGCACCCATGCGTATATCCTTTTCAGCTGAGGTATCTGCAAAACTTAAATAGATCTTCTTCTGCCACATTCTGTTATCATGAATTTCTAGCCTCTCTCTAGCAGTGTGAATCAGAAATATTTTTCAGGTCCTAGTCTTAATTGCCGGCAGCGCTAGCAGTCAGTTGACAAACACACGTTGTTCAAGCGTTCTGGAAGTCAGGCTGCACCACTAACTGGTAAAAATAGGTGTCAGGACTTCCAGAAGATGAAATATATCTACCGCTCTATGCTCTGACAACAGAAGTCACAAGACTTATAGTCTTCCATTGTTTCTGTGGCCCTGCTATTCTTATGTCATATGCACAGTGAACACGCAAGGGGAGAGAACATAATAATCACTGCCTGCTTGTTGAAGTGACAGGTGAAGTGACACACGTCCTGGAACTGCTGGTAAATGTGATACCCAGTATAGTACTATTCTGAAAACTAGCTTGATAGGAAAGGCCCCATCTTAACACTACAAGCAGTACTAACATTTTGTTTATCTACGGAAGTGTGTCATCTGTGCTCTAAGCAGCAGAAATCTGCTGATTTCCTTATACCGAGTGGCTAGACTTCTGGTAACAACACGACACACCCAGCCTTGGGCCTTTTACCTTGAAACTTCTGCTTTTCAACGTACCATTTTTTGGTGAGTCTAGGGCATAACCTAATCACATTCTTCAAAAAATAAATGGAATGGGGTCTTTGACTTTTGTATTACAGAGTGACATATCTGTTCTCTGAATGCTCTCTGTTTATTTTCAGCATGATTCTTAAAAGTGTAGAAACAACTCAGTTTTCCAGTAAGGGCTGCAGAAATTCATATGCATTAGTTTGAGTTTCTATAATCTCTAGCTATGTTTTATATTTCATTGCTTATTGAATTCTCTCTTTTCACCAAAGAGTCTTCCTGGGAGCTTCTTGGGCCTGAGCATTGGCTATATAATCCACAAGGATCCCCCGGAGGAGGAGACCTCCCAGACAGTTTTACTTTGCATATAGAGGTAAAGCAGGGGATCCTGATGTGACAACATCTTGATATGTATAGAGCCCTGGGCCTTTCTGAGATCATTTGGTGTGTAAGGCAGGATTATAACTCCCTTGATTTTTATACTGCTTCAAGTACATAATAATACCCATTATAATCCTACTAGTGTCTAAAAGGTAAGCTTCTTAGGTAGTTATTTTTGAGACACGTCCCCTGAGTTCACTTGCTAAATCTCACTGTCATACTTCTGCAACAGCTAAAGCAGAGTTCAGTTTTGTCTTGAAGGCACTATAAAGACATGTTTCATATACTTTATGATGCTTATGCTAGGACAAAATACTGGAAAGAAGGTATTTCAAAGATCCCTGCTAGATATGACTGAAGCCCCACTGAAGAAACCTTACTGTATCAAAAATCCTAGGTTGTCCTGGAGGTAACCACATCATTTTTCACGGTTAGTTAATATTGCTGAATACTGAATACGTTGCTTCTTGTTCTTAACAAAATTTTGATATTATAAATACAAACTTCTAAAGGGACAGAATTACCATTTTGATAACAGTATATGATTTTTGGAGATTGCTGACAATGTTGATACTTGGAACAGTGAAAGATTATTTTAGAGAAATTTCCTAGTTTTCTTCTGTTCAAAAGGGGAGAAAGGTGCTTGCCCTACAAGGCTGTCCATGTTACCTCCTAATCTTTGTCATTTATCATGTTTTTAAACTATATGTAGTTTCCAAGAGTCAATGCTACTGTTGATATGCTGTCTTTACATTTTATGTAAAGCATAATCTCCTGCTCAAGATAAGATTTTGGTGCCACTTAGATCCACAGAAAGTTTTGGCTTCTGTGAAGGTTTTCCCTAGAACGTTTTCTTGCAATTTTGAAGTAGCAAAATACTTTCAGTGATGACATAAATGCTTATGTAGTGAGAAGAGTAAGTTGCAGCTTTAAATCTCAGGCTTTCTCTGCACACACACAGATACACACATGACTTAGATAGTTCAAATATGAAAAAGAAAGGCTAGTCCCTCTACTGGAATACAGAATACCATTACAGAAGCTTAATGATATTTTTTTCCTTATACCAGGTTACTTCATGATCTGATGAATTCCTCTTTACTGCAAATGTTAGGCTGGGGTCCTCTTGAGCAACTTTATTTCACAACATTTGAACCAGCACCTCGAGCAAGTAGAAATGGCATTTATAACAAAAAACCATAACTGAGAAAACTCTTTGAGAGTACAAACAAAGCTCTGAGGAATAATGACAGCTACTCTCAGAAGTCTAAAAATGTCATGAGTTACAGCTGTTGTAAAATAAGGTACAGGCAAGGTGGGTTTGATCCTGTAACAAAGGTGAAAAGGAATTGATTGAAACTGACATGAAAGAAATTCCGTAATGGTTTGGTTGGGATTTAATGTTATCCAAGAAATTTGTGACAATACCATTGAAAATCCATTGAGTCTGTTGTTATAATTTATAACCTATGAATAAGAAGGAGGATTGAGAGACTTCATTAGAGCATAATACTCTTATCACGAGTAACATCCTACAATTGATGTTGACACTGAAATTAATGCTTCAGAAAAGGTATGCTACTCAAAGAGAAAATTTCCATCTTCTTAGGTGTAGATGTACTGAAAAAACAATTAGGCAACTCTGTCCACAACTGATAACAAAACACTTTAAAACTCTGTACGGTGTTTGTTTGATAATGTTTTTATCTCCCATATGTTTGTTTACTTTTAATCCTAGACTTGTTCTTTGCTGACGGAATATACTTAAAGGCATTAAAGTCATAAAGAAAGATGTATAAGTGTGCGACTAGAGCTCCTACTGAATGAGTCTTCTTATACATTTAAATTTATATACATGTTTAAATGCTTTGCTGGCTTCAAGCCACAAGGCAAGTTAATACGGTAAGGAAACCAATCCGTTCAAACTATTGGACTTGTTAATCATTCTTTTATGCAGAAATATGTTGGCATCTGGTATAGGATTCACTCCACTCCCTTTGGGCTGCAGACACTGCTAAAGGAAACAATACACATCTTCGAACACTAGCTTGACATTGTAAAAGTTCACCTAGGCAAACTGGGAGCCAATTAGATGCGTGGCAGTAGACAGCTACATGAAGAGACAAACCAAACTGGGTGTTTCTGAAAAGAGCAAGCTTGATGCGTAGAATCTAAAAATGCCATTTTTCATGATGGTACTACAAGCGAGAAAAACATACTCACATAGCACATTTTTGTGCAAAACCAAATACATGAAAACTCATAAAGGACTGTTCCAATTTTGGACAAAAAAATGTTTAAAGGATGACAAATGTTTAATGCCAAAGTCCAAGCTAAACTGCAAAAACACTAATAAATCAAAGGACCACTTATATTAAAATTGGTAATGTAATCTAGCAGAATTCAAATCATAACAGATTCCTAACATTACAAAAATCAATGTATGAGTCCAATCACAAAATGACAGCACTGCTTTGTGAGGTTCTGTTGCCTTGCAAGTTTTCTCTGGATTGAGACTCTGTGCTTTGGGACGTCAGCCACTCCCTCTATTTAAGAATGGTACTTTCTGAGACCTCCTTTCATTGTATACATCATTGTATGCACCATTAACAAATATAGTGAACAACACTGGCCCAAGTTTTCACGTCTGAAGTATATTTTTAGTTGCCAGCCAGCAAATGTACATTGCTCTCTCTGTACTTGATGATCTGGCCAAATTTGCAGCCCGCCTAGTACCTTATGCAGCCCAAGATTACTTGGCTTCCTGCTCAGAAGGCTTTTGTTGACATAAAAAATGTTATGATATTTGAACCATATGACACGCACCACTCTCTCTGTGCCCACAGAGGCAGCCGCATTTTATTGTAGAAGGCAATGAGGCTGACCTACCACTATCTGCCTTGGGTAAACCCACCCTGACTATTTCTGATTACTCTTTTATCCTCTATGTGTTTGTGAGGCTGCAGATAAGGGCTAATCAGTCTGCAGTTTATGGGTTCTCATTTTTCTTCAAGATGCTATTACCTTTTTTCCAATCATCAGAGACCTTCCTCAGTAGCCATTTTCTTCAGAGGTGTTAGGCGGTGTACCAGTCATCTCTTTCAGAACCCTTGGTTGGATCCCACTTGGCCCCACGGATTTAAATACATTCAACTTCCTTACACGATCACTAAACATTTTGCCTCCCACTATGGGCTACACCTCTGCTTCCCTGACTGGACTGGCATATGAGATATTTGGGAGCAGGCTTTGGAAGTGATCATTTTTGTATCAGCTATCATGAGTTTGTTTATTTCCCATTTGTCAGTGGAACAATATCTTCTCCAAGCTTTTGTTCTGAGCAGTCCATTGAAATCTCCTCCTGCCACACAATATATTTCTACTTATTTTTATCATAATCTGATCACTGGCCTTTCTGATGTTGTCCTTTAGTGCTGGAACAAGGCTTTTACATCCTGCTTCGTGCTTGGCCTCATTTCCACTTCTTATATGATTCTTCTTTGCATGTTGTTTCACGAAGGGGCTCTATACTCAGACAAGTGGACCTGTCACTGAAATTCCCAGTATTTCTGTCCAGCAGTAGTATTTTCCCGAGCTCTTAGTCAGTTTCTTTAGGAAATCATCCCAACTGGCCAAGGCACCTATCTCCTTCACAGCTAATTTCCAGGGAATTCCATTTAGAATTTCTCTAACAAATTCAGTTTGCAAGTTCAGACTCCTAACTCTGCAGCTCTTATTTCCAGGCATTCTCTGGATCCTGATGTCAGTAATTTCATGGTCACTGTAACCCAAACTGTTGCCTACAGCCACATCTACCATCTTTGTGAGTGAATAGCATGTCAAATACAGCCTTTATACTGCTTGCTCTGATGGCATTTGTACTAGGAAATTCATAGAACAGTAGAACCATCCGGTCTGTGAAAGACCTTTAAGCTTATCGAGTCCAACTGTAGATGCCCCTGATCTCAGACTGGGCCTTCTGGTGTTCAGTAACAGGTTTAGGTGAGAACAAGTCAAGCCATTTGCAGAAAGACTCAGCTTTCAGAATGGCTTTGTGCTCTGAGTCAGCATGTGGTTACTGGGCACACCTGACAAGACTATCTACTCAGGTTTGCTTAGTCTTTGAAACAACAGATTCCTGTCTACCGTCGATGTAATTCCTGATACCACATCATTTCCCTGTCAGCCCTCATGTCAGCAACCAAGTTATTGGACTCTGGGATACTTAATGTGATTAAATCAGAAGAGTATTTTCTTTTCCCCTTGGGCAGTTGTGACTCCTATGAAGAGGAGGATGGGTAGATACCAAGTGAGTCTTGGTGTGGTACATGCCTATTGCTCCTTCTCTATCTGTTTGGCTGACACCACATAATACAAAAGACACACCTTTTTTTTTTTAATTTGCCCAATTATGTGCCAGATAGGAAAGGTCTGCAACCTGTATGTCTGATCAAATGAAGCCACAGCCCAAACTTTGACTGGCCAACCACAGCTGAGTGATTAATTGCAAACGAAAAGAACCAACTAACAGAGTTAAATTATTCTATTTAATGAACTTGGGATTTGCTCAAGTGTTACTGATGTCCTCTAGAAAGTTCTTGGACAAAGAGTGTCAAAACTTTTCTCTGTAAAAGTTGGGATTGGCCTTCCAGAGCTATATATCTTTTCATGACACTTGTGATGTATTAAAGTGATAAACATCTAAAGCAGCAAACCCTGATTGTAACTTTTTTTTTTAGTTTGAAAAAGTTGTTTTGGCATGTCTGTGAGCAACAACATAATCCTGGGAGTCAGTGAGCCTGCTGATATTTCAAAATTCCTGCTGTTTTTGTTTACAGACTTACTCTTATATATTGTTGAGATTGGGTGAGGTATTCAGACTGCATTCAATATGAGTAAAGATTTTGCATGACCAGGGGAGAATTAATCATAAAAAACCATACAGATAAAACAAAATGCCCCGGGAAAGCTTGAGGAAGGAATTAATACAGAGGTTTCTGTAGCTTTATGTTTTCCAATTTCTTAATCCCACTCTCAGAAGTGGCACAGAAAGAAAAAATTTCGATACTCGGGCATGGTTTGTGATCATTGCAGCCATGGATAACAGTGAGTTTTAGGAGGGATCTGAATAAAATGACTGTGATGTGAAAATGAGCACAAGATAGGTAACAGAGAAAAACTCAAACAAGGAAATGAAAGAAGGAAATTAATGAACTAGGGATATTAATACAGCTGAGGTGAGAAATATCTTTACTGCAGGTTAATCAGACGGGGGTTTGGGTGCCAAATTAAACAAGTGCCAGGAAACATAACATCCTGTGCAGGTCAGGTCTGGTGCTTTACCTTCTTTAATCAACCCTGTCTTCAAGCTAACCAACTCAGTCAGAGTATTCTCCTCTCATGGCCATAATTCTTAAGCGCTTCTGAAACACTGTGAGTTGTGCCTACCTACTGCTATGCTGTACGTTGCAAGATATCCTGTGGGAGGTTTGGGTTAGAAATGCTTCTGAAGGTGAAGGTTCCTGCAGGAGCGTGTTTCAGGAAACGGATCTATTTGGGAAGAACATACCAGTTTTGACCATTAGTGACAGAGAATTATTAAACCATTCTGATATTTTCACAGAATCACAAAATGGGTGAGGTTGGAAGGGACCACATTGGGTCATCTGGTCCAACCTCCCTGCTCAAGCAGAGTCATCCTAGAGCATATGACAGAGGGTTGAATCCAGATGGTTCTTGAATATCTCCAGTGAGGAGGACTCTACAACCTCTGTAGACAATCTGTTTCAGTGTGTGGTCACCTGCACAGTAAAGAAGTTCTTTTTCATATCCAGGTGCATCAGTCAACTGTGCATCAATTTCTACCTGTTGCCTCTTGTCCTATTGCTTGGCACCATCGAGAAGAGCCTGGCTCTGTCCCCTTGACACCCTCCCTTGAGACACTTGTATAGATCTATGAGGCCCCCCCTTGGTCATCTCTTCTTGTGCCTTTCTTTGTAAGAGAGATGCTCAATTGCCTTAATCATCTATGTAATGCTCCACTGGACCTTCTCCAGGAGCTGCATGTCTCTTGTGTACTGAGGGGCCCAGGTCTGGACACAGCAGTCCAGATGTGGCCTCACTAGGGCTGAGCAGAGGGGCAGGATCACCTCCCTCGACCTGCTGGCAGTGCGCTTCCTAGTGTACCTCAGGATACCACTGGCCTTCTTGGCCACAAGGGTCCACTGCTGGCTCATGGACAGCTTGTTATTCACCAGGGCCTCCAGGTCCTTCTCTGCAGAGGTGGTTCGCAGCAGGTCACCCCCCCAGCCTGTACTGGTGTTTGGCATCATTCTTCCCCAGGTACAGGACCCTTATCTTTGTTGAATTTCAGAAGGTTCTTCTCTGCCCATCTCTCCAGCCTGTCGAGGGCCTTCTGAAGGGCTGCACAGACCTCTAGGGTATTGGGCTCTCCTCCTGCGTTTGTACCACTGAATAGGTACTCTATGCCCTCATGCAAGTCAACTAAAACTGGGCCCAGTATTGAACCTTGAGGGACACCACTAGTGACAAGCCTCCAACTAGACCCTGTGCAATGGATTTCGACCCTCTGGGATTTGCCACTCACCCAGTTCCCAATCCACCCCACTGCACTCTCATCCAACCCACACTTCTGGAGTTTGCCTATGTGGATGTTGTGAGGCAAGTGTCAAAAGCCTTGCAGACGTCAAGGTAGACAATATCTACTGCTCTCTTTTCATCCATCCAGGTAGTTGTTTCATTGTAGAAGGCAATCACGTTGGTCAAGAATGATTTACTTTTAGTGAATCCGTGCTGACTACTCCCGATCACCTTCTTGTCATCCACGTGGATAAAGATGGCCTCCAGAATAAGGCACTCAATCACATTTCCAGGGATTGAGGTGAGGTTGACTGGTCAGTAATTCTCCTTCTTGCCATTTTTGAAGGGTGACATTTGCTTTCTTTCAGTCCTCAGGCACCTCTCCTGATCTACACGACATTTCAAAGATGATTACGAGTGGCCTCTCTATGGTGTCTGCCAGCTCTCTCAGTGCTTGTGGATGCATCACTGTTTCAACATTGTCAAAAAGTCTAGGCTGGTAATGTCCAAAAATGTTGTTTTGCCTCTTTTTCCTTTGGAATTTTTTATGGCAAAGTTTATGTCATGGTAACTATGCAACTCTGAGTATTTGTTGTGAAATTCAGGACAATAACTAGAAATGTTGTCAACTAACTTGCTTTTGATGAGCTTGCATGGAACTATTTCAGAAATCAGGCTTCGCAGTAGTGTTTGAATTGTCATTCTAAATTGACATGGAGAGGGACTTTTCAAGTATTGGGATCTCATGAAATGTCACTTCTTTTTTTCCATTAGGTCTCATTCTGACCTTCAGAAGGTGTGTAACTTTAGATTGAAAAAGTTCCAATAATATTCTGTGAATCTTCTTCTGAAATGAGAAAGCCATTTTCTGTCAACTCTGCCCTTTCTCCAATGAACATAGCCCTCTAGATACCAGCATAAGCAGATGGCACAGGTAGAGTAAATTCTACAGAGTTCTTGTGTAAATGGTGTGCAGCTTGCAGGGCTTGTCAGGTTTCTCTTTTTTTTTCACTTTTAAAGGTCATTTTTACCTGTCAAAAAATTTATCATGCCATTGGAGATGGTTCATCTGTGTGTGCCTGCTTAGAAAGAAGATGGTGCAACTTATAATTTTTGCAAAAGAAATATTATATTGATCTCCACCAGAGTTTAATTTAGAAGCAGGGCAGATGTACCTGTCATTGTGAGCACTTTTTGTTATTTAAATTGTAATTTTTGACCCTTAGATTGAAAAGTTAGCACAGTGTCCACTAAAAGCAGTTCATCAGGGAGCTACAGTTGCTTCCAGGTAACTTTTCTGTACCCTGTGAAGTGTACAGAGGTACACTTCAGAGAAGTGGTACCACCTTCAGGCATGAAAATCCCAGTCAACCAGCTTTAAAGCTTTTCTATCTGTAGAAATGATGGCAAAAGCTGGTCTTGCTTCACTATCTTGTTAATGTTTTTCTAGCTTAGACCAGCTGAGGATTAATGTCTAACAAAGCACTTCAGTGCTGTTAAGCATTTCTCAGCAGTCACATTCCACATTAACCAATTCTCTGAATAAATGAAAATAGCTAAACCAAATAAATTTTGTCTGTCAATGGAAGCATGAGAAAAGAGAAATGCCTATATATCTCAGTGTTTGATATCTCCTCTTTTCTCAGGTAGCTAAAATAATTTGTGGTTTTCTTGCTTCATTTTATTCTCAGTCTTGAACCGTCTGACAGAGTAAGAACAACGTAATATCAAACCAAATGAAAATGGCTAGAAGGTATTTATTTGTATATAGGAATAAATAATCCCTATTTACAGAATATCATAAAGTGCAAGAATTGTAACAAGTCACTGCTCCTTATCTTAATGAAAGTTCACATGGGGTTATTTCCAATCACTTTTGTATTTTCTAACTTTTTTAAGGCACATGAAAGTCTAAGCAAAAAAACCAACCAACCAAACAAAAAAGGAGTGGGGGTGAGGAAGAAAGGATGGGAAAAAGGGCACTGTTCCTCTTTTTTACTTGAGCAGAACTATACTGATGTTATAGTTCACCAAAGAGGTCAGGTTCTATAGCTGAAGCCAGGGAAGGATTACTCAAAACGAAAATCACCAATAACAACTTCCTCCAAATCACAGCTAGCCGTTCTACCAAATGCCATCCTAGGAGGCACCAAAAACACAGTGAGCTCAACACATAACTAGCAATTACTTTCATCTTTCTCCCCTCATTTACTCTTGTAAAGGACTCATTAAGCTGAGGAATGACAACTTTTCTGTACTGAGCCTTTTTGATTACTTTCCTTCCCAACCTGAATTTGTTTCTCGTGACCTTTAGAGCTATCAATTTAGATTTTTCTGTTTAGTCGTTTGGGCTTGTGCTTGATTGAAGCATCCTTCTAGGCGTGAATGTGCTGGTGCAGTGACCTGGTGTGGCCCCTACATTGGCAGACTCCATTTCATAAATCTGACACTGTAGAAGCGTCTAATCCAAAACCCAGAACAGTCTTCTCATTCTGTGGGATGTTTATTATTTTAGTGTGTGAAGTAGGAGGTTTAATAAGGTGGTTTTCCCCCTTTACATTATAGTCCTTTTTTTCCCCTCCATGAAGAAAGTTTTCATCCTTCAAATGAATGTAATAGGGAGAAAGTATAAAAAGTTCTTAGGCTTCAATATGAAAATTTAAGCTTGTTGATTTGAAGGTAAAATGTCAGTGCCTTGTTAATTAAAACTCCCAGCAGAAATCTATCTTTTTTAATCTGGATATATCTCTGACTGATTGAGCTCATGAATACTTTCTTTGCATCTCCTTCCCTTCCCCTCCCCTAAAGAAAATTATTATATTGCTATGTTACAGATCTCTTACAGATTTCAAAAAAGTAAATGGATTTCATTCATTTCCTTCCTGGACATTGACTTTGGCCTTTCTTTGGTTTGGTTTGGATTATGTGCTTCTGTCTTTATATAACATTGTATTCCCCCACATTCTTTAGCAAAAAATGAACCTGTGGCAAGACTAAAGTGTGGTGATGAATTAGTGATGTCACTACTCAGTGATACTGTTATAACCTAACAGCTCATGATAATGTTGATCAACGATAGCCTCTTCCTATCATGGTATAAGTATTATTTTTGGAAGAAAGTGCATAGTTCCAAAATGTGTATGCTTGAAATCTATAGGTAATTTTTCTTTCACTGATAATTTTTCAGGGTAATCTTTTGCCTACAAGAAGGTTACATTTATCACTTTCATATTTCATCAGCATGAAAAATATATTCTTACTTTTTTTCTTCAGAATTTGTTATTATGTTGATGTGGCCTTACCAAAAGGATTGAGATCTTTGAGCTGGTAAACATATTACAGTATTTTAAGAATGTTCTGAAAGTCTGAGTTTGATAGTTTGTCTAATATTTAGAAATGCCATGGGACCTAATTCTATTTGAGACCTGAACACTAGACAGATCAATAAATATATAGTCACATGTCTTTGATATTTCATTGTACTTGGTACCACAATAAATTGCAAAACACCATAAAAACAATTTAAACATAACACACAAATTCAATGAAAAGCAGGTTGAATTTAAGCAAAACAAGACAGTTTACATTCTCAGGCAAAAGTTTAATGCAATATTCAGAAAGAAACAGTTTTAGCTGCTGTAGCCCACATGCACCTATAAATGGGTACAAACACAAATACGGATGTGAATATTGCTTATTTATTACATATCTGAGAAAATGGCTGAGAGTACAGCTCCAGAAAATAATTACGGAGTAGTAATTTAGCTCCAAGGAATGTGTTCCCTAATCTCCATGCCCTCAGGCTGCTTGGGTTGCCTGTGGCTCCTGACTGCTAATTTCCAGCTGTAGTGGTAGTTTGGGTTTTTTTTTCCCACACAAATTACCGCCCCTATCATTTTCTCTCAAGCTGAAATCACCAGCTAGCTCTACGTTGTTGTTTCATGCTCCATTTTGTTCCCTTTTAAAGCAGCTGATTGAATTCCATGCTTCACAGTGCTCAGTGGGACATCTAAATTAAAGTTTCAAGGAAGACCAATACCATTCAGTGGAACATCTTCCCCTCCCCACTATTCTGAAATTTGTGCAGAAATCCAGATTCATTAAAGTCAAGAGCTTTATTTTTTTTTCTTTATTGTCCTGAGGTGAATTCAGAATTTTAGCCATAGTATTTAGTGCTGTCTGCTGTTGCCAATTTCGTCCCTTATTAACCAAGCACCATTTATTTTGAAAAGAAGTCCTTTCTTAGCACAAATCACAGCTGAAATTGCAGAATATGATCAGCACCTATTCTCTTGGGTTGCTTTCTAGTCAAATCCTAGTGACTGGCTGATAAATGAGATACTTTGTTCATCCTGCCACATGGATGCTCTTCTGCAGCAAATGCTGCTCTCTGGAAAGAACAAATTCAGGTGCACACATGAATCCAAATACAGCTTTTTGACACCAAGCAATTCTGCACTTGACGAGGAGACATTGTTGGTGCACTGATCTTTTTTTCCCATCGCTCTTTATGCATTTTCATAGAATCATAGAATGTTTTGCGTTGGAAGAAACCTTAAAGACCGTCTAGTTCCAAACCTTTGCCATAGGCAGGGAAACCAGCCACTGACCAGGCTGCTCAAAGCCCAATCCAACCTCAAACACTTTCAAGGGTAGGGCATTGACAACTTCTCTGGGCAACTTGTTCCAGTGTTTTACTACCCTCATATAAAAGAACTTCTTACTAAAATCTAATCTAAATCTCTCCTCTTTCAGGTTAATGCCTTTTCTCCCTGTTCTTTCACTATTTGTCCTTGTAAATGGTCCCTCTCCAACTTCCTCTGCATACTTGTCATTCCTGTTTTGTACTAATGATTCCTTACACTGGAGTGGAGAAGAAGTCCTGGGAGCAAATGTCTGACCCTTCAGCAGTCTCCTTGGCTGCTATCTCCACTTAGGCCCCCAAATTTTGAAAGATGACCTAACTTTTAAGAGAAAGTCTCTCCCAACCAGCATAATCCAAGCTATAGGTATGATATACAAGGCAGGCTCATGCAGATCTCATGCAAAAGCATAAAAGAGACAATACAGATGTGTCCAAACCAGTAGGAGCCAACTAAAGGACAGCAGTTTGATGAAAGCAAGTCAATGTGCTTTTCAGGAAAAAAGTCTTCTTTAACAAACCTGTCACTGCAGTTTTTCAAGGGATGCAGAAAGATTCAAAAGTAGTTTCAGAAGGAAAGGTAAGAAAATTTCATATGAATATGTAATAATAGTAGTTAGGGCAATGGTGCTTTTTTTACTCTACTTTGTTTCTTTTTTTTATAGAGAGTTATTTAGTCTTTTCCTCACTTAGCAATGTAAGTATGTGCTTATTCACATACTACTTTGCCTTTTAGAAAAAATTTTCTAATCTGGTAGTGCTAACTCATTCAAAAATATTCTAACATGGTGTATGTATTTCTCATTGGGCCAGAAGGGTATCAGCAGTTAATCCAGTTTCAAATTTAGTCATTGTTCATTCCTTAAACACCTCACTAATGATGTTTTTACTTTAGGTTTCTAACCTTGCTTTTTGCTTTGTTTTGGCTGGTATTTTATTCACTGAAGCATTCCTCTTGTCAAACAGAGAAGTATTCCTGATAAATGTGCTTCCAACGCACTAAAGCTCAACACAGCTGTCTTGCACTACATATGCTATTGCTGTTTCTTGATGTGTGAGACCTGTAGGTGAAATATCTTTCATGCAACTCATCCATGCAAACATTGGCAGTCTGCTAACAAGGAAGACTTTCTTCTGATACATTTTCATACAGGCTATCAATGTCTTCCTACATCCCACTTCCCTTCTCCTAGATACAGCACTGCTTGCCAGGAAGTGTCCTTTGAAGATGAAGTGAATGTACTTATCAGAGCTCTCCCACTTTGTTTTCTTCCCTGTGTCAGACTAAAGAATGAACAAGCTGGAGGTTTTAGTCTGTTCTGCTTGGTGGCCTGTGCTGGGCTTGGATATCGCAGCTTCTGAGCAAAATGAAAAATGAAAGATCTGAGGAACAGAGAACATGACCTGAGGTTCCTGCAAAACCGAAACAAGGCAAAATAGAGTCAGTAGAGATTAGAATTAAAAGAACTGTGTCTGAGTGTCACCAAGAAAGCTGCATATGGCATATAGGCAGCATTATCCAAGGTGCAGAACTTCCCCATAGAAGATCTGATATGGCTGAGAAAGTAAGGAGATCACCACTTCTGGCTTTTTCACATAGTATGGCCTCAAAGGGTGCCCAAGGATTTTTTCTAAGCAATTGCGAACATCACCAGTCAAGCTGGTCAAAGCCAGATGAGAATAAAAAACCCCAACAATTAAAAAAAAGAAAAAAGAAAAGAAGAAAAGCAGGATTCTGCTCACATCTAAAGTGATGAATAAGTTTTATATGGGGGATGAGGGTCTGGTAAAACTAGGTTTAAAAATTCTTCTCAACCTAATGGTTATCTCACAGGAACCAGTGTTCCAGTGTTAACTTAGGATGTGAATGTTGGATGTCTTGGTTGATGGCACTATCTGAGAAACAAAGAGCAAAGTTATGGCTGTTCAACCCCAGTCTAAAGCAAAGCATTGCTGTGAGATATAAGTATTGCTAGAAGAGCACCATAGTAATCTCAGCATATTATAAGCTTGGTCTTCTGATTTCTCTTTTCGTTTCTCACAGTGATTAGGCTTCCTAGCACATATAGTGAGGTGGGAGTCTAGAATGCCTGAAGGATATCATACAACTACACAGTACTTTGAATGGTATGAAATGAGGTAGCAAAATATCACTGCAAGAAGAAACTGGATGGTGACAATGCTCTCACAATAGTCAAGCTTAAGCACAGCATCTTTCATTAGCAGCAGCTGTCTCACAGTGACTGAGTTTGAAGTTCATGCTTTCATTTTGATTTTCTGAAAGACACTGCACTCTTGTTACCTGTTGAAATGCTACTTGTAGGCATCCAGGACTGACGGAAATCCACAGAAACATGGTCTGGAAGAGTTGTGTATTTTTATTGCGTTTCCAAGCTGTTACCTTAACAGAGGTGGAGTGTGTATTACAAACATGCTTCAGAACTGAAAACAAAATGCCAGTGCTGGGGTTTCAATTTCAACAGCCCTGTCAAATATAAGCACTTGTCAGTGGAAACCATGATATCTACTCAAAAAGACCTAGCAGCTATCTGTATGTGTAGCCTGATATTAAAAAAGAGATTGAGAAGTCTAATAGCCCTCAGTTGCCTCTTTTTTTTCTGTGCCCTGCTGAAAGCCAGCACAGCAGAGACCGGAGACTCTGTGAGAGGCCAGGACTACCTGTTTTGGTGAAAAAGTGGGTTTCAGCTCTGATAATACACTTGAAAGTCTCGTGCCACCTTGGACACTGTCACGTATTGTGATCCCTCTACAGGGGACTCACTGAGCTGGCATAGTTATATTATGAGAAATTGAATTTCCCACGATACAGAGGCCCTGAAACACTCTGCAAATTACTGCTGCATACTCAACAGGGAGCCTCAACTTTAGTAAAATTTTCCACGGGGGCAGTTTATATTGGGGAGCTATGGTCTCCATCATCCATCATCATGATCATCATCATCACACACACACATGAACATACATTCTCCTGCATTTGCAGCTGTGGAGAGAGGAGGAGTGGTGTGCTCAGCCAAAGCAACTTTCACAGACAGATGCAGAGAAGAACATTATCAACCTTTTTTTGTCAGTCAGCTTGTAGCGTATAGCAGGGAAAGGGAGATTGACATTCTTTCAGAAATTACGAAAAGTGCAAAGTTGGTATTTTGATTGTCAAGATGTCTAAAATCTGGAAAATTTCAATAACTACATGTTCATGTCAGCTTTGTACCTGTGTACTACCCTCAGTGTTTCATGAATCAAAGTAGAGAATTGTTTCTGCTTGTAGCTGCTTCTTTAAATCTCCAAGAAATGACATCCAGCAAATATTAGGATCACAAAAAATTAGTCTAGGGCAATCCTGACATTACTTTTTCCCTAGAAGCACTGCCAGGGAATGGAATTCAGAAGTGTTGTGTCAGCCTTGTGCTAGACCTCTGCAGAGGGGGCACTTTGTTTTATTATTCTGTTTATGAGCCTCATTTTGTAGAGCAGTATGATGTTGTGCTGTTTGCACTTGAAAAAGCAAATTCCTATCCCAAGAACTTAAACTTATAAGCACAGTACAAAGCTGAGGCAAATCCAATGCATCTCTTGTCTTACACTTTTTCCATAGGTTTGCTGAAAGCAAATTAACTTCCACTGGTAGAGTCAATGTCTGTTGTAAATGCTTTCTTGATGCCTGCTTTTAAACAGCCTCTATTTTGGCTGCAAAACTTAACAAAAATAATTGAATAATACTGTTATAATGAGAAAAAAAAGTTGGTTGAATTAATGATTTCGTATTGAGAATCATATTGAAATAATATATGACTTCATTATAAAGAATCCATTAAAAAGTAGGCAAGGAGTGGGACTGTGAGGGACATAGGTGAAGAGAACTGGAATTTCCATAGACTATATTCACCAGTTCTAGGTAAATTTCCTAAAAATGTTCTTCCTGCTCCTGAAATATTCAATAAAAATAATGCCGCTGAAGACAGTGTTAACTTTAGTGCAATATTTTACTTTTACTGCTTTGATGAAGAAAGCGAAAGTAAAACAGCTTTACCAAAGTTAGTTACCACAGCAATAAACGTGAATGTATCTTTAACATCTTTCAGTTCCTAAAAAACAATCAAAGTGCTTTTAATTTACTGTACAGCACCAATGATAAATCTTTTGTCATCTTTTGTTACTTGTCTTTCTGCAAGAACAAAGTTTATACACTTGGAGTCCTTGTTATAGAATTGTTCCTAAATAATCAACAGAAGGAGGTATATGAAGATTTGAGGAGCTTTTACCATGTGAATGTTACAAATGACAACACGACCAGGGTATTTTCTTTCTAGAAGCATTAAACCCCAAAATGACAGCATTGTATCACATAGTCACTAAATTATATGACCTCTTTAACTGAACATTAATAGCAGAAGCATACTCTACAACCCAGCAGTGGGACATACCTCAAATTAGTCAAGTCAGTTACTGCACAAAGAAAAGGAGGAGTACAGAATATCCTAGAAAATAGATTCATTGCAGGGGCATATATTGTAAAGGGAACATCCTACATGGTAAAATGAGCCACAGTCCCATGGCAATATGGTAGCTTGTTCCTTGACTTTTTTTAATCGGCCCACTATTTTCCTAGGAAACATGTTCTGTCTTGAGAGCTATAAATACGAAGGATAAAAAAGGATATTTTGCAGAGCTGGATTGCCTTCAAAGTTTGCTTTTGATTAATGACATAATTGCATTCCTTCAAAGGATGTTATGTAAATAAGATTTGCTTTCTGACATGATGGAGTGGGGAAGGATTTAAATAATTTTAAAAGTCTTTGTCATTGTTGACTTTTTACTACTTTGACTTTGTGGAAAATGTCCGGTTGAAATCTCAAGAAGTACCTGGAGTGATCAATAGCAATCAGGGACCTTGAAAAGTAATGAAGAAATCAACAAAATATCTAGCATTGAAATATGTAGAAAATTGGTTGGATATACTCATGTGACTAGAATCATTAAGAAGACATGATGTCTTTCATAAGTCAGTCAGTCAGTCAGTCAGTCAGTCATGTTCCTATAGAAGTTTGAGGCATTATTTGCTCCAGTACACATGCAGTTAGAATACCTGAGGCTGGTTCTGCAGACTTTCAAATTAAATTAACACTTGTTTAATATGCAGTAAATGGTGCTGAGTTAAGAACACTCTTAATGCAACTGTTTTATTGAAAATTTGGGTATTCGTTTACGTGAATTTTATATTATATGAAACAAACATCTTATGCAAATTTTCAAAATATAATTTGTTCTCTTAGTGGAACTGTGATGAAAAATCTTTCATGTATTGTCAACCTGATTTTCAGAGTTTTTTAAAATGTTTTGAATAAATTGAAATGTGTTTGGTTTGCAAATTTCAATTCCATTCCAATTAGAAAAATTCCTTATTCTCAGCTTACTCCTTTTTTACCCCATTTCGCTTCAATAGAAAAAAGAAAGGGAGAAGCCACATTTTCTTTCTAATGTAAAAATAAAATTTTATTTTATGAGAAAAAACATTTTGTTCCATCATTTTGAACCATTCTATTGGTTGCTAGCACAGCTGGGTTTTATCCTCTGTTCAAGGCTTTTTATCAGTGACTTTAAGCAGTGCATTTCTGCTTAATACATACGAGTTCCTTTGTACTCCAAAAGATAGGGTTGCTGCACTGCCAATTTGCAATCACATCCAGAATTTGCTTAAAATCTGGAGAAATGTGCTTTTTACAGTAGCTGGATTACTACTGACTTGGGAGACTTCCTATAAACCTTCTCATTCCTTCCTTGATAGCAAACAGTATTCCAAATGTAACAGAGAGGTTTGCTGTTGATCTAGACGTTTCCAGTTTTGGAAGTATTGTTCATACCATAAACTTTCTAGTTGTTAGACCATAAAGATGCACATAAAGAGGCTCAGTTGCCTCATGGTCCCACATGTAAATACAGAGTTCCGCTTAATTCAGTTTATCTCTAAACTGTAAGATTTAACTCATTTTGTGTTAGTGAGACGTATGTTACAAACAGATTGCTTGATTTCTGACATTATGCTTGCTATTTTAACAGGGGAAAACATGTTTTTTTATCTGTAACACAGGTAACACCTCACCTACTGTACCTCTAAAAGCTCTGACTGAGAATGACTTGATTCTCAATTCTGCTGACCTAGTGTTGGATTAGTATGAAATACTACTTTTTCCTACAATGGAGATAAACCAAGAGACTGAAAGTGAACGAGCTGTCTATTCTTCATGTTAGGTTAAGCACAGTATTGATTGTTGCCTTTTTCTTTATGTCAGTGCTGTGCTTCCACATATATCTCTAAAATCCCAGGTCTTCAGGAGCAAACACAAATAAGAAAAGCCAGGAATTAAACTCTGTGGGTCTGGCCTTCCCCAGCATATATTGACAGAGCAGGACTTTTTGCTGCTGTATATGTCTGAGTGAACATTGATTTTGGTGCCTTACCTCCTGGAGGGCTCCTCTAGGCCACTGAGCAGAAGCCCTTGCTTTTAGCAGCAGGACTCTGTCCCCTAATAACTTTGCTAATGAGGAATGGCAGTAGAAGGGGCACAGCTTAGAGGAAGATGCTCTCATGGGGATAAACCTCCTGGGTTCTATTTTTAAGGACAAGTGTTGTCCTTCTTTCCTGTTTTCTTTGCTTATCTGCTTTTCAGAGCTCAGGCCAAAGGCTGAAAAGCAGGAGGTTTGATGTGTCTTTAGTGCAGCTAATCAAGTTAGGTTTGTGTTGGTCTCACTACAGCTTCTTACTCCATCTCAGGGTGGACTGATAAACTTGTGGAGAGTCTGCATGGAAAACGAGGTGAGGCATCAGAAATCAAGATGATGACATCAACATTTGGGTTTCCTGAATGTCCACACTCAGAGGAGCCAACCACACTAAAAAATAGAAAACATATTTCCTTAGCTTTTGCCTCCTTTGTGACAGGTGGACACAGGATTGTACAGTTTTGCTTGCATATATGTTAACCTCTCAATGACTTTTGAGACCCCTCTCTGATAGACATTTACTATTTGCTTTATTTGGGAGGGATGGCATTGTGAGTCATTGGCAGCCTGGAGACATCAGAGGGATATCAAAGAGAAGTACAGAGAGAGAAGGCCATGGAGTTGCAGGAATCTCACATTATTTTGTTGTGTGGGGGAAAGTCCCATGCTCATGGGTAGCAGGCTAAACATACAACCTCACACTCTGTGAAAAGGCAGCATTCCAGCTCCCAAAAGTGACTTTGCCAGTTAGCTTGAGGCAGTGAGGCAAATGTGAAGGAGTCTTGGCTTTTCTTTGATGACTGAGGAAAATCTTAAAAGCAAGTTACAATTTTGAACTGAGACCCCTCACTAGCAACAAGCCAGAAATAACTTGCTTGTAAGAACAAAAAACACCTAACCACAATATCTAATTTGATCAATTTAGTTTGATAGTACTGAATTTAACAATCTATAGGTATAGTAATCTAACAATTTAACAATCTATAGGAAAAGTAATCTATTAGACAGAAACAAGCTATTCGTCTATATTCTATATAGCAAGGTAATTACAAAAGAATTCAGTGAAGGAGATTGAATGGGATAAGGGAATATGAGATGCCAAAGTTAGGCAGAAATTAAAAGAAAAGCTTCCCTTTCCTCAAAAGGAAAAGGGTAAGTTACAAGAGGTGTTTTTATAAGCAATTAAAATCTTCCAGGTTCATGAGAGGGAAGAACAGGTGGCACAGATCTGACAGTTCATGGTGTTTCAGAGTGATGAATGAAAGTGTTGACTGGCCAGATAGCCTTTGTTAAATGTACATCTCAAGGTTTGAAGGCCCCACCAGCCACTGCTCTCAGGGCAGTCTTTAACAGACCATAGATTGTACTGTTCAATTTTTCTGAAGGCTAGAGCATGATAAGGAGTGTGATACACCCACGCAGTGCCATGTTCTTGGGCCTAGTTGTCTATGAGGTTATTTTAGAAATGAGACCCATTGACTGACTCAATTCTTTCTAGGATCAGTTACTTTTGAAGGCCCAGGATACTGTTTCAGGTGGTGCCATGGGGCACAAGACATGTTTCCAGCCATCCAGTGGTTGCTTCCACCATTGTAAGCACAGGCTGCTGGCCTTGGTGAGTTTGTGAGAGTGAGATATAGTCAATCAGGCAGTCCTCCTGATACTTATATTTCAGCTGGTGTTCTCCGTTCCAAAGGGGCTTTGACCACTTGCCTTGCTAAGCTGCAGTACATATGTCACTTTCATGAATAACCTCTGCTATAGTGTCTATGTTCTCCACTCGGGCAGCAATACCTTGCCCCAATGTGGCAGCCTAGATGGCTGCCGGTTGCTGTTTCCATCGCTGCAACCAACCCCACAGGGCATTTGACGTTATCCGTGAGTCAGCATAGAGACTAAGTATTGGCTATTTTTCTCATTCAGTAAAGGTTAAAGCCATCTTGATTACTTTCACCTCTGCAAACTGACTTCGTTCACCTTCTTCTTCTGCAGTTTCCACACAGCCAACTGCCACCTCTGATGCTTTCCTACAATATGGCAAGACCTAAACGTGTCATCTCTTGTTGCATTCTGAGCGAGCACTTCCCAATCTCTGTATGACTAAAATTTCCTGTTCGAGCTCGTTGTGTAACACACTTCAGTTAGCAACAGTTACATGATGTGTAGAGGGGACTCCTCCTTTGAACACTCAGCCCGGCACTGGCACCTGTGTTGCCAGGAGGAGCTGTGCGTCAGTAACTACTGCTTCTGAAGCAGCTCAAACTCCTTCATAAGCTGCCAGTATCTCTTGCAGTTGGAGGATAGAGTGCCTCAGGTTCTCTTTATCCCTGATTCCAAAAACCAGGGATCAGTCTTCACTCTCCTCTGGTGTTTCTGAAAGAGTCTTCAGGTAGGACCATTCTCCCCAGCTACTGAGTAGAGCAAGTGTTTTGCATTTTGTCCTGCCCAGAGTAGCCTGAGGGTTACTGCACAAACTATCTCCTGTTTGATTTGTTCATAGGCTTGTCATTGCTCAGGACCCCATTTGAAATCATTCTTCTGGGTCATTTGATAGAGAGGGCTTACAGTCAGACTGTAATTTGGAACGTGCATTCTCCAAAAACCCATAAAGCCTAAGAAAGTTTGTGTTTCCCTTTTACTAGCTGGCAGAGGCATAGCTGTTATTTTGTTGATCACCTCCACTGGGATATGATGACTTTGATCTTACATACCTCTCTCCATGGCGCTCCACTTACCTGGGTGACATATAACAACTTCTTTGAAAAGATACTTTCCCTTCACACTTGACAAGAGTCATCTCCAGAGGCTGAAGACTTGTGTACCTTTTCCAATTTGCTTGTCAATGCTCTTCCCTAGAAAGGGATCCCAGCTGCTTGACTTCCCCAAACTCTAATTCCAAGCTATTAGGCCTTTTATCCCAGCATCAGAGCAGCCAGGTGATAATGTGCTCACCTGGACAATGGCTGAAATCTTGTTGCATCTCCTGCAGCTGACTCAGGGATACGGATCAAACAGTTACCTCTTGTTCTGCCTCTTCCTCTTGTTCTTGTGGTGGCCTTGCTTCATCCTCCTTTACTAACTGAGCTGACTTTTGTGTCCATTTCATCTGGTGTTTAGTGATAACTGGTCCATCTGGTGTATAGGCAAGGGCTGGTTCTGCAGTTCGGCCACAGTGCCTGCTGCGGGGGTTGGAGTAGCTGCAGTGCCCGTCATTTCGTTGTCAGATCCAGATGCCTGTCATTACCCTTGAGGATACTGAATAGCTGAACAGAGCTCAGTAGGCCTGGGCCAGGCCCCAGCACCTTGCAGTGATTTGTGTCTTTCTGGAATTAGCAGAGTGACAAAATACTTATTCCAATTTTTTTTTTGCTAGTTTTTCTGGATTCTACACTTGTTCAGGGATGAACTTCCAATGGGATGTGCCCAGGGATGTGCCCACTGTCCTATGCTATTCCACACAACCTATCTCTCGTGGCTATCCAACCCTGCGACAGATCTCTTGTGGTATTGTTAAAAAACAAGACCTAGAACACATTCAGAGGATATAGTAATAGGAACATGTTGATTTGTATATCCCAAGGATATTAAAAAATCTCAAGAGCTATGGTAATTACCCTGGAGAAGGGGAAGAAGGGAGAAGTCTGAAAAGCCCTTGACTTACAGTGAGCACTAGGTGATAACAACTAAAATATCATTATGTTATCAACATCATTCTCGTATTAATCAAAAACCCCTGTATTTTGCATACACCACTGTACTAGACACTAGAAAGAAAATTAACTCTATCCTAGAGAAAACCAGGACACAGGGTGTCATTAACACTTTAGAAGCTCTGCACAGCGGTTTGGTCTGCAAACAGTGTTCTGAGGCTGTCACTAGGACCTGGCATTGCAGACACACCGACATAACAAGAGCATCACCATATCGCAGTGATTGCAGACCCACCGCTCCCACATCAGTGAATAAGAACTGCCATCAGCTAACCAAACCACAGCAGTATGCTGAGTGGTGATCAAGTGAAGTAAGCCATGAGTGCCTCTTGGAAAGGTAGATATATCACATATGGATATCCTTTACCCCCAAGAAGATATGAAAAGAAGAATTTGACTCATATTTTTTGACAATTTTATTGTTTCCACCAACTTGCAATAGTTGAAAATTTGCCCATTCTATCAAAAAGGAAGTTTAGTGTTGGTGTGTTGTGTTCTAGACATGGAGAATGTCACAAAGATTATTATATTACTTGCAAATGCTTAATTCTGTGATGGAACTTACAGCTATATATATATATAAATAGTAAATATGAAGGCAGTTATACTCGCTAACAGTGTTTTTTCTGTAACAGTCCAGAACCAGTATACTTTTTTTTGTCATGGGGTAAACAATGACTGATGAATTTTTGTTAGACATCTTAACTTTTCTCAAGAATATTTACATCAATAATATCAGGTTCTGGTCTTGGTTCTTGCTTTATTTTATTGTTCATTATTTTATCATGTGGTTTGTTTTTACACAGGAGTTTAAACATTGCTACCAAATTTTCATTGTTGGAATTTGTATTCTCACCTCCCCTGCCCCCTCTCCCCCCTTGCCCCTTGCTCTTTCTATAATTTTCTTTTTTATTTTTGCTAACTCTTTCTATGACATGTTTTCCTTCCCTTGGTAGACACTCAGTTCCTTGTAACAACAACAAACTGTATAATGTCAGATTTTGCTTGACCTCTGCCTTGCATCCACACATACCCAAGATAAATGTTTTTCAGTGCCTCATTTAAAGTTTAGCTGATTGCATTCCAGCTTTTCTCTTTGAGTTTTTCTCATTCCAGCTTTTCTCTTTCTCACCTTAAATTTGAGTATCACACTATCTGATGAGTATCAGTTATCTGATCCATTTCTAGCTAATGCTTAGTAAATGCCTCAGTGTTCATCCTCTGATCCCACTCTTTGGATCTAATTTGATTTTTTTTTCCTGATAGGTGGGTTGTTAAAATTCTCTTCCTTGCTACTACCAGAATTGTATAAAAACTTTACTGTTTTACAGGTTTATTAACTTTTAAGCTGTCTTTGTTTTCATAAAACCATTCTATTTCCTGAAAATACAGCAGAAAACAAAGGCTTTATGCTGCTCACTTCTCGGTTTGTTTCCAGGCTACATGCATGGGGCAAAGGCACTTTATTCGCCTTCTGTACACTTTGCTTTGAAAGTAACTTTTGGTTTATGTTTTGTCTTTGTTTCACCACCTCTGTTTACTCTTTTAAATCCTGTCCAGTCATGCTTTGCATATTAGAAAATATTCATTGTTTTCAACATTAAATTTGGATTTTCCAGTGTCCACAGGGCTGGCAGGAAAGCAGAACAGTACTTCTCTGTTATTATTTGACCTGCTCCCTCTTGTGTTAGCAAATCTCTGCTTGCCTAATATGACCATTAGGCTTTTGTGACATTTGCTGAGGAGAGTGTTGATTAAGGGCAGATGATAATTTTAGGAATAATTTTTCAGATAAATGGATTGGAACTGTAAATGATTAATGCTAGAGAACCTGTATTTAAAAATTGCTTTAATTATTTGTAATAGATATTCAGGATGCCCGTTCAGCAGCTGCCTTAATAGGTTCAGAAAGACTTTGCTAGGTTGATGAACAGCAAGGAACTATTTTACAGAACCATAAATCAGACATTCCTTGGGAATATATGCAAAATTAATATATTTTTATATTAATATATTTTTTCCAAACCTCTTGGATCAGATTGTCACATTAGAAGATAAAATGAAAATTTCACTGAATGGAAAACTAATTCATAACACACACTCTTTGTCCCTGTAGAGCAACTATCCTGGACAGAACCAACTGACACAAGGATCTTCACCCAGAGGGTGGCTGGGTGCTGGAACAGGCTCCCCAGGCAAGTGGTCACAGCACCAAGCCTGACTGCTTTCAGGAAGTGTTTGGATGATACTCTCAGGCACATGGTGTGACTCTTGGGGATGGTCTTGTGCAGGGCTAAAGGTTGGACTCTATGATCCTTGTGGGTCCCTTCCAACTTGGCATGCACTCATGTTCTGTGATTCTACGAAAAAATCTTTACAGCCACCTATATAATAAGCTTTTCTGAATGAGGCAGGCCAGCAGGGTCAAAGTGCTGTGTTCTTCCAGAGCCTTTTAGGCTTGTGTCATTTTCTATTAATGGAATAGGCAAAGATTCATTTTTGAAAATGTTGAAACCCATCATTGGGTTTCAACAAACGCCATCAGGTCATTTTTAATTTTTGTTCCTCACCTGTTCTCTGGCCTCAGTGGAATTATATAACCATATAATTATATATAACCAGGTTATATTGGTTGAAGATCATGTCCTTGTAGTTTGAAAGGATTTTGGTCACGAATCCTGACTAACTGATGCTTTAAAATTAAGCTCCAAGTGAAAAGAAATCCCAAGTCTGGGGATGGTATGATCATTACAGCCAAATGAGCTCCATTTTCCTCTGCTGGTGAATCAGCAGGTGCTGAATGAGGCTGTCCTCTTCTTCTTAGATACTGGCATAAATCCTGCCACATTGTTTTACTTTGGAAATGTTCTAATTTCACCCTTAAATCTAACTTTCTTTATTCTATTCTTTATTACCTCTAAACTCATCTCTAACCTTTTCCCAGGGCAATTCCTGGCACTTGCATCTGCTTTAATCAGGGTGAACAGGCTGCTGTGAATGCATGGGAACACTGGTGCATGCTCTGACACCTGAAGAGCCTGCATGGAATGGGACACTTAGAGAAACTCACATTCACCCTGCATATGGTCTCTCCATCTGGGGAGCCATGGGATGCTTCTCTCTGGCGGCAGTTAAGAGCGGCTGAGCACTGTGGCTGGTACCAAGCTGTAGGTTCCAGAGTGTTGGAGATAGATAGTCAAAACTCAGCAGGACTGGACCGTGGGCAACCTGGTCTGTATTTGCAGCTGGCTCTGGTCTCAGCAGGAGGATACTTTAGATGCCACCCGAAATCTATTCCAGCTGCTTTCTTCCTCACCCTATCCCTTCCTCTCTCACTTTCTCTTGCTCCCTAACTTATTTTCTGTTTCTTTCTTTACAATGGAAACAAAATCTTTTTTTCCCCTCAGACACTGAAAAAATATTCAACTAATGGGCAAAATCAGCGTTTATTAAAGTCAACAGTCAAAGGTGTTGACTAACTCCAGCAGATCTGGCCCCTGCTTGCTTCTGAGTTTTAATTCATTTGCAAAATAGAACTGAGGTTTGAGTTGGGTTTTTTTTGTTTTCATTCAAAGTAACACTTGTGACATCGCACTTCGTGTTTATGAGAAAGTAGTGTTTTGGTACTAATGTGTAATTGGTAAAGGACAACTGGTATAATTAAACCATGAAAGGGAAATAAAAGTGCAGCCAAAGGACATTATTTATAGGTCACCCCTCATTTGTAAAAATGGTTATTTTCAAGCAGAGATGTACAGAGACAAAATCCAATCATCCTACTAATAAATCTTTGCCATTTGACATTTGTGAATCTGCATTTCATCCTACAGGTCTGAAATACACAATTTTTCCTAGTCAGTCTGTTAGCTTGAGTTCTCAACAATTTACCTCACGCATTTAAATTATTTTTTCTGAGATGTTTTTGGTGCTATCTCTCAATGACTAGATTGTTTTGTGTAGGAAAACATTGGAATTTTTTGGATTTCAGCAAGTCTACTCAGTACACATCTAGACAGCTCTTAGAATATTTCTCACACAGGTTATATACAGTTTTCCCCTAGAGAAAATATCAAGTGACTTTATTACATCAGTTCTTGATTTAATAACACCTAGACTCATTTTTTAAAAATAAGATTATTAATTTCTTGGGAAGTTTTATTGCCTCGAGTAAATTCATTAGATAGTCCTAGGCAGGGTTTCATTTCTCAAAAGCCTCAAACTTTATTTTCTTTAATACTCTAATAAAAGGAAAGTTATATTCCAAAGCAGCTTTGTAATAGACTAACAATTATTAAACACAATTTAACAGGAAAATGCACCCTGACTAGTCTGGTGACTATTTTTAATGCATTCTAAAAAATTTCATTTTAAGTAAATAACAGTGAAAGCTGATCAGTGCATGTAGGTGTAGAAAGGTAATAACCTTTGACAAACAGATTAATGGTGATACAATCTGAGAGTGCCTCTCTCTTAATCTTAAAGATAGCAACTGTGCATTTTGGATATGAAGTAACACATACATTTAATACACAATTCATGAAAATAAAGCCCTGCATCTGAGAAGAAATGCCATGAGAGAAGTCTCGCTGCTGTTGCTGGCCATAGGAGTACAAATAGATTCACCTTTTATTGGCAAGTGGTTGGAATCAAATTAACCTCTCCTTTCGTGGAGAGAAAGCCTGAGTGCGTCTGCCTGATCTGCCTGTCAGATGTTCCAAGGTGGCATTTCCTAGCAACTAGAAAATGCTAATCCATGATGTTGATTAAATTCCCTGTGCTGGGCTAGACCTCAAAACTGCCTTTTTATGCTTTGCATTTATTTCTCTATTAAGATGCAAAGGAAGGAGGTTATTGCTGCAGTTCACATGGCATAAGTGTGTGGAGCACCATGAAAGTGGAATATAAGGAGGAAGAAGAGATTGCAAATGTGTTGACAGCCAGATGAAATCTAATAGTGAAAGGAATGTTGGTGACAGAATCAGTTTCTTGAAGAATTTGTAGTTTTATAATATAAGATGACGCACAATATTAATCTTCAATGCACTTACTTCTCTAGAAGTGTAAAGTAAGAAGCACCTTTATAAACAAATACTTAAAAAATACAATAAAAAAATAGCCATCAGCAACTCCTTAACATAAATCAGTCAAAATCATCAAGCTGCACTAAAAATGTAAAAGTATTAAATATTTTGTTCACTAGTTGTGACCACAGTATACGTTTCTTGAAAAGCCCTCCCAAAACAGCCCTATGATTCCACTGTTGTTCCACAGTCTCATTCTTCCAAACTGAAACAACCCATTTCAGGTATTGGTGTGTGTCATGGTTTGACCCCAGCCAGCAATTAAGCACCAGTCGGGGCAGTGCTACCTTCTCATCTCTAGGTCAAAACCCAAGTCACTCACTGACAGGGCAGATGGGAAGGTCCAAGAGGGATGGCAATGGTGGGATAGGACTCAAAAGATTTAACGGGATGCTGAGAGTTGAAATGATAGCACATGTGGCTTTCCAGATGTGACCATATAAAGGACTGGTGAAGCTTACATGTCGGACATTTCAAGACCAGTGAGGTCAACTTTTCAATGAGATTATCAACATTATACTAGGAATTGAAAACCATTGATAAGAAAATATATTTTGTTTCTAAGGTTAGCATGCCTCCTACTGCCTTTTCCTTCAGTAAAGTAACTATTTGCTAATTTGACATCAGAATAACTTAGCTGTAGCTATGAGCTCTGACTGTAGCCATGAGCTGGAGGTCACAAAGGGTTGTATCATGTACTAGCAGTAGGAGCAGATAATCTCTCAAGAAACTAAGATTCTGTTACATGGAAGTGTCTCTGATGATAACAGACTTAAAAAAAGGGGAAAACATTTATTTCAGGAATTATGACATTGGCAAGAGAAATATTTCCATGAGGCTTTGGTAGGCTTTCATGGCTGTATTCTCTGGAGCGTGCAGCTGCTTTTATTTCATAAAGGAAATAACACAGCTGCTAGGGGGAGGGGAGGAAGACTCTGTTCTACAAGGAAAGGTAGAATTCATCCCCTCCAGTCATCTTTTGAAATATTCTTAGATTAGAGACTGTTAGTTAAACAAAAATAGATCAATCAATGTTTTCTTAAGCAAAATCTCGGGTCAGCAACTTGGCAGAATTCAAGTATTGTTTTACTTCAGCGTGGGTTATGGATTCAGAAGCGTCCTCATTTTATTTTAAGCACTTAGTGATTTCAATCTCAAGATGCAGGTAAATAATTTAAATCATGTGTCATATATTTAACAGAAATAATTATTCTGCTTCATCTTCATTTACGTTTTAGCTGATCAGTCAATGGCTTAACTCCAGCAAATTCATACTAACATTGTCTTGGGCCCAGTTTCCTTTGGCTGTGTCACTTAGTTTTCAGAGTGGATCCTTTTTCTGGGAAATCCTGAGCAAGGTTAAGCAGTGCAATGTCTAAAGCCTCATGCGGATTTCTTACACTGCTATGAGTGTATATATATGTATATGTATATAGTGTATTTACACGTATATGTGGTTACTTCAGTCTGGTTGTTTATCAGTGCATGTCTATCAAGCCCTGGAATGCACCACTAGTGACTAGCCCCTAGCTGTACTTCATGCTGCTGTTTACAACCCCCTGAGCCCAGCAGTTCAGCCAGTTTTTAGACCATCTCCTTCTCTAACCATCTAACCCATACTTCGTCTAATTATCTATGAACATATTACGGGAGACAATGTCACAAGCCCTACCTCAAGATAAAAACATCTGCTGCTCTTCCCTAATCTACCAAGTCAATCACCTCTTCATGAAAGGATATGAGTTTGGTCAGGTGTGATTTCCCCTTTGTAAATCCGTGCTGTTTATTCCCAATAACTTTCTTGTCCTTTGTATGTTTGGAAATGGCTTTCAGTATTATTTGGTTTAGTGTTTTCCCAAATGCTGAGGTAAAGCCAACCAGCCTGTAGATCCTTGGATCTTCCTCTTTGCTCTTGAAAAAGGGATTGACATTGTTTACTTCTAGTCCTTAGGAACTTGCCTAGATCACCATTTAAAGACAGTAGAGAACGGCCTCACAATGACATCACTCAGCTCCCTCAGCACTCATCCTGCATCTCATTGGCTCCAATGTGCTTGTGTATGTCCAGTTCACTTAAGTGTTCCCTAAGCTGATTCTCTTCCACTGAGGGTAAGTCTACTTTCTTTGGACTTTTTGACTAGTCTCAGGAGCCTGTATTCCTGAAGGCAGGTCTTATTAATAAAGAGCAAGGTGAAAAGGCATTGAGTATCTTGGCCTTGGTCCATTTTTTACAAGTCCGTGTCCCATTCACCATGAAACTTACATTTTCTGTAGTTTTCCTTTTGCTGGTGATAGATCTGTAGAAACCTTCCTTCTGCCCTTCATATTCCTTGCTGGATTTTGCTCCAGAAGGACTTTCCTTCTAAAGTTTAAATCAGCTTCAACTGCTCTTCCTTGTGGGTTTCAGTTTATCTTAGACTTTTTTTTGCTTTAGCATTTTTGTTTTTGTTGTCCTAATTAAAGATTTAAAAAGTAGTTACTTTAATTCACTTCACACTGCTGCTTGCCTTAAAGAAATAAACTGCATGTGGAATTTCAAGGTATGCTCTTACTGAACTCCTCTGAATGCCAAACTCATGACTATTTTATAACTGATAATGCTAGTATCTGAACCATGGAAAAACATCAGGGCCTTAACTGTGCACAAGCACAGTTCAGAGCACTCTGAACTCTGCTCTGTGTTCCTTATGGTCTGAGCAGTGTGCTTCTTTTATCGCAGTAAAATGCAACTAGAACATTCCTGGCCTTTCTATTTTGTTTTCTTATAAGGTGATTTTATGTCACACATTCCATTTTTACTTTACATTAACCTTGCATCCTCTGTGCATGTGAACATATTAATTGCACAGGGAACTGGATGTGTGCATACAATGATACAGTGCATTGCCCAACAAAGGCAGTTGAGAATATTATCTTGGATTGCTTCTAAAAGAGAGGAGACATGCCCCTCTTCCACTGTTTTGTGCCTTAAAGTGTGGATTTTATGGTAAACTGTGAACTCCTACAACTGGAAGAGCCAAATGGCAGTACAATGGAGGATGCAGGATGCAAACTGTCGAGCACTTGAATGTTCTGCCCACTTCCATGTGAAACTGTGGAAAATTATAGACCTTATGGAAAAAAGACAAACATGCTTTCAGGGGTCCTCATGAAATACAGTGCATCCAGGTTTGTTCATTTGGACTGTGAATGTAGCAGATTTCACCACTGTTGCTGGTTCCGAGTAGCTGTTACGGGTCTAGGACCATTTATTTCAAATGGGTTCTCCGTATGTGTGCACTTCTCATCAGAGAAAAACTTACAGAATGCTGCTTGTCAGCTTACCTTGAGAAGGGAGCTTCATGTGACAGCTAAGGACAAGCCACATTTACTTGACCAAAATGTTTGAAAGCTATTACATAGTGTGGAGCTCTATGATGCTTTGGGAAAAGGAGCTGCATGCAGAGTACCCTCTAAGCCTTCCCTGCCCATTCTCCGTAAATGCAATTGTTTTACTCTTAGCACATCATGCAAGACTAGAGATTACAGATGAAGAATTCAGATCTGCTGCTTCAAAGTTAGGTTACCTGTGTAAGATTTTAGCAGTTTTATTCTCTGAACAGATAGCAGGTTTGGGTATCCAGGGATAAATGTCCGTATTTCTGTCTCTTTCTCTTTACAGCAGCACAAATGGCTCTCTCATCCCAAGCCTGAGTAGAAAGTGGAGTGTGAAGGCCAAAAGAAGCCAAAGAAACATTCGTTTATCATTTGCAAGGAATGGAAGTGATTAGCAGGGCTAGCCCATGACATTGGTAGCAGCTGTTCTCAGGTGATGGCAGAGATGTTGCTGTAATTTCATGGCTCATTTTTGTTTAGCCACACACAGAACATTTGAAATTTTGCATGTGTGGCCAGTATGTCTGATGACTGTTAGAAGGGTAAATTTCAAATTCAACTAGAGAAGAGATTCTTGCTCTCCATATGCCCAGCAGCTACTCTATGGTGGCTTTTCCCACATGTACCAAGGCACATTTTCAAACCCCATCTTCACAGCAGCAGCAGTTTTGAATGCGACAGAGTGATAGTGATTTGTTACACGAAGAAAGGTACTGGATCTCCACAGATAGGCTCAGGATATCACATGGTATGAGCACCACCTCGAAAGGATGTGGAGATAGAAGCAATACAGCTCAAAAAACACAAAGCCACAGGGTTGAAAGTACTTGACCCTTGGGTCTTCTATGAAGGAGATTCACTGCTGAACTAAAGAGAAGAAACTGAAGTTTTCTTTATCCTGCTTCTCTCCCACATATCAGACTAAGTCCCAAAACCAAGCTCAGGGTGATGATTTTCCTTAAAGCATGGGAAATTATCAACATATTCACACAACGTCAAGCTGTGTAGCTCATTATATTCTGTATTTAATTTTGTATTCTTATTATAGATGAAGACTTGGTTCTTTGTAGTTCATGTGTTTCTGGTGAACTTCTGAATACCTCTGTGATTCTAAAATTTACAGTTTCTAAAATACAGTGCCAACTCCAACTGAAGTTCTGTGATACTGTGTAAGAGTGGAATTCAACCAAAGCACAAAGCACTGGAAACAGTGGAAGACAGTTTAATGAGACTCACTGGCACTGCCATCAAGATTAAAGTTTCATAACAATGATGGGTGGCGTAATCAATCTCTAAATTCATTTTAACCTAAACCTCTCCAACCTCAACATAAATCTTAACAAATAATTCTGCATTTTCAGAATAATTCTCAGAGGACCTAGAATCATCTGCTTAAGATTCAATACAGCCACAAACTACGTATATTTATTAGTCCCATAACTAATCCAGTTTATATTAAATTCTCAAACAACAATTCACTCTCTGGATATTTTCCTTTTTTTTTTTTTTTTTAATATTAAAANTTGAACAAAACTAGGCTTGCATAAGCCAAACAAAATAGAAGTGATTTTTCTTCACATCTGAAACAAACATTAGTAAGCTATGAAATCCAGAGGAGTTTAAAGTTCTGTGAGCTTCACAAGCTCTTGGCAAATTTGTAAGACACCTGGAGCCTCATGATAATTTTTATTTCATAAAGAAAATAGTAGGGACCAGATCTTCAAAAATTAAATCAGTGGAGCTGTGTGGAAGACTGCTTGCTGATATATTTTCAAGGAGCATCCAGTGAAGTGGTCTTTTTCTATGTGTAAAGATTTAGTTACACCAAGAGTTGAAAAACCCATATGTATTCTTCAGTTTGCTACAGTTTTTCTTCTCACAAAAATAAAGCAACCCAAATGAGTGACCTGGTGTAAAAAACTCTACTGGTAGTCTGAATGCACTGAACGTCATCATGCTGTCTGTGAAACACAGCGATCTGCTTCCAGGCCCACTCCTTTGGCTTGGATGCAGGGAGATGATTTATTTCTTCTGAGGCTTGAAGGATATTGTGCATAGTAAACACAGCTGTGGGCAGATGCCCATACCTCAAGAGGCTGTGGTGGCTGGGGACTTCAGTGCCTCTCTCTGCCCTGCCTCCCTGCACTTCACACAGTGCCCAAGGCTGTGGTGGTCTAAGTCCTCCCTGAGTCCTCCCCTGTGCTTCAGGCAGCCAGCTGGCCTGGCTTGCATAGCTGTGGAGATGGTCTCTGTCCTTTGCAGGGTTTCCAACAAATGCTTGCTGATCTCTCCCATCACACATCCTGTCTGAGATAACAGTTCCTCCCACATCTCTCCAGAGAAGCTAGACCTTCTGTCACAGGTGCTTTTCCTTGCAAAGGGTCTTCAAACCACTCCAAGGGCCTGGAGAACATCTCACCCATACCCTCAGAGGGCTGCCTGTGGGATTCAGGGCCAGCTCAGTGGTCATGGCAGTGACGGCAGCCCCTGTCCCACTGGTGATGTGGGAAGAAGCTCTCTGAGGTGCCGTGGGGGAACTGCCACTAGGGCCTGTAGGAGTTGCTTCCACATAGAGGAAGAGCAGGAGTGAACAGACAGTGTCCCAAGTATAAGCTTGAGTTAACACTTCCATATATACATATTCCACATACTCCTGGTGATTTAGCTGTTTACAATGAGAGAAATGAATGTATAGCATGATGAGGACCGGAGCGAGCAAGCTTTTATATACTCCATGTAGCATTAAAGATGAGAACTTGTTTTATTTTACAAAACAATCTCTCATAGAGAGAAGACGTGAGTCCCTAAATTAGGAGTATGAGACAGGATCATCAAGAACATCCAGGATCACACTGCCAAACCACTTTACTCCTCTTCTTACTCTCAGGATGAAGCTAGTGAGAATACAAAGCAATTAAAAAACAAGGCACAGATCTGCCTTGTGAACTACCTTTGTAGAGTATTCATCCAGTCTCTTTGTGCCAGCTAGAGATGGCTACCTAAAGGCTGCTCCAGGTTTCTTGAGGTGCTATTGAAAAGAGTTTTTCTGCCCCAAATTATTTCTCTTTTCTTTCATGGCACAGTGACAGTGTCAGGGATAAAAACTACCAAATAAGCCATAAAGGAGCTTTCTGAAGTGAAGCAAGTCAAAGGGAACATCTGCAACAAGCTGAGATTTCACTTACTTCAGCAGTGGGATTCCAAATGTCAATACTTTCATAAAGATTTGCCTTGCATGGATAATTAATTCCTGGGAGCCTCCCTTCTACAAGTGGCATATGTTCTGCCATCTTTGACTGCAACCTTCATTACAGCAGCCCTAACTATTGGATGACTCTGGGCTGGGCTGAGCTTGTGACATGGCTTTCCCAGCGAGCAGCTGTTCACTGAGTCATAAGTCTCCATGGGTGACTGCAAGCAAGAAAAGGAACACTACATAAACTTATAATCAGTTGCTGACACATATAAAGTGCATTGTTACTCCTGATTAAACACCTTCTATGCCACCAAGTTGGAAGTTAAAGGCAGAGGTGACTATCAGGTTCATGAGAAAACATCCTTTCAAATATTTTGATCTGAAAAAGCAGGCTTTCCACATGGAAGTTATTTTAAACATGGGAAAGCACATTTTTGTGCTATATTTTTACTGTTTTCTAGCTTTTTACAGTTAGGAAACACAGTTTGTAGCAATGTGGAAAATCTCCCTGTTTACTTACAAAAAAATATATGCATATATGCATTTTTTTTTTTTTTAGATTTATGGATCTACTATCTACAAATGAAGCTAGTCCTTCATGAACACTCTTTGACTGCATAACTGGAAATTGTTCTGTTGTCTGGATCTTATTCCGTGTAGGAGATTGCTTGAATCTGTTTGGCAACTAGATCTTTTACCACTGTTGGCTCTAACTACTATTGTGCACTAAACATACTCACAGAGGGAGAATGTTTAATCTCAGTTGACTGTGGTATTTAAAAACTGTCTCCGGCATTAGTTAATAGGATATTGTGTGAGTCCATACATAAATTAGAAAGTAGTCCTGCCAAAATATATTTGAAGAGTTCAGCTCTTAGCTATATCCTAATTGCATGTGATTGTGTTTGAAAATCACTGAAACAAACGAAGACAATCCAAAAAAAAAAAGTGAAAGCAAAACACTGAAGATAGAGTCAGCTTTTCTATTTCTACCTTTACTTAAGGAAAACGTGAGAGTAACTCGTCTGAACTGGACAGAGTGCTTTGGTTGACGTGCTGAATTTTTTTTTCTTCATTCTCCCTGAGAAAGTGCTGATTCACTTAAAAGGAGCATTTTGTATTCTCAAAATATTTACCTCAATATCCAACAAAGTCCTGTGGTGATGTTCTTCTAAAAAGTGTTTACAGTGAAATGACTTTTTAATGTGTTACAGTTAAAATTCTGCTGATGGACCAGACTTTTATCTTATTATATTACTAATTGATACTTAGCAAATTCAATGGCAAATTTACAGCTTGATTCCTCTGTCTCTGACTGCTTGAAATGCAGCCATGTTTAAATGGGGAAGATTTTTTTCACTCACTGAAGTTGTCACAGAGTGGGCCAAGTGGAAGTGGGGTCTTGGGCAGAGCTGGGAACATTAGGTTTAGGAAAGGGCAAGTAGTGGAGCTGGCACTAGGTTTAGCTTTTCCTTGGTGCATATAGGATTCTATATCATATATATATCTATATATCTATATATCTATCATATGGCAAGTTGTGCCATGAATGATAAGAATGCAAAGTATGTTTAGATCATGGGCTGAATATCTACTTTTGATTCAAAAGCTTCATTGCTTGTTGAAAGTAAGCATCCTGTCATCCAAACTGACTGAGGTGAAAATTATATGGTTGTAGAAGCCTGAGTAATGGCTGGAGGGATTTTCCTGACTCCTGTCAGGGTAGGAGTTGGTGGTGGTGTTTTTACACATATTGCAATTTTTTTTAGGTTTTGAAGGGTCAGAGAAGCAGTGCACCACTTAGGAAGCTGTTGTCCAGGAAATCATCTCTGAAGCAATTTGTAATCATTTTTATGTATGTGTAATTAAATGATATTGATCATGCTTGCATTCTAAGTACAAGCAGAAGAGAAAAAGTAGAAGTCTGGTTTAGCCGGGCTAGAGGTGCAAAGGTGTCAAAAAGTGTTAAAAGTGATGTAGAGTACTAAACACAACTGACTTTAGGGGAAAGCTTGCATGGCTCTTTACAGATTGGCTGCAAAACCATCATTGTTGTGTAAATCATAAATGTAAACCATACTTGTAAAACCATACATATAGTGTAACACTGTCCTCAATCATAAAGTTTCCTGAAAGCACAGGGCTCAAATCCTGCAGGGTGGGGGATAACTAGCACCCTAAAAAGCTAGGGTTTTTTCCCCAATGGTTTCCACACACTAAACTTTAAAATCCTATTGTTAATTCTTTTTTTCTGCTTGGAGTTTTCTGTGCAAAACGCTCTATGACTGGTCCTGAATCAAATATCATCAGGCTGAACTTTATTGCTCTGTTTTTAAGCAAGAGGAATAGCCAACATCCAAATAAAAACTTTAGTCGTAAACTGTTCCCGTAAGCACAGAAAGAGAATCTGGGACTGACATTTTCTTTGACAGAAACATCAGACTACGATCTTCCCTTGCTATCTGTCTGTTTTCAAATGGAGGCTGAGATGGCTATAGAGGGTTTCCTAGACTCCTTGCCTGATTTTGTGATGCTACTCAGAGCGTGTCAAGTCCTCCTATCCTCCTAATGTGTTGCTACTCACCTGTGGCCTCAGCCAGACAGAGGCAGATGACCCGACCTAGGAAAGCTTCCTGTGACTTTACTGATGCAGCATGTGAAAATCCTGTGTCTGAAGTGTTTTAATGCAGCTTCAGAAACAAGGCAGGAACAAAGGGCTGATGACAGGCAGCTGATAGTCATCGGCTTTGATTCATTTCTAGTGGAAAGACAGTTCAGTTGAATCACCTCTTGTATTTATTAGGATTTATTAAGAGAAACCTGTGTTTTGTAGATAATGTTATGTTTTGAATAATGATCTTCACTTTCAAAATTTGTATGAAAAATATGTTAATTTTTAATCAAATAAATCTAAATATTGTCTTAAAAAAGATAGATTGGGTGTGACTAATTACCAGGTCAGTAACTCGATACTCAATTAAAAAATCCATGCTTTCCTAAAATACAGAATTTAGAGGAACAGAAAGAAATTTCTATTTTAGTGCACATAACATACGACAACATGAAATGAAGATGAATTTGCCAAGGTCAAGACAAGGTTTTTAATCATTATGTAGGAAACATAGATTAATTAAAAAAAAAAAGGATATGGTGATTTCAAGTACAGAAGTGAGTGCAAATTTGTAGGTATATGGGAAATGGAGAAGAATCCTCTACATCTGTGAATATCCAAGTCACTAGTTTCCTCCCCACTAAATCTAGGGCATAAATACACCTCAGAAAGCAGAGCTGTGAGCTCACTGTAACTGAAGTAATTGTTATTTTATCAAAGACTGCAAATCTTCAAGCCTGAAACTTTTTTCTCTTCTAGTTTTCTGTAGAGTGAGATTCAGAATAAACTAACAAGTTCTTCTTTACTCCGTGATTAAAAAATTCCATAGCCCATCTAGTGCTTTCTAGGGTGATATGTTTCAGATCTAATAACCAGCTGGACCCTTTGTGATTTTTTTTTTTTAATATATTTTTTGAAATACCTTCTGTCCTCATATTCTACTTAAGGGCCTCTACCTCTAATTAATCTTTCTCTGTAAGCAATAGCAATTTATTACTTTTGAACCTGGTTACTTTTCCTTTCCTCCTCCAAAGTGGTGAGAACTAGAACCCAAATTAAGTATTTTTGCTCTGACAATAGGCACACACTTTTGAGGGGATCATGCATTTTGCTGAGCTACAATTACGCTCAGTCTCAGCATATCCAAGTTCTTAAAAGAACCTGTCAATTTCAATCTTCTTTGAGATTTCTGTTTCATTCTGCTGTGCATTCTTGTAGCCTTTTTTTTGTGTTCCTGTTCAGTTTTACTTTGCCTTTCTTTATAAAAATGCACAACCCTATATTGGTGAGCTGAGATAGCTTCCTGTTGGGAATTTTCTAATGCTCCTGTTGCATGTTATTTGATTGTTAACATAACAGTTTTACCTTTGTAATAAAACCTCTGTTTTTATTTTACAGATTCTTATTTCTTGAGAATCAAAAAATTGCACAGAAAGACGAGTACATTATCAGTGTCTGTCAGTCACGATAATTTTCACTAATCTTACATGTTTTGGGAATTCTTTGAATTTTGAAGTCTAAATATTTTGAAATCAATCTTTCTTCTTAGATCAATTGACAGCGATATAGAGGACCTCAGCATAATAGTGACATCTTTTCTTATTGCTTCTGAGCCTATTTGGTTGCAACTTTCCTTGACTTTATCTCCAAATCTTTATGAAAATTACCAAGCTAGATTGCTTATGTATTCAGCAACAGATGCTGAGTTATGAAATTCATATTTAAATTGCTGTTTAAAATATTTAGGAAAAATAGAGAGTATCTGAATTGTAAACTCAATGAGTGTTGTATTTGAAAACACAAAGGCAATTGATTAATGTGGCAAAGACGACTTGTTATTTTAAATTTTATAGCTTCTTCTTTTCATCTACATTGTGGTATTGGTTATTGTCTCTAAAAATAGTGTAATGATGTCAGGCATTCTTTCAGACTGATATATGAAGAATTCGGAGAGTCTTTAACAATGTCGTAAAGTAAAATAGTAAAAATTAGCTAAAATAATCTAGAATACCCTATTAAATCCTCTGAAATACACTGAGCATCTAACTTTTCTGTTGCTTTACTCTGTATGCTTTACTCTTGATTGCATTTTGGAAATGTTATGAAATAAAAAGAGCAAATAATCTGCATAACTTTAGATTAAAGTCAAACTGTCTTTTATCCCTATATTCTTTTATAGACAATTCAGAAAAATATTTGCTATGTTTATTATTTACTAAGAACAGGACCCAACGACTAATTACTGGGATTAACAATATGTATGATAAATCCATGGTTACAGAAAGATTCATTGTTCTAGGCTCTGGTCCTGCACTATTACAGCTCAATAGAAGCTTTTACACTGTCTTTGTGACAACAGGATGAAACCCTGTGTGAATAAGATACTTTCCAATATACGAAAATGGATCGCATTAGTCCTAACACTGAAAGACTGGAAAGCAGTTGGATTATTCATTTAACAGTCTACTGGAAAACTGTAATGATGACATTTCAATGTCATTTTAATTAAAACAACTTTTCCTTTCTCTCCTAAGGTCCTTCTCACACGGTGTCTGAAGAAAAAAAATGTAATTTGTTGAACTATTGATCACAAACACCTAAAATAATGAAGAAAAGTAAATTATGTCTCTTTTTGGAAAGAAACAGATCTCTGAGTTCCCTATATATACACCTATTCCCTATGGCAGATATGTATAGGAACCTGCAGGTAAGTAAAACTGGAAATTTTAACCATGGTAGCTGGGATGAAAAACCCTCAGCTTTTTCTTATTTTCTGTTATTGTCTTTTAAATATATGGTTTTTAAAGCATATATTCCGATATGATCTTTATTTACAAATTACTTTGAAAACCTCCAAGTACTCTTAATTTCAAATACCAGTTACTGTGCTGTGCCTTAACTCTTATGAGGGTAAAGATGATTAAAAGAACCTGCATGGCCTATTGACTCTGACTTGATAAATAAGCCCAGTGTTACTTGACACTGATTTCTTAGTGGAACAAGGCTTCTAATTGCGTGATTTGTACCTGTGTCAAATAAAGGCAATGGGATTAAAAGAAACAAACATATCAAAGTCAGTTAGTTATTAATAGCTTCCACAACTCCAGACTGTTAATCAAAATCCCTTGAGTTTGTCTTATGGCTGCTTTAACTCCACTCTGGATGGAGTTTCTTCAGCCATTTTCATTACTCTCTTTGCTATTAGGCCATCTCTCTAGCAATTATTTCAATGTTTAGCTCTCTGTGAGTTTCACAGCCATTCCTGTAATAATGATACTGTCACTAAAAATAATGTTAATCTTAATAAATAGACTAGGTCCCAGGCTTTGCAGTGAGCGCTTTATGCGCAGAATTATCTTCTGTTTTCATTAACTGTATAAGTCTACATTTCATTACTTTGTAAACTGGGTTCTTATCTTAAACTATTCAAGAAAATGCTTTATCTGAGTTATTTTCAGCTTTTATATGGTTCACTAAGGTCGGACAGATATTATCACTTTTACTATTTGCTATTCCTTGTTTGTTGCTTGTACTGGTCAGTTGGTTACTTAAATGCTTTTCTATTTTTTTTTCTTCACCTGACTGGATGACTCCAAGAATAGAAATAATTTTTAAAATAGAAGTTAAACAATCTCAACAATAATAAAGATTTAGATTGGTTTCTCAGCCATTAATTCCCTTAACGCACTTACAAAAAACAGTTAAAAGGAGAAACAAATCACACAGGTGGTGTCACCCTTTTTAATCATTCCTGATGTCCAGCAGTATCTTACAGAAACTAGTTGGACTATAGTATTACCAGTACTGAGTCAAGTCTACATTTACAATTTAACATACAGTTTATAGCTTTTTCCAGTCAACATACCTTCCATCAGATTTAAGGCAATCTGTTCAAGGAAATATTTTAATATGTTGTAGTCATACTATTAAGTTTATTCCCTTTTGTTTATTATAAACACATTTCTCATATTGAAGGCGTTTTATTAGCTCATGTAAACCATTAGATTCACAGTCTTCAACAGAGCCATACAGGTGTGTATTTATACCAGCTGAATATCTTTTCCTAAAAATGTTCTTTTGAGTAAAAATCTGTACTTTTCTTTTAAAAGACGTGTGGAAGAGTTTAGAAATCTTACAGGTCCTAAGAAAGCCTCAAATCAAAACCAAACCAAGACCTCTCTTCATGAATGGGGAATCCTGTGAATGGGGATGGAGAAATTTTTGGAGCCTGGGAGCATCTGCGGCCAAATGTGATGCAGGAGAGTTCTCTCACAGCTTTGCTTACAGCAATGGCACTCTTCAGTTATTCCAGTCTGACAGACCAAATATATTGAACATTTTTGTTTTATTATGGTTCTCTGGCTGTTTGACATTGCCTTCTATTTTGAGATTCTAGAAATAGGTATCTTAACGCAAGTGATAAGAAAAATTCCTGCAAACAAGCAGTGTATCTTTTAAAAATAGATTTTTTTTTTTAATTTGGGATGATCTTTGTGTAACTGTGTCTATTTTTAAAATTATATTACCTACTTTTGGGATATTTAAAAAAAAAATAAAAATCTCCTTAGCACATAAAAGAACTTGTAGTGTAAACAGATAAATGTAGTTAAATTTATACTTTACCTGGCCTATCTTTTCAGTGTTCTGATTAACATAATAATTTGTTCTGTTAAATACTCACTGACTTAGCCTGTCGGCTTACTATATAATGATAAACCAAAATATTTCCATTCTGAGCTGGACAAAGAATATTATTGCCTTGGTTCAGCATGAAAGAAGAGGTAAATGAGTAAAATTTGGGATTTTATTAGCTCAAAATTTCACATGTAACTTTGTATATTTTCCCATTAAAATAGGGCTATTTTAAGTGAGAAAGCAGAAGTAGATATTCTAAAGTAGCTTATTTCTTGTGTCAAAATGGAAATAACTTTTGTTGATGCAGGCAGATTTAGAGTGAAACATCTGTGTCTATATTGAAGGTGACTGGAGAAGTTTTGTTTTATCTGTTGTTTTTTCATCTCCACTGGTATGGTTAAATATGTAGGATCTAGCAATATACTATAAAATATATAATGACGTGCTCTTGTCTGTGCATAGGTATAGATAAGATCTGTGTCTATACAACCCAAGACTGCTATTTGGGATTTTCTACTCATGTATAAAGCCCTTGAATGTTTCACTTATTTGGAGTATTAGGAAATATATCTTTTTCTTCAAGTAAGAAGTTTTGACAACTCCTCATTAAATCATCCAGCCTATTTATGACTCACTATCATGGTCTTCACAAATCATGAAACAGTCAGATAAGCCCTTTTTTTGTCCATTTTGATGATCTCAATGATGATTTCAGCAAGTTAAAGGAGGGAAGGTAATAAAAACGGATATATAAATTCTTAGATGTTCTTCAGTTCTTGGGAAGCTTAGAGAAGACTGTCCAGTGCTAACAGCTGTGGAAAAGGCTCATACAAACCTTTATGCTATTTTTACCTATTTGACAACATTGAAGGCTGATGTGACTCCTGAAATGTCAATGCATCAGAAACTTCTGTTAAAAAAGTAATAGCAACTATAATAATATCAAATATCTAGTAATATACTAGTGACATTATAAAAATCCCAGGTTGTTCAGGAATGAGAGCTATGACCACTGACTTTCTGCTTTGCTTTCCTCACTTGCTCATTATCACTGAAATTCAGCTGTAGACTGGAAGCTTGCAGGCTGGAATACCTTGGAAGAATGCTAACTTGTACATGCGCTCCCCCTCGCCAGCTGTGTAATTCATTGCAAGAAATGGTTAAGGTATTAATAGATTGCTGGTGGTGCAGAAACAGACATCCCTGCCCAGACAGAGCTGGATGCAGAGCTGTGTGCATTGGTAAATATTCCTGCCGAAGCAGCAGGGGATGCTGCTACCGTCACGGGGGTAACCCTTTGCTGGCTTCAGGTCTGCATCCCCTGCAGGCTCTGTCTGTAACCCTTGCTGTAAAAGCCTTGTCCTGCCGCAAGGGCTTTAGCTCCCTCATGACTAAGTGTCCAGGATCCAGCTGTGACAAAGGGCAAGTGTGTAACCTTCCCCCACACTGCTGAGAAAGGGCATCCAGAAAGAGCTGTGACAAAGTTTGTATAGATAGAAGATAAAAATTAGGATTTCGGGTCGCGATTGTTAGTCACGCAAGGATTCAGAAGGGATAGTATTTGATGTGAAAAAGTATAAAATCTTAAAGAGAAAAAAAGAGGGAATCATTAGGTAACTCAGAATGGTGTTTTTTTGTTGGGATAGCTAATTTTCTTCCCGGTAGCTAGTGTGTGGCTATGGTTTGGATTTGTTCTGAACACAGTGTTGATAATACAGAGATGCTTTTGTTCCTCCTGAGCAGTGCTTGCACAGTGTCCAGACCTTTTCTGCTTCTCATACTGCCCTGCCAGTTAACAGACTGGGGGAACACAAGAATTTGGGAGGGGACACAGACAGGACAGCTGATCCCAACTGACCAAAGGAATATTCCATACCATATGGTGTCATGCTCAGCATATAGAGCTGTGGGAAGAAGAAGAAAGCGGGGAGACATTTGGAATTATGACATTTGTCTTCCCAAGTCACCATTACATGTGATGGAGCCTGGCTTTCCTGGAGATGACTGAACACCAGCCTGCCCATGGGAAGTGGTAAGTGAATTCCTTGTTTTGTTTTCCTTGCACACACAGCTTTTGCTTTCCTGGTTGAACTGTTTTATCTCAACCCATGAATTTTTTTCGATTCTGCTCTTTCAGTTCTCTCCCCAGTGCTGCTGGTGGGGGAGAGAGTGAGTGGCTGTGTGTTGCTTAGTTGCTGGATGGGGTTAAACCACAACATTCATCAATGCTGAGAATCTGTCCCCAGAAAGACCTCTGACAGTCTCCTTCATTAAATTAACCTCTTCCTCAGCAGGGCTACCTATCAGGTAACTGATAGTGCCAGCTATGCCCTGCACTTTCAAACTGGCCCTGGGGTTGTCCCTGGGGCTTAGTGAGTGCAGTGCCTGATGTGGTGTTCAACCTGTCCACTGGGGAATATGTCCACACCAGAGTCAAACGTAGCACGGTATTTCCAGGAGCATGGACCCTGCAGAGGGCTAGCAGCCTCCAAACCTACTTGCTTTTCCAGGCAGGCTTCCTAACCTTCACTCAGCTCCATGTAACTCTACCCATACCAGGTGAGCTTGAAAATGAGCAGGAGATATGGGGTAACAGGGATGTTCACAGACCCAGTGTGAACAAACAGTTTGCTATAGTAAAGGTTGATTTATTTAGAGCAAAAGTCTTTAAGAAGAAAAGGATTCAATAAATGGTTTGCAGCTGTGTGTAGGCTGAATAGCATGTGTCTGTCTTCCATATGGTGATTCTGCATGTTCTCAGTGGCCTAAAACACTTGTACAGCAGCTGGGACGCAGGTAGCAGACTCATATTCATCAGTCATTTCTGTCTTGTCTGGTGTCAAGGAAAAGGTCTGTCTGCTGTGCCCTTGTATAACCTTCCCTCCCCTCCAGGAGTGCGAGTCACTTCTGAGCTGCTTGGTGACACCAGCACCGTTCTCTGCAGTGACAAAACATCTGTGTCACAGCTTGGAAGTAGGTTGTTCTGATGCAAGTGATCTTTCGCTTCCTGTTTACTTTGATGGCATTTATGTTATTGCCAAGGTGAAAGGAGTTATCCTCACTTATTTTTTTCTGGTTATCCCTTATTTAGCTAGTTAATACATTTGCAGAATAGACGATTAACTTCTTATGCAGTAACGTCACTTCCCTGACTAGATTGCATCCGCTATTCATAAAATCATTGCACATCAATGTTATTAGATTATAAAACATCAGCTTCTTGTTCAACACCAGCACATCCAGAGAAAACTCTACCTGTGTATATTGAGACAAATTTCTTCCTGTGAAATTTCACGTCTGTGGTTCATACTCCTAAACTGTCTGACATTTGCAAATCAAAAAGGGTAAAGAGGTCAAAGTACAATCTGAAAAACACTCCAGATGCCTGCTCTATTTTCGGTAGGAGTCACAATTCAGCTGCCTGGTGTGTTGCAGGAAAGCAAAAGACACACTCCTATATCACCTTGTTAGAAACTATCCTTCAGCTGGAATTTAGGAGCGAACCTTTTGTGTTGTTCTGTGCTATGAATTAAGTATGAAAGAGCAAATGTAAGGGTTGCTACTGTAGTAAAACTTTTCTAGTCAGGACAGCAGAGCAGTACACATGGAAAGCTGTTAAATTTGACTGTATGTGCCAAAATAGACTAAATCTAATGATATTATGGCTGGAACAAATTTAGGATCTTTTGGGATAAGGGAAGAAAGTGGGGAGTGAGAATGACTCTGAGTCATAGATGAGTCCTGATCTCGGAGGATGTGCACCGGTAGTACTTTCACTGATCTCAGCAGAGATCATCACTTGCATAACAACTTCCGAATCAGGCCCATTTTCAGTGCTGAGTCAGCCTAAGATTCTCAAATTGAGTTATTTTATCAAGCAGTAAATTTGGAAAGAGTGGGAAGGTGTTTTTGTTTGCTTGTAAACTTTGTGTCTTTTGATGTTTCCCCCATCCTCCCACCCTAACACTTAAAAAGTGATAATTAAAAAACAAATAGGAATAGAAATTAAGGCAGAAGAAGACGGTTATTCACTGAAGTCCATTTCTCAGTGTTTCCAGAGAATCAGAAGCCGCCTGATGTTACAGGGGTGCTTATACTCCAGAGAGTGTTTCACGACAAGAGTCATTTTTTAGTACTATCTGAGCTTCTTTTCATTGTGGTTTTTTTTTTCATCTTAAAATCTAAAAGGATGTGTATTTGTCTGAGAAAAGAAAATGATGTGGGCAAAAGTGCATATCTTACTATATACCCTTCCTTACAAAATCCTACCTCAGATCAACAAATACTTTCTCATTTGTTTATACATTTTCCAATAGCATTTTGGCATGGTAGGGATCTGCATTATTTGCATATGCATATGCTGTCCTTGGTCCTTTACCTAGAAATCATCATGATCTTCAGAGTTCACAGCTGTCAGAGCTTTATGTCTGTGGGTCTTTGCATCTGCTATGGCTTATACTCCACAAAGCGGAAAAGCTGCTGTCAAAAATAGGTATGATTAGCACAAATATACTGGTGAGATTGATATATATATATGTATAAAAGGAATGATGTTGCTATTTTCTTTAAATGCCGCAGATTGAAATAAGAATTTCACAGTGTAGAGGTTTTTGTAATACTCTTCTGTAATAAGAAAATGCACGTGATCCAGCAGTAAAATTAAGTTGGTTCTTTTACATCCATTAAAAAGGAGGGGAGTGTGTATTTTCCAAGCTTCCTTCATATATATTTAACAACAGATTAGATCGTTAGGGTTTGCCACTTTCAAGCCATTGATCTGAATCAGATTTGTAACCGTGATACATTGTTAAATGTATAATGGGCTAAAACAGACACAGTTGTCCTAAAGGAAAAAAACAGGGAAAACCAGCAAAGGCTGAATATTGATTAGGGGATTTGCAATGCAACGCAAGAATAATGCTGATTTAAGAACAGGTTTTTTTAATGGAAGATCATCGCCATAAGCAAGAGATGGAGCCAATGAATAAAGTCATGCTTACTGTGTGAAATCAGCTGTCTAGCGTAGATAATATGCTTACAAAATCATTATGGTTGGATACTGCTAATGCCTTAATTCTATGATAACAATTTCAATTGCTGGCAAATTAATATTTGTTTCTGATTTGTCACATTTTTCAAAATATTTACAAGCTGGTTCCATGGAAAACACGTAACAATTGTTCCACAGCCTAGAGCATAGAGATGGACAGGAACATAACATTTGCAGAGAAGTGATTTTCTTTTTTTAAAAAATCTGATCTTTAAGACTGAAGTATGCTTGTAGTCATATTATGTTTGCCACTGAGAAAGAATGAGAGGTCTTGCAATTTACTAAAATCACCTGTCTCCTGAGCTGCTTACATCTCAGCTAGGCTACATTTCTACCTGTAAGTCTGACCTAGGTTCACACATCCTTGCATGCATTTGTACTCATTCCTTTTTTGTCTGGATATGTATAATTTGAGTGGGTACCACTCAGATTAGCCTGCTGCTCAAAGGTCAAAGTCTTCTGCCACACATTTTGCATGGGTACAACTTTAATGTGGACACTGCATTATTTATGTTGAAAGTACTCTCTGGAAGTCAGCTGAAATAAATGGTGAGTGAATTTAAACAATGGAAACATAACCATGACATGTTCTTGACAAGCCAGTAAGCACATTTTCTACAGGAATGAACCAATAAAGTGTGAGTAGAAAGAGACCTCTACTGGAGTATGTCACGCAACATTTGAATTAAATTCACATAAAAATTAAAATGAACTTTACAAACAAAGCAGTGAGTCATCATGAAGTAAAAAGTATTTTTTATTTCAAAAGTAAAATGAATGAAATTGGTATTTTATCAGTTTTAAGCAAAGTCCTTCAGAAGAAAGAGAATTTTCTCTCTGAGCTGCTTTTGCAGAAGTCTGTAGTGATGACATTTTCCCATTTGGAGACCATAAGATTGACACTGCTACGAAGAACCCTTCTGGTGCCAGACACAACCTTAATATACAACACTTGCTTGGCAACCCTAGAAAGGTATCAACTTAATTTGTTTCCCCTGATGTGGGAAGGACATCTTTCCTTAACAGCTTCACTGCTTTTTTGGGGAAGGCAACCATATGTTGGCTCACAGACAAGTTTAGGATCCTCCCCATGGCATTTGTTTTCCTGAGCATCCAGGTCCTTAGAAGTGTTATGTGAGCTAAAATTACCGACTTCTATATGAAATTTAGCAGATGTTGCTGAATGGCTTATTTTGATAATACCTGAAGATCATTTCTCTTTTCCTCTCCTTTGGCACAGGCACCATTTTACAATAAATTTTGCATAAATGGCCTTGCCACCTCACCATGATGGGAGCTGATGAATTTCTCTGAGTGTGATCTGAAAGGCAAATCTGGCCTTATGAACCTATGCCTGGGTTATGATGAATCCTTAAATATATTAAGGGATTTAGGATATTATTTTTTTTTAATCCTCTAAGTCTAATAATGCTTCTTTAGTAATTTTAGTGGTGCCCTGAGCATTTGACAGGCATTTCCTTCATAACTGATGATGAAGAGGATAAGTGAAAAAGTATGTGTTCAAATCTTTCCATCTCCCCAAAGCTGAGAAACTCGCGAGGGGAAGGAAGAAGTGCTGGAAAGAAGCAGAAGTACCAATGGCTGCATCAGAAAGAACACCAGAAAACTGTATTGCCAGAAAACAAGTAAATATGCTAGATGTAGTTCAGGAGCAAATTGTCACGTTATGTGGATATTTCTAGGTTGTTCACCTGTTTTGGTGGCAAGATATTAATTTACCATGTTATAATACCTCTTTAGTAGAAAACAGTTGATAACACTTGCAAACTCAGATTTTTGTTGTTCCTTGTGACTACTCAGTGCCATTTCTATGTTACAAAAAATCATTTACTCTGTCTTGCAAAACAGGCATATACTTCCAAAATCAAAGTACTTTTCTAAGATTCAAAAAGGGCATTAGGAACCCATTTCAAACTCATACTGAATCCAAGCACAGTCTACTCACAAGCTGACACAAAGCAGCAGAGTCTGACAATAGTGCAGTCACAGTGTGCTCTTAATGGCTTGCCTTAGTCATACAGCACCAAAGTGTTTTTCTGTAATTATCACTAAGTCTGCTGTTACAAAACCAGCACCATTCTGCTCTGTTCTAGCCCCTTGACTACAATACATCTCTTTTTATTTCACAAATAATCAAAGTGTAGAAAGTGACAACACAATTAATACTGGGTTACTGACACCCAGCCTATTCATGCTGCACAATTTGAGTCTTCTAAATCTTCCAGCAATCATTCTGCAACTACTCAGATGGAAAATAAATCCTCCTTGATGCCATGTAAGAATTCGTGTGCATAGAAGCAAATGCCCTCATGGGTCACACTTACCATTGCAACTCACCCTTTTCTTAATCTTCTAGTGTTACTTTTTAGAAGCTCCACAGTTCAAGTACAGGGTACAAGCAGTGTGCAACCATCCTGAATTGCCAAGGAATAGCATCTGTAAGAACATTACTGCTGTAGTTTCATAAGAAGTACTGGTTCTCCTGCTTCCCCTTCCTGCAGCAACAAACGACCCACGTACTCGTTCCCAGAGGAGGCAGCAGTACAGTCACAGTGTTTGAGGACAGCTACAGTAGTCTACATCCATTCAGGAAGGCTAAGATATTTCCAACATACTCTGAGGGTTTTGAGAAATGGGTGAGCTTAGACTTCCCTCTGAAAGCTTTCAGACCTCAGAGTTCAGTATTACCTTCACTCTTGCTGGTAACTCCAAGGGCAGGGATCATTCCCTGCCCCTAAGGACAAATGGCAGGGAACAACATGTATTTCCAGGAATCAATCCTCTCCCCCAGCCCCCTTGGTGTGATTTCACCCATACCATTTGTTTGGAACAGGCTCTGGATCTTCCCATATCCTGCAATGACAGGTTCAAATGTTTAACAATCAAATACAAGGAAGCCTGGTTCATTCACACAAACACCAGCCTTGCGAGTCCGTGAGAATTCCAGCAGAACAGCTGGGCTGATGGGGTGGCAGAGATAATTTTGATATACCTTTGCAGACACAGTTGTGGCATAGATTTTGATGTGAGAATTGTTAAACTCCTCACTCACAATTTTTCTTCAAGAGCTTGTGAAACTACAGGGTGGCACAGGAGCTTGGTCAATAAAGAAGGATGAAGAAGAAAGATAAAAATAATTTTATTGTCTTTGCATTTCATGTGAACATAGGATCTGACTGGACAAAAAAAGAGTGAGCCTGCTCTTCTCAGGCAATCCTGTGGAAGACGTTTGATCCAGAATTGCCGGCAAAATGCCAAATCCTCACTCAAAATAGGATAAAACACACTGTAACAAGCTACAACTTTGTAAAAAGCCTGGAAGGTCATAACTATGATGCATCACAGAAAGGTGGGGCAATGTCTATCACAGCCAATGTCACAAGTCCCTGCAACTGAAAAAGATTTATTTATGAAGTGGAAATCCCAGCTGACAAGAGAAAACGGATATTGCCTAGTGCCACTAGGAAAGACAAGAAAATGCCAGCTGTTTCTGTTATTTGGATATTACTGCTTGCAAATCTGGCAATCAGTTCAGCCCTGACTATGTGGACCACCCTGGTACCTGGCAAAGGTTAATGTCATTAGAAACATAGGTTACATCTATTACATCTATTATGGCTTACTATTTTGACTGTGGCTTTTCTCCACTGTCTTTAAGCAAAGTAAAGAAAAAAAAAATCTAGAATTCTGATAAAATTTACGTAAAGTGTAAGAAGCAGCATAATTTAGCTTACCACTGTGGTGAGCTATCACATATGGTGTTTATGAGGACCCCAGAAGCATTGATAGAACTCCACCGGAAAATATTAACTGCAGATCACATCATGTGTTTATTGTCCCTGTTCTGTTTCTTAGAACAGTGATTTATGTTATCTGCAAGCAAATGATATAATAATGTGATGACAACTCTATAAAACTTTCCATTGGCTCTTATTTAGCATCTGTGAAATTTAACGCGTCTCTGACACATCTAAGCTATTATTTTTGCATAAATGAGTTAAAGGATGGTTCCTAAAAGGGGAGAGATACCATTTATTTCTATGTAGACTCACATTGCAGCTCCTGTATTCCAAATAAGGAATATTTGGAGAGGCCTCTTGGCTCTCACAGCTTTACCTCAAAATCTCTGCAGGACTTGAAACCCAAGTTCATTCAACTTTGTTATGACACAGCAGCTCTCTTTAGTAGTCAGCTTTCATTTACCTCAGCAGGATTAAGTGAATCCATTATTTTCAGCTAACAGGCAGTGGCCCTCTTTGATCCTTTGTACATCTCTCCTTTTTTTTCTTGAAAAAAAGAACTTGTACTTATCCATTTAAAATAAAAAGTCATGGAGAGGAGTGTGGGGTCACTGTTTAAAATAAACACATCAATATTTAGTTACAGGGAAATAAAAGTCAAACAGGAAAGCAGAAAAGTCATATGTGTCACTGTTAATGGTGAGATGGTGATTCCTGTCAGAAAGACTTGCTTGCCTTTCAGCATGTAGGAGGCTTATAAATAAAGTTGCTCACCCACGGTTTGCTCACTTTTGTTTGTTTCCATCCCTTGCAGATCACTGTGATTGTAAATCATGCTGCTCAGCCTCACTGCAGGATGCCTCCAAAGGGCAGCTCTGCCTCCCTGCCTTGCTCCCTGCTCCACTTGTTCCCCTATGACAGCACAAAAAATCCAGTGTCTGGGCAGCCAGCTGGGTCAGATTGTTCATCTGGATGATAAAATAATGTTGAGGTTTTATTATTTTTTTTTAAAATGTGGAATGAATTTTCAACCAGGCAAACTTTTGCAGAACGCCTAATACCAGAAGTGCACAGCCAGTTTTCTGGTTTGTTGTTCATTATTTCCACGTTATCTGAAAACTTCAGCTGAGCTCAGCTCTCTAAATGTTACACGCAAAGATCTCAGGGCCTTAGGCACATCTCCAAGGCTCCTCACGCTCCCAGCTGTTAGCCTCTTCCTCTCCCAAAGATGATTACACTCATGCCTATGCTAGGACTGCTTTACTCCAGGACCTTAATGAAGATGAAATTCAGGCCCACAACCTCTTGCGCTTTTACTGTAGGTATGCCTATGCTGCACAGCACTGCCCCATGCAGAGACACCTGCAAAAGCCTTGAATAAACTAGCTCTGGTCTTGGCACTAATGGTCAGCCTTGTGCTTCCCCCAGACCAATTAATCCCACTACAAAGCAAGATTAATTGCCTCAGGCGCAGTGCCAGGCTGAAGCAGTTTAATGCTTCTGTGTCCTGAGCTAACTCGCCGGTGTGACGCAGCGCTGTCTAGACACACCAGCCTGGACAAGGCTGGGTCTGGTACCTCTGCATGATGTAAACACTCAGTTCCTGTTAGCCAAAATATAGGCCGTTTCCGATGCTCTAAGCTGGTCACAAAATAAGATGAGACTACTACATCAGCTGTTTTCAGATATGTGCATTGTCTCCCAGTGTCACTGGGATGACTGGTGTCCCTTTACTATTTTTCCCTCAGGAGAAGAGGTCAGGTTTCAGAATAAGCATTAAGAAACCTTCTGTTTTTTCTCTATTGCAGCTTAAGCTAAATGCCTGATTGTGGCTAGAGTTTTGTTTCCACGTGAGAAAGACCACTGGAATCATTTATTCACAAGTGGAACTAGGTGAGACTCTTGTTAAATACTGAATTTGTGCTGCTTGTGTCATTTATACTTTTCATTGCTGTTGTGTTTCTGTTAAAAAGGTGCTAGGTCCTAGGAAGACCTCTGGAAGAACTACTTCAAAAAATAGGGGCATGGGCACTCTCTTATGCTCTAGGAATAGAAAAGAAGAAAATTCAAGTTTTCTTCATAATGGTTCAGAGTGATTTAAGCGAAAATGGAGAACAGCAGCCCTCCAAACTGGTAGTGCTAATGAATATGTATTGCAGTCAGATGAAGATTTGTGAGCATACAACATTTTTTGTAGTGGGTACTGCCAAGGTCGAGTACCTAAAAAAGCACTGGTTTCATCAAGGGCTACACTGGGGGCAAGTCAGTGTCTTGTTTCTTGTATAATTTACAAAGCCATCAAATCAAACCTGCCACAGCTAAAAGGCAGTAGGAAAATTTTGGAGTTTTTTGATTTTGTCATTGTTCTTCCAAATTTGATACGACAGGAAAAGCTGTATATCTGTTGTCTGCCTGTTAGACAAAAAATGTACATCTCATATCTAACTTCTCATCAGTGCTTTTATTATCCAAGGACAGCTAAAAGGACATTTTGAATATAAAAATTTATACATATGGAGGAGACCTTCAGTGTCAGTTAATTCCTTCAGACATGTGGATGAAAAAGGACAGCTACCTCAATTCTGCTTCTCCTTGGTCAAGAACTGTAGCCACGATCCATGGTCATGATCACAGGAATCTGAGATGCCCTAGAGGAAAGATGGTGTTTAAAGATACATTTCTAAGAGGATAGTTTAAAACATATTGGTGAGGCACTGGCTTCAAGGATATGCTGTGAAATTGCCTCAATCCTAGCTCAAAATTTAGATTTCATAGAGTCCACAAGTTGGAAGAGAAGACTCAGGGATGACTGTGCCTTCAAAAGAATGGGTGTTGCTGCACTGCTAACATCAGTGCGCTGCCCTAGGGAATTCTGAAAGGAGGCTAGTTCTTCTTGTCTAGGACCTGGGAGTTTAGAGACTTAGATTTTCCTTCTCTAGGACATAAAAGACTAGCTCAAATATTCTAGAAACAAGGAGTAATATAATGACTTGAGCTCAAGAAGGGACAGAAAATCTCCAAGAGTTTTCCTTCCTTCATCCCTTGCTCCATCATTTCCTTCTGCCCTTCTAACATCCTGCACACTCTTCCCTGTATACAGGTAATATCACCATGACAGGCCCAAACTAAACATGATAAGTGACTTCTGTAATGAAGGTAAAAAAATATAAAAATAAACGTTTTCACCTTCAGCAAGAATGAAATCTCCAAGGCTGTGTTTTATTTGCTCATTGCTTGCATCAGCTGGCTCCTGTGCTTATAAGTATGTAGAAATAGCAATTTATCAGCAAAAATAATTTAACAAAGATGTTGCTTGAGAGTGCTTTCTATGACTTGCTGTAGACTCTGCTGATTATAAATGTTTTATGTGTCTGAAGTGAGAGCTTTGTGTCATAAAATCCTCTTTGTCAATTTGTGTAAGTGAGCTCTTGATATAGGCTGTGGATAGAGAAAAAATTACCAAAAATAGTGGGTCAAGGAGAAAGAAAATATATGCTGAGAGGTAGTGTATCAAAGGCTCCTAAGAGCTTGTGTGCTTTGAAGACTGGTTGTCTTATTGGATTCATCAGAGCTGATAAACTCAGGAAACCACAAACAGTCCAGATCAGCACAAGGCCACCACCACACACCACCATCAACAATGGCTTGTACAAATCCAGCTATATCCAAGAAGGATTTTACGTGCTCTACTCAGAGTGAAAATATGGGATTATACATATGCTGATGAAACAAGGGACCCCTTGAGGGATTTGCTGTCCCTTTGTTCCAAGTCCACAGCTGAGTCTGGCCGCTGTGCTGCTGCTCCAGCTGGGCAGCCATGAGTGACAGTGGAAGTGTGCCTGTGAGGGCATAAGCACTATGGGAATAGCTTTCTGCTATTAATGAAAACAGCAACCTAATACTGTTGTTATTACAACCCCAGACAGCTTTATTATTAAAAGTTGTACCCATTGGTTGTGACATTTGTTTCCCTTGGCCTGACCCCCTCTCAGGGAAAAGAGAACTTGCAACACTTGTGCGTTGGGCCAAACCCTGTGAAACAACAGCTCAAGTACGGTAAGTAAAGAGAAAAGTCACAGAATTGTACATCTGCAACATCGAAAATACCTTCTGCCACCCTGAGCCCTTGAGCAAAATCATGACAGTCAGTGTCAGGGACCTGACTCTCAGGCTCGCCTTCTCTATCCTTTGGTGGCCAACTCTGGCGTTCAGCACTTACCCTCAGCTCCAGAAGGTACAACTCCTCAATAGCACTGTTATGATCTTTCCCTTTATTCTGGTGAGACGTCAGATCCCTATTTTCCTTTCGTATTTATTACTTCTCAGTCTAGGCAACAGTGATAACATTTGGACTACCTGAGAATACCGGGGTGTAGCGGGAGGATAAAAAAACCGCTTCCCAAACATGATTTTTTTGGGAAAGGTGGTAATTTAATTTTTTCGAAAAATGTTGTATTAAAATGTACTCACCTTTTATTTTCCTATGAGTGATCATTTTCAATACATGGTGAACTTCTGTCAAGTAATCAAATATTTGTGTACTTAACAGACACCAGATTAATCTGTAAGTTGTAAGATAGCATTGGAAAATGTGACAGTGGTTTGTGTCACATATCTTGAACTATCCTCAGGTCCCAAGTGCCAGAACCATGACATTCAAAGGATGTTTTCCTGATGAAATGTGTTAATACTTTATCATATGTAGCCACTAGTGATGAATTACTTTGGCATTCACTGTAAGAACATTAACTAAGATGAACCCATTTGGTGTTAATGTCAGTGTAATATATAGCTCCCTGGGTAACCCCTTGGAGTTTAACATTCATTTAGAAAACACTTTTTTGAAAGAGTTTTATACTACACTTTTGTATTTTAGAATTAGCTGACAAGCCCTTTTGTATTATAGTTTTCATTTCTGCCTAAATGCTGTGCTCATTGGCTGAAGTACTTTTCAGGACTGAAATCTCTGTACTTGAGGGAAAGCTTGGATGGCTGTCCTACAATATACTCTAAAATCACACATATAGATGGGAATAATGTTATCCCTGTTGAACTGCTACATACATCAACTGGTTCATACATCCAAATATCTTTCTTCTATACTAATTATGCTTGTGCCTATATTACTGTCTTCTAAATTGGATTTTATATACTAAAACATATACAGATGTTTCTTCCTTTCTTGATTATTATCTAGTCCGTGTTTTTTCGTCTATGTCAGCCATTTTCTTTAGTCAAGTGAAAGAGGGTTATGTTTTATTTCATTTATGATTTGGAATGCATTTCTTGAAATGCTGAAAGAGCATTTCCCCGTTCTCTCCTTTCCTGCCACCACTAGGAGTTTGGGTACAAACTGCCAGCAACACGTGGTCTAGGAGAGCTGTGCACGGTACATGGTACCGCTGGCGCAGTAGTGACAAGTTGCTGTGTTTGTGTCACTGGAACACTGTGAGGGAATACCGTAGGGTTTTGTTTGTGCAAACAAAACACTCCCAGGTAGAGGAGGAACAAAATTTCTATGCTGAAGTGAAAATCCTACTTAGATTATATGAATTCTTGTTGAACTCCAATAGCAACACAGCCATTGTATAATTGCTTGTTTATAAAGACGTTTTGGGACGGAGCAATTAGCACAATTTTAATCCATTCAGAGTGTTCTATTCCCCCTTAAATATCAGCTAATGCTAGGTCAACTGCCCAATTTCATTGTAAAAAAGAAAGTTAATATGACAAGATTTATTTTCCATAAGCCATGTTGATTGATATTAATTATGTTACCATCCATTAGTTCTCCTCAGCTGGTTGTTACATTATTTAGTTGGTGATCAACATCAGGGTAGATCATCCTGTTTGTCCTTTTCAAAATGTTGTGATGTTTTCTTTCCTGCAGCTTTCTGGGACATCCACTGAGTTCCAAGACTCCTTGAAAGTTGACATTACTGGCCTAGAGAACTTGAGAAGCATTTTAAAGAGTAGGTTTCAAAGTAACTATGCCCACCTATTAATAAACTCTACAGAATATTGTAGTTTTACTATGTATTTAACATTTTAATGTGTTACTATTGTAAAGGAATTTATTTCATCACCATGATCTGGGATGTTAAAGTCATAACCTTTTCCCCCTACACATACAAAAGAGAAATGTTTGCTGAATACTCCCATTTTTCTTCCTAGTTATTGATTGCTTTTATAGCTTTCTTCTACTAATGGACCTGTACTGTCTCCCAGGGGCAATTAGCTCAGCTGCCTAAAGTACTACAATCCTAGATTTTTTTTGTTTCTTAAATATATTTGAAAGATCAAGAAAAAACAACTAGGAGCTGTCTCAAGGGTCCAAGATCTCTTCTAACTGGTCTTAATTATGAGAGTTAGGTAAGTCTTCCTGTATACATTGACTTCCCCAATGAATTTTCTAGCTTCTAAATTACAGTATTATTAAAAACTTCATCTTTAGTTTCACATCCTATATACATGTATTTTCATGGTTGCTTTCACTTTTTCTCTAAAGCAGGCTTTTGCTTTTCCTTTCAACCAGTGTAACATTACCTCTGGATCCTGGATTTTAGACAATGAAAAAGACTTTTGAACATTAAATGAAACATTCAGATTTTTCTAACACATTTAATTTTTGTTGTTGTTTATTTATTTTTACCAGCTGATTGGGCTTGTAACTATATTTAGATTTGTAGACCCCATTGTTAAACAACCAAGTGTCTATACTACTCGCTGACATGTTATTCTCTTTGTGATATAAACAATGTCTCCACTGATTTAATCAGATTTCTGATGAAAACTTTTTTCTCTGTCATAACAGGTCGACAAAATTCAATGCAACTTCTCCTGAAGCTGAAAGTTTTCACCCAGAACCTTCAAGAAATCCAGGCGATATTTTACTACTGCCAGTGTGAGACCCTCTGTATATATCAAGTGGTAATTGTCCAAAACAACACAGAGATTTTCATTTTATGATGTAGTGAGAAGTGCTTAAGCAATGTTTGACTAAGTGGATGAGTGCAGGTCAGAATGATGTGTCCACCACAGTACTCTAAGGAAACAGCTACTCTAAAAACATGCCTCTGGAGAAAGGTGAGGCACAATGGGGAGGTGTCTGAACCTGTATGAGATGATGGGGCTGCTGTTATGTATGAAGAGAAATGTTACTTACCTTTACTATTGTAAAATAAAGTTCCTTTAACAGATTCATTTTCATGTCATCTAAGACACATTTCTGCCAGTTTCTCTTGAATAGTAATAGGGATTCCAAGTATAGCATTAAGCAAATGGTGTAAACACACTCCAAAATATTTTCACAAATATTTTGCATTAATTTTCCTCAAAGCTTTGAGCATGATTTTAATATCAAATGTTAAAATATTCAAAAGAAAAGATTCAGTTGGAAGATTTGTCATTCTGTTGGCTGGGGTACATAAAAATTACGACTGAATGAATGACTAACAATTTATGAATAGCACAAATTCCAAACAAAATTCTTTTCCACAGAATTCCCCAGCATAAATCTATATATGAAGATTATGAATGAACCCATGGAGGAAAAGATAGAGTTCCAAAAGTAACATTCTTCGTCAGCCTTCTTGTTGCATATATTATGACTTCATGTGGAAGATTAATTCACAAAGGTGTATTAATCCAAGTTACTGTTGGTTAGATTTGTTGTCATTCATAAATGTTATCTTCCATATAGAGACTATAGATATTATGAAAACCTCAACAGAGAAACTGGATGTCTACTTGGGAAGTCTTTCCATTGAGGTCTCATTCGTTCACCTTTCTTCACTTCAGCTGTTCTCCAGAAACCATGACAGAGACTGACAACAATCACTGGTCTTTGTCAGGACAACTGTACAGTAGGAAGAAGCTCAGACAAAGTCTGCTGAACTTTTTTCATAATGCACACATCTGGCTATGAACTTGCACCTTCCTTGACATAGGGGAAGGATAGATTTTCATTCAAAGACACTCTGTGGAAAAACACCAGCCAAGATTCTGCCCTGACAGAACTGGCGCGACAAGTTGTCAAGGCAATGTCACTTTTGTGTACAGGTGGCCAAACAGAGTGTGTACTTGCAAGACGTTATTTATAGTTTGCGTTTATCTTTTATTCTTTTCCTCTTTATGGAGGTATAGATAATGGTGGTTAAGAGTGGCAAACTTTGCCATCAAAGACATTGTCTCCATCATTTTGCCCAAGATTTTGCTGAAGTGCTATTCTGTATTTGATAATTCTCAGAATTCATTTCAATCAATATCTCTTTAATGAATACTAATTAGGGGTTTATTTGTTTGTTTTAGTCCTATAGTGTCAACTTTGTGGCTTTAGTTTTATTCTGAAATCAGTTCAATCTAATTCTCGGTTTTTGATGCAAATGCATAGAAACTTTTTAACTGAAGTTTTTTTCACTGAGTGCTGGATCCACAGATACTTTAGGAGTTGTAGTAAAGTGCTGTCAACCATACAAAACAGGAATATAATTTAAGGTCTTTTCTGAGCATATTTGAATGTGAAATGACCCTGTTCCACCTTTGAAAACTGTTTTTTGCTTTGTGAAAGCTGGAAATCACTTCCACCTTCTGCAACCTGTGACATAACTGTTTTTCCATTTCTCGATGCAGCAGTAACTTTTTGCACAGCTCTGCACAGGAATGCGTTTGTAAGGCAGCATGGGATGGGGAGTCTGATATACTGGATGAATTTGTGGCTGGGGATTTGGAGAACATTTATGAAAAAACACATGCAGGGTGCGTTCCAGAGTGAGAAAAGCCACAAGCCCTGATCTCATATTTAATATAAAAATACAGTCTATCTTTCTTATCACACACTGTCAGAAATGCGGAGACAATCTATGGGGCTGGAGAGCTTGACAAAACATGACTAGCTGTCAGTGGAGGGTGTTTGTCTGTTGAGTTTCAAAGAGTTGTTTTACCTCAGAGTCTGGGTCACGGGTATTTTTCTGGGAAGCCTACACTGCAGCAGTGAGCAAATATGCCCTTTTCGTCTCTGTCTCGTGGGACCTATCATCAGATTTTTTTTTTTTTTTTTTGCCACACTTCTCTACAATGCTGTAGTTCATTTCAGATCTCACTGAAAACCACAGTGGCTTGTGTGAAGTGGCAATATGAAGGTATTTTATTCACTGTTGTCTTCCAGGTTTCTCTCCTCCAGGTTCTTTTGAACTGGATTTCTGTGGGCAGAGCCGGCTCCAGAACTGACTTTCTGCACATCCCTCTATGAGATAGAACCCTATTTAAAAAAAAAAAACAGACAAAACCCAAAACAACAAAAACCCCCAAACTCTAACACTGTTAGTTGTTACCCCATCAGCTGCTTTACTTCTTACTGTGCAAACTTCTGAACTGCTGTTAAACATATATGTTTCAGGGTTACTGGTTGCATTTATTCAACAAATTGTTTAGTTCTGCTCTATTCCCCAGATCTCTGTAATTTAAGCCCTGTCTGACACCTATTCAAACAAAAAAAGAGAGAGAAATCCTGAGATGATTCGAATATCGACTTAGAGCAATCATCATTTTGCATGCAATCAATACTGACTATTCAAAGAACTTGAAGGGGAAAAAAATAGCTATTTTTTCCATTATAGTTCAACTATTAAAGTAATATACACAGAGTGTTCTTATGTACTCGGGCATAAGTTTTAGTGCGAAACAGGGGACCAGGAAGAGTTTTTTGCCCTTACATCATCTAGAAATTATAAGCTCTTAAGTTTCATGTCCACACTTTTTTTCATGCCCAGCTGTTTGATCCTTTTTGTGTAGATGAACTCTTGATGTTCAGAAACATTTTCTGTGGTGATTATAAACCATCCCACCCCAAAAACCTGTGTTAGATTGGATACTAACTTGCTTCACGACAGCAAGCTTGGCATTAGGTATGATGGCACCTGAAAATACATGTAATGGGAAACTTTTGCCTCCAGAGAGTTTTTTGATCTTAGGCTACTGAGTCCCTGAGTGACTTTCATGGCCCTTATTTTCTTCCTCTCCCTCAGGCATGCTTAAATACCAAAGTGTAAGGACAGCTGTTGCAACCAAGGGTTATCACAAGATAGAGGGGTGCCAGCAAGTTAAAGAGCTTTCTCTTATCAAAAAGACTTTGTTGGCTACCTTTGGTCCATTCATGAAAACTTTGAAGTTCCTAACCTGTGATAAGTCATCCTGTCAGCAAGAAAAAGCTGTGCTGAAGTACTGAAAAGATTATAATACCCATATGGCATGTTACTGTCCAAATTAATTATCCAAAATTTGCTCTTCACAATCACTGGGAAAAAAATACTAGAACATATTTATGTTGTGATAGTCTAGATTTATCCCTGGTATGATTTTGCTGATATTATGGAAAAAAGAGTCATTTCCAGGTTAAATCCTTCTGTGAGGTTATATGAAGGATACATCTGGCTGTAGACATCTACTGTTGTTTGCAATTAAGTCATTATCAATGAAATGTCAATGAAGAAAAGACTGGGCTGAGCTTTACAGAAGTAGGATATCAGTACTTGTGAAAGGAGAATGTTTGTATGAGAGAGCTCAAAATTTACAGAAATGTCAGTGTAAGTTTCTTCCTTGGGAGCGGGAGGGCTCTACACCCCTGAGGTAAAGACTATGACAGTAGGCTGCCCCTGAAGGTATTGATGTACGTACATCTTCTTTTTGAAGAGGAGAAGACAATAAACACAACATAATTCTGTCAGGGACAAAATATTTTTGCTCATGATCCAGTCACACACTTAACTCTGAAAGTAACTGGAGTAGCAGTTTAAAGGGGATCCAGTGGGTGATGGATCTGGCATGGAAACACCTAGCTTTTATTTCTACCTTGCGCATTTTGGTAGACCTCAGAACCAAGGTAATGAATTGGATTACTCAGACATATAAAATATTCATTTTTGCAGTTTTACATTTCCTTTTGAAAATGTTTTTGATTGTATGGATTCTGTTTGGAATTTTAAATTTTACATTTCAGAGACACTTTGGCTCATGCTGTCTCAATCTCAGCAGCTCTGTAAATAAAACTGCAGTTTGCTGATGCTTAACACACTGAAGAAAGTATCCTAAAAACATTCTTGTATAGCATCAAGTTAAAAATAAGCACCTTCAAAATTACTTGTTGAAGCTACATCTATCGTTTTCATTATAAGTCTGCAGGCAGCATCACCTTGAATATATTTACGTAATTATAATGCAGTCAGTGGGATGTCAGGGTTTCAATACAGTTTATCTACTGGGCTACATCTAATGCAGAACAAATGCTTACTATTTGTTTGAGGTGCATCGCAGAATGGAAACAGCAGTTTTTATTCCCAGAGCAAGACAGAGAGCTGGAAGGGAAGGGAAGGGAAGGGGAATAATAGTTGGCCAAACATGGGGGACTTTGAAAGTAGACATGTGTTGCTCGAAGTGAAAATGACAAAGCTAAATCACCATGTAGAGTACAGTTAAGAAGAAGGAATGCTGTCTGTTTCCAATGGTAGCATCTGAAAAACTACAGCTTTTGAAGACAGAAGTCAGACAGGTCTAGGCTTTCTGTTAGATGGAATTAATAGAACAGACAAACTAGCCAGTCTCTGGTCTGTAACATTTCAGTACTCTCCTCTTGCTCGGGTGAAAGATGCTGACAATAACTGCACCTCTGACCTAGGGCAGAGACTTCTAAAGGAAGGATAAAGGCTAATTCAGTCCTTTGCAGCAAAGGCACGGATTTACCTTAACATACCCTTTGTTAAAGGGACATCTTGTGATCCTCAGACTCAATCCCCTCTGCAGGTCCTAACAAGCTCTCCCAAGAGATATGGGCCAGTTCTGCGTGCTACTTGCACAGTTTGGCTTTTGTGAAAACATCCTATGCATAAATTCTTTCACTAAAAAATTGCATTAAAAATGTCCTGATTTTCAAAACCGGTCCTCATGGCTACTGCAAGAGTAACAGGCCAGCAATACAATTTTCAGTTTCTGTTTTCTGTAATACCTAATTTACTGTACTAGAAGTGACCTAAGGTAGGGGACAGAGAGAGTGCAGACCACAGTACAGAGTGTTAACACAAGCTGTGTGCAGACCTGGCCACAGTTTCTTAATTGCTAATGATACAGGTATCGCTGAAGAAATCAACATCTCTTAAAAAATAGAGGTTTTTGAGAACGGTATCTAAATCAAATCAAATGGTCAAGTAGAAACACCTGGTCATGGATATTACACACTAATATAGAAGCAATCAAAGGAAGCTGCTTATGTGACAAAGGAGAACATTCAGTACTAGGGTAGAGCTTTTCATTATTCTTCATCACCAGTGTAAAAATCCATTTCTTTCAAGACACAGAGGAACAATAATAATACTATTAACAGTGTTAGTCCATCTTTTTTCTTAGCTGTGTTTCAAGGCAGTATTTCTTTGTATAAGCTAAAAAATAAATTCAAAACTTGCCAAGGACTTTTAGCAAACAGGAGACATCGGAAAAAAAAGCAATAATCCTCATTAAGAACAAACTTTACAAGAACAAAAACATACACAACTAAACTATTTTTAATTACTTGGTTATGCATCAGAGTAAGAATCCAGGTGATTAACAAGAAGATTTAGAAATGCAAACTGAGAAAGGAGAAAGAAAAGAGAAATTGTTGACAGAAACTTGCTGGGAGGTTATGCAATGAGAATTAAAGTTTACTGTTTGTGGCTTATTCCTAAAAGAGAATGGTAGAAATTTGGATGGATTTCTTTTCCTTTTTGGAGATATGATTTTCTAGTCCAGAGTCCTAGAGAGTTTAGGACAGTAGGTTCTCAAAAATTTTGAGTTGGCTTAAAGTAGTAGATTTGTTACTGACTTTTTGGCCCCTCATGAGACATAAGTGATTGTGTGTAAATATGTAGGGGAAAAAAAATAAAAATCTCTGTTTCATAGATTGCAACCCACAGGGCATCTGTTGATTGCAACCACCATTAAGCAGGACTTTTTGAAGACAGCATGTTCTGTAGGCTGTATGAAATAACTAAATATTAGCTACAAATTGGTAGATATTAATCACTCACCTAAAAATTAGCAGTTGACTAAGTGCCAGAGATGATGATCATGTGGTTATATTTATTTTGTCCAAATAATTTCTGGTGCCCTTCATTTAAAAAGGAGTCAATACAAAATACGGCAAATCACTGGCTGGAAAATTAAATGTGTTCCAAAGGTCCCATGGGAAGTGACCAATACCACTGCAAGGCTGCTTTGTATCACCTGTGAAAGGTCACAGCAACTGGGGAATCTCCCTGATGAGGAAAGAAAATGTCACACATCTCTTCAGGAAGAAAAGCGTGAAAGACTTGGGAATTACAGGCTGGTCAGCCTAATCTCAGTCTCTGGGAAGCATATAGAGCAAATCCCGCTGGAAATCATACCCAGGCATATGAAGAAGAGGACTGGGAACAAGTGAGTGATTTGGAAAAACCAATGTTGATTTTCCTTAGGAGTAAAAATGCAAAATCTTTCACTAGTGGTGGAATAACCCTATGCAACAGGACAGATGTGGGGCAGAATGTCTAGAAAGCCTGGGAGTCCTAGTACTCAATAAGCTGGATACGAATCAGGAGCGTGGCTTTGCCATGACAAAGGTAATTAGTGGGAATGCAGCAGACAGGTTGAAGTAAACGATCACTCCCTTCTGTTCAGCACCCACAATACCTCCCTGAAGTACTGTATCCATTGTTGGGTACCCTGGCGGGGAAGAACTTCATATATTGAAGCAAGTACAATGGGGGGACATCTGGATGGTAAGGGGGCTGGAAAACAGGATGCATGAGGAAAGGTGGAGAGAAATGAGTTTATGCAATCTGAAGTGGATATATCTAAGGGTCTTGAACTGTCTTGAACTGTCTGCACCTACCTAACATTGGAGTTTAAAGAAAACGGAGTAAAAGGAAAAGAGGAAGCAGATACCACTTGTGAAGTAGGAACTGCCAATTAGCTGTTACAAAGAACGCCACAATAAGGGTAGTTAAACACTGCAACTAGTAGCTCAGACAGGTTGTGTAAAGTCTATCTTGAGTTATTTAAAGTTCGATTAGACAAGGCTCTAGTCTGAAGTTGAATCTCACTTTAAAATTATCCCTATTTTGAGTGGGCAGTTGAGCTGGGTGACCTCCAGAAGTCAGTTACAAAGTATGTGATTGTACGATTATATTTCTTTGCATTTATTCAGCTTGTGGCACAGTCAGTAACAGAATCAATTTGCAGTTTCAGTAGAAAAGGGCTTTATTCAGTCAGCCCCTAAAATACTGGCATTTTCTTAAAAAAAAAAAAAAAAGACATTCAACACCCTGAGTAGAATTAAAAAACTAAGAATCTGACTACTTTAATGGTCAAGAAACCCTTGGTGATAGGAGGAGGGAGAAGTGTGAACATGAACCAACACCCAAGTAGGCTGGACTATGAAAGGGGACATAAATCCCCAGATCCAGATTCTCCTTCAGGATGGCAAACCTGAGGACTTTGAATCAGAAATTTGTCTCCAGCCGTGAGGAGTAGGACTGACAGCTTGGCAACTGACTAATTCAGAGACTGAGAACCCTTTTGGAACTGATGTAAGCATGGGTTGCTATAACCGATTTTATTTCTGTGGAAAATTGTCTTTGAAACCATTGAAACTTCGTATTTAGAAGGTATGTGTGAGTACCACCATTTTCTTAAGAACTCAAAAATGGCTATACTGAGTTGGATGAAGTATTCCACCTAGCATGTATCCAGGCACTAACAGTGGCCCACAGACAGTGCCCGTGGGAAGGCAGTCCCATCCCCTTCTGGATTTTTTAGTGCTCCTTCTCCAGATCTCTACTCTGCTAGAATGATCAGATTCCCAGGTCTTAAGGATATATCTGAATGACATGCACAATGCACCTCTTCTCTTTTCTAGCCAAAATAATTCTGGGACCTGTTTTCAACCCGCTGGGGCCAGGTGCCCTGATGGGCCAAGCCCCATTGTGTTGCAATGGTATGGGTAATTTAGATTATAATTACAAGGAGCCTTTTAGGGAGATGTGGGTGTTGGAGTGTTAGGTGTATGCTTCCCTGATACATGTCCTTTCTTTGGCAGGAATTGTGCACCTTAAGGACTCTAGCTGATGATCCTTTTCCAGACAATTTCATGCAGGCTGCACTTCCCTTCACATCTTTTAATCCATGCCAAGGCTGCAGGGAAGTCTTGAGACCTCTTGCTCCTTATCTTTCTGGCCCTACTGAAGTTAGCTGTTCACAGCCAAAGCAAAAGCAAGATTTGCAAAGGAGCATTTCCAACGATTGCCTTTTCCAGCCCTTTCTACATTCATATCTGAAGTGCAAGTACTGAGTGGAATCTACCCGTTCTATGCATACCTTCAGAGAAATCAAACATCTGAAGAATTTGCTCTTCTAACCTTCATTTTGGTTTTTAAAGTAATAAGTTTTAAACTTTTGTTCCTTTTGATTGTCATTTTTTCTCAGTTTTTGGAACAAGTTTATGCAAGCTTACACCCTGTCCTGGGAGAAGTTTGTATTTTGTTTGCATTTTTTTCTTCAAAATAAGTCTGTTATCCTTTCTGAAGAGTCAGATAGGAACAGAGATCAAAACCAGAATACTAGGGAAGACTATGAGAATGTACAGTTATACCTTCCCAAGAAAATCTTCATACTGTGGGTTTAGGACTCCCTAAGATGAAGGTTATATGCTTCTGTCTATTTCTACCTTACCCTGGTGTTAAACATCACTATCAAACAATAAGACATTTCATTTCTACTTATGTAATATACCCTTAAAACCTTGGAATCTGATCATTCTAGCAGTGTCCATGAGCCCAAAATACAATAAGATGCTTCTTTATGCTGTGTAGGCCTATTTAAAACCTTGTGTACCAGGGTGATTTAGGGGAAAGATGTGCTTACTATTGCCTAAAGTTAACCAAAAGCACATGAGGCTATACAGGATGGAGAGTGAAGTGCCTGACACCCTTTTTTCTCCAGGAGATTTTGTTGTGAGCAACCAATTTAACAATGGCAACAAGAGCCAATGAAGGGACAGGAAATAACTGCTAAGATTTTAAAAATCAATAAATATAGAATATCTGAAGTTGGAAGGAACGCATAAGGATCATCAAATCCAAAAATGTCTTTTGCCCTGACTTTCACAGCAGAAACCGAGAAATTTCATGGTTCAAAGCCTTTCCCCTCCCACCTTGCAAGAAAAGTCCCCTTCAGTCTGATCTGTCAAATCCACTGCTTTCTGAGTTTCTTGAGTTGCTCATTTACAGTTTAAAGGATGGTGCCTCAAAAATAAAAGACATTTGCAAGGAAAATTGCACAAAGTAAAGCTTTAAGGATGCTTCAGAGTTTTCTGCATCTGTTAGAACTACTAATAAAACTAATAAAACTTCAAAAACAACCCCATTGAGCTTGTGCAGAATTACTTTTTTGCTGATACTAGGATTATACTGGCGCTGATGTGCTACCTGTGCAGGTTAATGTAGCGACATCTTTCATGTGGAATCCAAGCCAGATAACTTGAATTGACTAGAAGAGACTTTCCGTCATTTCTTCTTCCTTTGTGTTTTTCTCAGTGACCAGTATTATCTTATTTCTTAAGCTTGGAAGTTATAATGAACAGGATAATGTGTGGGGAAGTATTCTCATTTATTGAATAGGGTTTTTTAACTGAGGAGACCCCATTATAACTGACAAGAAGAGTGAAGATAAAATCCCTGTTGATTGAAGAATATGCTCTTCTCAGTAGTTTTCAAGTATATCATGCAGTCATATAAGAGGTTTCTATTATCTCATAGAGTGCCAAATGAGGATTAAAGCCTGACACTGAAAACCCTTAGGGAAATGCTTCCACTGCAAAATAATGAGTCTACTCATACCTGAATGTCTCCTGTCTCTACAGGAAAAAAAAGCATAGGACAAATCAACTTCAGTCCACCATTTAGAGTCAAATGATTGCTCCCTTCCCAGTGTCAACCTGACCAATATATCTAGTGTGATATAAAAGAGACCAAGTCAGTGATGCAATAAACCTTGCTATATCAGAAGATGCCAGGGAATGTGCTTTAGGAACATGAGCTATGGATTTTTTGACATTCTTGGTTCACTGACATAAGCAGTGGAAGTCTTGAGTCCAGCCTTTTCAAGATGTTTATTGACTCCTGCACGCACAAGTTGGCTCGTTCTCATTGCTGTCCCTGCAGAGCAGGCATGAGGGGGCCCAGCAGGGTGCTAGTACTGCTGCACTCAGAGGGATGAGGTAATAGGATAGCTATTTTAATGACAGTTTCTAAAGGGTTTACTGTACTGTTTACCATGTGCAGTGGTTCATACTAAATTTGTACAGTCTTTAAATAAATCTTTAAATATTGTGGGTAATCCCACGATATGAATATGGTGTGTGATAAAATTCTATAAACTCCCATTTTGAAAATAGAGTCAAGTTCATCAAAGGTTCAGTAGGACCAGTTGTGCTCAAATGCAGAGGCAGCTTTCCTCCCTTCATGCTTTGCCCTATAGACCACAGGAGGTAGCTCAGGCCTACAAGTGCAAACTAAGCACATGGCAGCAGCTAAAGAGCAGGCAACCTACCTCTGACTTGCAAACACCAGAAGACCTGGGGCCATCAGCAAAGACTGGAGCAAGTATGATGAAAAGGTGCCATGGGACACTGACCCCCCCTGCCAAGCTGCCCCTCTGATACCAATTAACCTGGATGCTAGATACAGATCCAGTAATTTCTCTACCTTTTTTCTGTTCCTAAATGTAGAATGAATGCCCATGTATTGCTAGAGCCTTGAAATTACTGTGGCCTCTTGAGCCAGAGCCCTTGTAAGAAAAGTGCTCTTAACCATGTTTTCAGAAGGAAAATGACAGGACAAGGAACTCTAAATCTAGTTGTGAGTTGGCATGTGACAGGTATAGATAAAGTATTGGCATATATTTTGAAGAATTATGGAATGTCCTGAGTTAGAAGGGATTCACAAGGATCATCAAAGTCCAGCTCCCCAAGAATCACACCATATGCCAGAGAGCATTGTCCTAACTCTTCTTGTACTCTGGCAGGTTTGATGCCATGACCACTTCCCTGGGGAGCCTGTTCCAGTGTCTGGCCACTCTCTGGATGAAAAACCTTTTCCTAATATCCAATCTAAACCTCCCCTGACACAGCTTCATGCTGTCCTTTTGGGTCCTTTCACTGATTACCTCCTGTATGCTGCTATAATAGGTACAATAAAGGCTTATATTACACCCCCCAAAAAACCAAATCTTGAGCAAGACCTAGGATGTGAAAGTCAGGAAATATCAAATGAATATGTCCCTTGCCACCCAGACTTGGCCTTTTAGGTGAATGAATGAATACAGAGTTTATACAATAACATGTAGTGATTCTTAGACTCAAATCTCCTGAGTGCCAACTTAACAAGCCTACCTGCAGTTCTTTCTTTTTTCTCACTGTTCATTTAGAGCACCGCAGGAAGCAAATGATTATGTAATTGAAGACTGTATCAGAATGCATATGCACAAGGCTGTAGATTAATGCAGACAGCATTAAATCTGACATTTCCTACCGCTGGAATGCTTGACTTTGAAACCCTACCTTTCTCTTGCACTGATTAAGTCAGAGACTTTAATAAAAAAATCTAAATGGAAAAACCCCAACTCTTAGCATTTGAAACTAATGATAATATCTAGGGTCAGGGCTTAGTTTTGTATTAGTTTTATACAACTAAGGAAGCAAATATTAGCAGCAGAAACCAGAAGCCAGTGTCAGTTCATAAAGGTTAGCAGTGCAGTGCTTTCTGGAGGCTCCCAGCTATCTGTATCAGGGCTGTGGGAAAACTGGGGACAAGCTACTTGCCTTCCAACATAAACTAAGATGTAGAATGGGAGAAAGTCATGTCCAGATCCCAGTATGTCTATAACATGGACTTAGAATTCTGCCAAAAACAAGAGTCTGAGAGTACTCTAATACCTGGCGTATTAGACACCATCTCTGTGAAGTGTTTGCTAAAGAGGAACATGAAAAACACTTTTGCCTTATTAGCTGCAGAAAATTAGAAATATGAATTTCACAGCTCCACTGACTCTGGAGGGCAGAAGGCCATGACTACAGACCATGTTATCAAGCTGGAACTGACTTTAACTGGGGTTTCAGCCCTAGCAGAACTAACAATTAACACATTTCTGCCAAACTGTTGAGATGTCCTGTATGAACAGAGAAAGCTTTTTTTTTTTCCCAGACTTGTTTGGAGGCAAGATATGACATTGGTTTTCAAAAACTAAAGACTGAGAAAATTAGGACTTGAAAGTAAAATATTAAATCATTCCCTTTACCTAACTTATTAAATATCTACTTAGTTTCTGCTTAGTGTGTCAGTCTCCAAGTTCAATATTATGCAGCCCATATTCAGAATTTTCTCCAATTCCATCTCTTTAGAAAGGCCTAGGAATTCTAAATAGGGTTTCTAGAACTCTATAAAGTGGGTTGGGGTTTTTTGTTTGTTTGGTTGGTTTTTTTGGTTTTTTTTTGTGTGGGTTTTTTTGTTTGTTTGTTTGTTTAAATTTTTTTTTTTTGGAAGTGTCTGAATCAGGATAAAATATTTTTATTTGCTGAAGTGACATGAACTTAGGTATTTGAGAGCCAAACCACACCACTCTGAATGACATCACAGTTTGTTCTGCTTTGCCAAGGTGTGCTTTCAGATAAGAGTCATATTTATGACTAAATGATTTGTCATCCATTCTTTGTTGTAGTTTATCCATCAGTGAGTGCTTTATGTAATTCACTTCACCCCATACAAAAGGAGTTGCTATTTTAAAACTCTGTCATGAATGACTTTTACTGTATTGTGAAATAAATACAGTAACTGAAAAGTAGTTGTCTTCATCATTCCCAGCCTTAAAGAACTTAAACTTTTTATCTAGGTGTCTGTTCCTAAGATACAAAGGATCTGTTAATAGTTGAAAAATGGTCAAAGATTCCTTCTGGGTGAACCTGAGCAGTATTATTGTATAGAGTATACCTCAGCATTCCCGACTGTTTGAAGCTGAAAAAGTGAAATACCCCCTGTAATTCTAGAGAAAAGAATCAAACATTTTAGCCTTTAAAATAAAATGATAATTTTTAACATGTATTGCTACATTGAAAAGAATATGAACTTGATAACTAATAAAGCAAATATCTGTGTAGACGATGCACAGTTTTGCTCTGTTATAGTTACTGCTACCAGCAGGGAACACTGATATGTTCTCAAAAGTTCAAACAATTTCACTGTAACTTACTTGTAAATATTCCTAAAGCAATCTCCTTGCTTTCTGGAAAATAATCAAGGACATAGATTATTCTGTCTTCAGCTGCACAGCGGCTAACAACTGTGAGAAATATTTTGTTCGTCGTGTGGCTGGAAAAAAAATCCCAGTTCAAACAAGCCTTTAATTGTTTTCTCAGCTGAAAGAAGTTCTAGTATGCTTTTTGAAAACACAGAATTCTTTTATTCTACCAAGATGTACAATTTTAGCTACAGTGGAACGCTGGAAAACAATAGGATTTAATTTGCTACCATAAACGGTTTGTATAACACTATGGTATAATTTTGCTGTTTCAGAGTCAGCTAAGTCTAATTTTCTTCTACATTTTCATAGTTCCATACCAGCCAAATGTTTTGAGCATTCTGTTTTTAGCATCCAGAGTAGAATTCCTTTAATGAATTGTCCTGCTTTCATTCTGCTGTATATCTGACATTCAGCCATGAATAACTTCGAAAATGACAGCAAACTTAGAGCCATTAATGCTTTCTTTACTGATCCATGCTAATTGCATCCTGGAAAGAGCAAGAATCCTTTTTTCTTTCAGGGTATGTCATATTTTAACAGAGCAATTTTAGCACACTTGCAGCCATTACTCTCATAGAACCCAAACTGCTAGCTAAAGTGCACAAATAATTGGCACACCTGAACTTAGATCATGAACAGACTCTCTCCTTTCTGCTTCCTGTAACTTGCAAAGCCAGTAAGTAATCATAAGTATTTGAAATTCATAGTTTTCTGATATTCCAGCATCTGAATATTTAAGATATCACCAGACATGGACTTCTAGGTAACAGAAGCAGCCTGATCAAAAGCATCAGCAGACATGTCTCAAAGATCTGATGATTATATTCTGCACTATATTCAGACCACCTGACTGAACTCATGTTTTGTGCTGCATATTATAGCCTGAGTGGATGAAAAGCTAGGATGCATTAGGAGAGATATGCCTTCAATAGACACTGGCCACAAACAGAAGTGCAAAGGAAAAAAGTTCAATGTGTTATGAAACTTAATTTCAAAATTTTTTGAATTAAATTTAACAAAATCAAAATTTTCAATTCTAAACAAAACAACGATGAAATCAAGTAAACAAAAATCCACCTAAATTGTTTCCCAGCAGAAAGTCAGGGAGCAGTAAAATCAGAGCTTTCTATGAATTTCTGCACTTTGTCTCAAAAAATCATTTGACAGAAAAATCCAAATCAGCTCCTTTTAAATGTTTGCAAGCACCAGAGTGCAGCATCCTAGAAATTGCCATTTTGTTAAAAAATAGATGAACCTGATAATTTTTCTCTACCTAAAATCCCCTAAATCTGTTATATGGATCTGTTTGATCTGGTGGTGGCAGTGTGAGCCTGTGGCTGAAAGGAAGCGCCAGAGGAATATTCTGAATTACAGAGGGAGAACCGTACATTGGGAAGGAATCCTGTAAGCCATCAGGAAAAGGTTACTAAGAAACCCACTGGTCACTAACGTGATGGGAGCGACTCTCGTACACTAAGCTTGAAAGAGACAAGAAGAAAAAGCCTCTCCTTTGGCAGAATATTTGCAGTTGCACCTCACCTATTGCTTCTTGTCCTGCAAGGTCCCTTGCAGCAGCCTGTTTCTCTTAAATGGTGAAAACCGGGATAATGAACTCTGCCTGAGGAAAATGCTGAAGGGGAGTTAATGAGGTTATCTGGCTTTACCCAGGATTATTAGGTAGAGCCAGCCATGAGCACAGAGTGAGGATGCTGGGCTGCTCTGCAGCTTCGGGTGTGAGCAGGGGCCCACTGGCGAAATTAGTTGGAATTTTCTGTCTGGGTGTTTCTGTGGAGTTTGCTTGTCTCTAAAGCCACTCGCCTGGGGTGACTCTGAGCCTGAGTGAACAGCCTTAAAGGTCAGGGGGCTGGCAAAATCCACAAGAGGGGTTTTCTTCTCTTGTTCTGAAAGGGGAGTATATTCTCTATCCTCAGGCTTTGAAAAATCAAACAGAAGCTAACCCAAAACACAGGCACAAAAGACTGCTCTGTATATGAAGTAGGAGTGGCTCTAGCGGTTAGGGAGGAGGGATTATGACCAAACTCATCCATTCTCTCTTTTTACCCCATAAGACCCTGCAATTCCTCCCCGGTGTTCAGCTCGTGCTGCCTGCAGAGTCCCACATGTGTGCCATGCAGGAATTGTCCCTGGGAGGGAGAGCAGAAGCCCTGGCCAAGGCTCAGGGAAGTTCGCAGTGCTCTTCCACCTACTCGGTGACAACACATGTAGATGTCGTATTGCTTTCAGACCCCATGAGGTCGAGCTTACATTTAAAAATGAAAGAAAAAAACAAACTCCCAGAGTTGTCAGTTCCTAGTTTTCAGAAGTCATGATTCAAGCCAGCAAAACTGATGAGATTTGCCTGAGTCAGAAATTGTTTTGAACTTGCCTCTTGTTCATTAGTTTAAAGTTTTGCCTCCACTGCTGCCACTACGCCTCCCTTTATTTTCTGGCTTCCAGGACTGGCTTCCACATTTGATTCCAGTGTATTTGCAAATTTATCATTACAATAGAGGATCTAGGCTGCCACACTGCTGGGTGTTGTTTTGCTGGGGTTTTTTTGGTTTGTTTGTTTGATTGGTTTTTTTTCCTTTTTTTTCTGAGATATAAACTGAAATTCTCTTACAGTCAAATATTTCGAGGAGCCTGCACTTTAAGAAAAAAGACCAAATTGAGCTGCAAAAATAACACAAGATCTGGCAGCCACAACATGTGCTATTTTTTTTTTTTTTGATCTCTTAAAATATGTGCCATGGGAAAAACTTGCCTGGAAGGTTAGATGATCATACCATAGGATCTTACCTGTTTTGCATCCCTAGTTGGGCACTACTATTGACTCTGCTCTTGTATTACAGTCCTACCTGTGGCTCTGTAAAACTCCATGTTTCTCCACAGATAGGTTTGCGGCTTACAAGATTTCTGTGTGAAAACCAGTCCGTCTGAGCTACTTGGTACTAATTGAAACATAGCTTATGGCATGATCCAAAATTTGATTCAAATTCTAAAACCAGGTTTTCCTTATTATTTACTAAGTGGTATCGTAGTGCTGGATTCTCAACAGCCACATAAAACTCTGTCTCTGTTAGGTAAAGACTTATTCCTGACTAACAAGTAGATAGTGATACACCAATCTTGCCCTTAGGAAGCTTCCAAACCCATTTTTAAAAAAATGTTTTAATTTCACATTGATAATGTGAAATTTATATGCACAACAAATATATTTTTCCACATGGATTTTTGTTTTAAGATCAAATTCAGCAATATCTGAGATGAGGAAACGCTTCTGTGCCTATTCTGGTTTCTGTTTCATGTTAAAAACAATGCTTTTTTTTTTTCTTCCCAGTTATTTATTCACTTAATTGGATTCAAGAAGTGGAGCCCTGTACAAGTTGTGAGGAATTGGAAGTGTTGATCTAATGAAATGCTCACTGTGTACTTTGGAAAGTTTTATCTTAACGTGAGCTCATAGTAATAAAACCATGTCTGTATAGAACAACTTTTAATGAGCAAAACAAATCAGTTATCCCAGAACTTATGGAAAATTACTTATTACAAAGAAATAAATCAATGAACATTTGAAGATCCTGACTGCCAGGGAACATTTCCTCTTATAGCTGTCACCACAAAAATTGTTCAGTGTTGTTGAGGGGGCACTCAGAGTGTGTGTATGTAAACAGGAAGAAAGTAAGCCCCAAAATCTAGGTGTTAAAAGTAGCCTGCCGCAGAGGCAGGATGAACTCAGAACTTGTTGATCTGAGCAACAGAGGACACCATGTACTGCTCCAGGGGATCCGCACTCATTTCCACTTTACCCATCTTCTTTGCAATCAGGGCAGCAGCTGACCAAACCTATGTAAATGAATGTAAATCTGGAGGACCCCTGAAAAGATACAGTTAGTCTAAGTTCGTCTCAGCTACATAACTCAAGTTGAAACCTGGTAAGACTGCCTCCTTACAAAAATATGTTAGTTTAACAAAAAAGCATGCACTGGTCATTGGTACATTTCAGACAATAAGAGGCTACATGTTAGCTGTATTAGAAAAATCAGCAAATTTAGAAGTTTAAAATATCCCGGAAACTTTCTATTTTATAATGGGATACTGAATACTAGGTACATTCTTTGCCATGCTCTGCAAGCAAGAAAGTTAATCAAAAGTTTGACATTCAAGTAATTACATAACATGTAATTTAAGATCAAAATTGAAAAAGTAAGTAAACAAAAACTAATTTTTTTTCCGTTTGATTTCCCTCTAGTCTGATCTGTATCCCTGGAGTTATCTATGTATCCATAAGCCCACGTACAGATATTCTCAAGGGAAATACAGCAACAGCAGCTGTATTTTTTAGTTCATAGTTTACCTTAATAGAAATTACCTTTTGCATGTAAACAACTCTAAAGAAATACCAAACTAGAAATAAGTGCCATTACTGCGTTCATTGCCTTAGCCTTCAGCTCAAAAATCCACTTGGTCTGAATGAAAGGTAGCTCATTTCTACTATAATTCGTATAGTTTTTCTTTACTTACTGTTTTTAATTATCTGAAGTTAAACACAAAGCCTCAAAGATCCACCTCAAAACATAGATTTTTTTTTCTCCAGGAAACAACAGCTAAACTTGTGGCTGACCACTTTATCAGGTCAGCATAGATTTACTGCCCCTCTGGGGTAGATAGAGTGCTTGGTGGTACTTTGATATATATGCCAAGGTTTCTTCCAAGCTTGACATGTCCTGTTTTCTTCTCAGGATTGCCAGCCTTCAGCACTAGCACTCTTCTTGTTTTCTGAAGCAGTTTTCATCATCTAAACTTATCCTGGGGTGACGGACTTGCACTGCTTCTCTTGAGGTGGCGAGCACAGTTAGCCAGACTTAGATTTGCCTGCTATGAGGTTTTGAGTAAGTCTATTTACCCTCAATAACCAGACAAGAACATTCAACCCAGCATGATTTCTTCCTCCTGAATGTCATAGTGGAACAATTTAGGTGTTTTACCATGAATCCAGAAGTGGAAGTCTGAACCTGATTCTGAAGATGAACTTGGCAGCACTCCAGGTAACACATCTATGGATGACATCAGGCTGGAGAATCAGGAGCATCTGAACCTAATACTGGTCATAATACTGTTCTTATTATGTTTATATCATTAACTATATAACTTCAGAAAGAATTGGGGGAAAGAGAATGTTTAAATGCTTTCCTAGGCTGTACAGGCTTCTTAAGTGACCGAGAAATCTTGGCTGACATGTCTGCTGAAACTTTGCTGGCTTCAACACTGCCTGGGACAGAGGAGGATTTGACTGTATAAGTTCAGGCTCACACAGAAAATGTCCTTCATTGTTGTAAGATTAAGATTTTACACACTTTCTAGTATTTCACCATTATTCATTTTCACCCATCAGTGAACGTATGCAAAAACATAAAATTTTTCTTTACAGTAATACATAATTCATAAGCATGTAGTGGCTCTGGCTCTTCTCTTATTTATATATATGTTGACTATAGTGAAGTTACTCCAGGTTTGAAGTGGTATAAAAAGAGAAGAGGCCCAATATATATAAACTTATTTATTATTTATTAGCACATCATCTGGAGTTATTGATTTAGCTTGCTTCATGTCAATAACAATACTAGTTTGTAACTTGGAAAAGTAATAATCTTTTTGCTTTCATTTCCTTTGGCTGGAAAAGCAAAATTATTTCAGTGCCATTTCACATGACTAACACTTTCAGAAACACAAAGCAATGTAATAAGCATTTAAGATGAGGGGATAATGCAGAAAAGAAAACATACATTCTACAGATAAATGTGATACATAGATTATATGCACAGAGGAAAAAAAAAGAAAGACATTAAAAAGGCTAATAATGTTTCTGCGTAATGCTCTCCCAAATTAAATTGCTCTGATCTGGTGTCTCTCATGAATCATTGTATCAGAAACTGCCACAGCTAAAACAAGAATCCTTTGCTATCCTCAGTGTGAATTAAAAACAGCAACTTGGCCTTTTATTCCTGAGGTTCACCATCCGCATCCGCTAAAGAAAAATAAAGATTTAAACATGAGAATGCATCTCTCTGGTTTTCAAATAGTATTTAAATTCTGCCTTGGACAAATTCAATGCAGAATGTTGAAAATATATTCTGCAAATGCAGTGTTTCCAATTCATTTTATTTGAGATAAAATCATTCACTTAATTTAACAAGATAAGAGTTAGAAATTGAAATGCTGACTGTTATCAAATTAAATGTTCAAAATTGGACTCTGAAATTCTTTTTTTTCTGAGTTAGGCTGAAGTATGTGTCTTGCACATATGTACTCCTTAGAAGGTGGGTAATGAGTTAAATGAAACAAGTCCTGCATCCTTCTATTTCTAGTGCTGTCTGGTCTCAGAGATTTAGTATGAGTGACATTTCATGGCATGAAGACGTTTTAGATATGTAAAACTAAACTGTTAAAACCAGAGTAGATATATATTTAACAAAGAATCCAGTGTTTTATCTTTGCAAAGCATGAAGACATTGAAACATTTATAAATATTCTTGGCTCACCTACTTAATCTTACTACCAGAAATGGAACTTGTTGCCTTTTTTTTTTTAAAGGAAAAACCACAAAGAAAGAGTTCAGTACTTTCCTTTGGCTTCAAATTGTGAAGCACATTACTAAAATGGTATGTTTTCTACAAATATCAAAACAAGCTTATTGAATTTAGTTTGTGTCTCTGCCTCTGGAGTGCATCTTACAGTTTGCAGGCTCGATTCTCAGTGAGTTGAAAGTGCTGGAAAGCCTCTGTTCATTCTGAAGGTACTTGGGTCAGGCTCTGTGTTCCTGATGGATCAGGGTTTGGAAGCTTCCCCACTACCTCAGGGATCATTCAGAAAACTTTCACATCTGGCTTTGGCCTGGAGTCAGAAAACTTTATCAAATAAGGCTCCTGTATGGAATAAATCCTTGTTCTTTCCAAGGATGTGTGATAAGGCAAGCATGCAGTAGGCAGAGCTGGTTGCTGCAGTGATAGACAAATATTCATCTCTCTTCAATTACACTATACATATGTTAATTAAACAGCAAATATAAATGACTAGAAACATTTGTTGTATTGAGTTGATTGCAGAGACATATTGAATGACATGTTTTTCAATTGCTATAAAATTAGGCTGCCAGTTTACAGCTGTGATTCTTCTCAAACAGATCTGACGAAAGGGACAGCAAACTGTTTCAGCACACCTCACATCAGCACAGAAGGCACAGTCAGATTGATCCCACACAGTGAATATAATCAAAGAGGTAGAAAACCCACAGTAGTTTAAAATTATGGAATGTGGAAGTTTCTCACTGCTCTTCCAGTAAAGGCAATAGACTGAACAGGTAAGATGAGATGTCAGAAGATAAAAATATTAGGTTTTTTTCTTACTAAGTGACAACTGGCATAGAACACTGAACAATCTAAGTGGTATTCTGAAATCCTCTTGATTTACTGATATGAGGGTACATGCAAATTGCTTTTTTTTTTATTTTAGCCTACTAGGGAAAATGAATGTAACCTGGTGAATAGGAAAAGGCCAGTACAGATAAGATCACTTATGTGAACACTAAGTTGTTGTATTCTCAAAACAGATCCAATCTAAAGATTTGTATTTTCGGTGGAAACACACTAAAAAATTTCACCAAAAGTTTCCACCATGCCCATCATTTGCAGAATTTATGCTGTGAGGACCACCAGGATTTTGACTGATTCCGGCTCACAGTTTTTGAGAGTTAGTCAGAAAGACATTTATCTGAGCTCAACTCAGACAGCTCAGCTCAGATTCCTTTAAAGAGATGTGAAGCAACTGGCTCTAATGGGAGTTCAGGAGATCACCACACTGCAGTTTTCATCCAGCTACCATACTGATCTATGTATCAAAAGAACTATGTGATATCTTTGATAGTGTTACATCATTCTCCATGATGGCATGAAAAAAACCATTGACTGACCAGCCACTATTTGATGAATGTTAATTTCTCTTCAAGTTTTGCCTTTTTTTTTTTTCTCTAAGAGGAGAGGAACAACAATTCAGGAAGCTGGTGCTTCCCTCAGTCCAAGGCCCTCACTTCTGCTTGAACTTGGCTTAGCTAAGCTGCTGCTGTTAAGTCTCTGTGGGCAGGGGAGGAGTCCGCAGGTACAATTCGCTATGAGCACAAGAAATTTGAAGGGAATTCAAAACTGGCCTCTGTCTCCACTAGCTGTGGCGCTCAGACTGCTTTGAATTGTGATTTTTCGTAATAGGAGTATAATACATGATTCTCTTTTTACTCCAGAGAGTATATGAAGTGCCAAGTGACATCTGCAGGTGTTTAAAAAAAAAAAAAAAATAGAGGAAGAGGTTTTGCCCTTAGTTTGCTTTGTTTCACCAAGATAGAAGAAAACCAAGTGAAATAATTCGTTGTGCAGAGTGATCCTTACCTACCAGAGGCACAAAGCTCTTCAATGAAACTTCTGCTGGGTTTGCAAAGCAGTGAATAAATGACAAAAATTGCCATTCATAATTTATATTTTGCTGTTGGCAACAGATGGGATGAAAGATTTGAGATGACTGTGTTTTTTGTAAAATTAACATTAGTCTCAAATAAGATGCTTATTTTTGTGAGTCAATGTGTTTACGTTCCTATCAAATATATAACATGCTGTTGTCAATCAACACTCATTTTGATATATATTTATCTTATCTATGATATGTGATATTCCAACAAATTTATTATTAACCTTAATATGTTCTTAATCACAACATTCCTGGCTCACTGGGGAGGTCCCAGACAATTGGAAGTTGGCAAATGTCACACCAATCCACAAAAAGGGCTGGAAGGAGGACCCTGGAAACTACAGGCCTGTCAGCCTGACCTCAGTGCCTGGCAGGGTTATGGAGCAGATCATCCTGAGCGCAGTCACACAGCACCTACAGGATGGACAGGGGATCAGACCCAGCCAGCACGGG
>VZRE01001347.1:0-20619 GCA_013396775.1 Cephalopterus ornatus
AGAGGGTGGTTGGGCACCGGAACAGGCTCACCAGCACCAAGCCTGACAGATTTCAAGAAACGTTTGGACAATGCTCTCAGGTACAAGGTGTGACTCTTTGAGATGGCCCTGTGCAGGGCCAGGAGTTGGACTTGATGATCCTTGTGGGTTCTTTCCAACTCAGCATATTCTGTAATTTTATCCTGATCTTTTTTAATTAGTTTTCTGAGCTTTGTTTTTTATAAAATGTGTCTTCCTCCTTGATGTTTGCTCCTTTTAGATTACACATAAGCCTAGCTTAAGATTTCTAGCTTCTCATGAAAGTATAGCCACTGTACTTTTCTTAGCCTGAAATGGTTCATTTCATTCCAGTGAGGTTGCAAAGACTGGCCCGTTCTGGTTAGTTTTGTTCTGGCTTTCTTGTTGTTTTAGAGATTTTTTTTAATGTTATTTGACTAATAGTAAGGTCAAAGACATATGTGCCACCGGCAGTATTTGAAGTAGCAATCCTTCCAGAATAGTTTTTTTCCTTGTAATTTTTTTTTTTTTAGAATTTAACTTGAAAAATCATATGAAATACAATTTAAAATAATTTATGTGGGACTAATCAGTGCTGATTTACAACATTTGCACATTCAAATTACATTTGAAATCAACAACAATATGATGAATAAATCTTTCCAATTAATTGTTTTTCCCAGTTATTTATTCTATTCCATCAGATTTTTACAAATCTCAATTATAGTGTCTGCTAAGGCTGATGAAAGATGAAAACAATCAGTACTTATTTTTTCTAAAGAAAAATGCAAATCAAATCCTACAGTTTATCTTCATAGAAATACAAAATAGACCTAAGCAATCTAAGAATATTAGGAACCTTTTATTTGGTGTAAAATCACTTTCTTTTGCATCAATAGAAAAAAAAAATCTACACTTCTTTTTATATGTGCCTCAAAAGCATCCATGTAGGCATATATGACCTCTGTACTATTAGCCATTGCTTTCAGACAGGGATGAATGAATGCTTCAGTAAAGGTGACTTTGGTGAAGATAAAATGCATTTGTCTGTATCAGCTTCAAAACAGAATTACTACAGGATTCACAGAAAAATTTATTATATATATGTGTGTGTATATATATATGCATAAAATGTGTAGATGTAGAAGGAATGGAAGACAGAACTATAAACTTCTCTGAGATTGCTAGGAGGATGAATGGAATTTCTGTCATGCACTATAGAAAGCAAAACATATTCTAATCAAGGGATTTGCCCAAAGACATCCCTGAAGCATAAGACATGGATTCCCCCATCCAAGCCTCCATGTACTCATGATTAATCTCCTCAAGAGCAAGTGCTCTGTGAATTGGAACAGGTGAAAGTTACTGCTTCAGTGTCTTGTAGTTAAGGAATGAATTCCAATGTGAAACTTAAGTAGGAACTTTAATTTACTAATCAATACAAACGAATAGATTTCTCCAGTGGGAAATTCCGAGTACCAGTTCATATCCAAAGCCTAAATTACTCTTTATTGTAGCCCTTCCCTAAATAAAAGATATATGGAAGTGTAAAATGGAATGACTGTTAAATAAGTATTCAAACTAATGAAAATATCTTCACAAATATGCTACCAGCACTTTTATCATGGAATCAGAAGATTGTTAGCACTCATATCTCTAGCATGTGATATATACTTATTTATCCTCATTCATTTCCACTAATCATTGTATCAGTCATATATTGCTATATTTTACCTTTATTTATGATTTTTAAATAGATAGCATTAAATCTCAAGAATGTCAGATACACAAAATATAGAGACCACTTCAAAGCTGAAGAAAATTGAACCTTGTCTGATTCCCTTTTTGCAGCTGGATTAGTTTTCAGTGAAGGAAGGAAGTGAAATCATTAGAGCTGAATCAAAACAGTCTTGAATTTTGCTAAGAGTTTATTTTTGTCAAATGTTACAAAGACTGGAGGTTTAGGAGTTTATGTCATCAGGCTCTCCCATTTGCTAGGTAGTGCTATATGTAGTGCAAGAGGATAAGACAGGTACATATAAAAAAAAAAGTAGTCTGCTTTTTCACCTGGAGAACTCAGTTTTCTCTATGTTACTGATTTTTTTGCCCAGTGAAATCCAGAGAATGCAGATATTTAGATCAGGATTGTCCTCCAAAACCTAGAGTCCTAAAATGTGATGCATAGTCACATAGTAACTGTCTGTAGAGATGAATTTAAATGGATTATAAGAGTTTTGAAATTTAGTAAACATATATGTTTATGTTTCTTCAGGTGAAGAATATAATGTTCAGCTACCATCCGGGTAAGAAAATAAGTAGATTTCTGTATCAGGTGTTTGAATTTCCAATGATAAGCGGGTTTTGCAAGTGCAGAACACATCATGTCCTGTCAGGCCTTCACAGAGACAGAGAGGAGCAGGTAGGGTATAAACAGCATTTTATCTCACTAAAGCTGAGTGGTTTCTAAATCAAATCTATAAAATGACTAGCTTCAGAAGAAAACAAAGGAAATAGATATTGGAAATTGCTTTTAAATAAACGTGTTAGAAATTTTAACAGTCATATAATAAACAATAAATAAATTTATTGTTTTGATTTGTGTTGATCATACTCATGGGGTTATTTTGGGTTTATGCTTAAAAGAGAATAAATAGTATCAGACGTGAGACTGGCAATGTTACATTGAATAACATTAAGTTGAATAATAGGGTGGCTGAGAAAGGAAACAGCAATAAGCTATTTTTCACTGAAAGATTCATAGAGAAACTAGAATTATTGCACAATTGAAATAACACCCTAATAAGAGTAACTTTTTTCCTGGTTTTTTTTTTGATGAAACTCTTAATCTGCAGTCTTCTGACAGTGACTAACATCTGTTTGCATGTATATTGCTTTATGACATGAAAAACTGAGTTATTGTTATGCTTTAATCACTACACTTGCACAAATGCTTAGGTTTTATCACACATTTTTCTTCTTCTTTTTCTTTTTTTTTTCCCTCCTTAATTTTTTTTTTTTTTTACATTCTTCAGGCTCTATTTTCTCTTGGGGTAAACCATAAGAGAGTCCAAAATCCAAGAGTTGGAATATACATTTTTCTGCTGGTCAGTGATGAAAATTTGCTGACGAGAAAAATATCTCTCAAATAATGCATTTAAAAATTAGCAGAAAAGCCTATTGTTAGAGAAAATATGCATTAGATTTTAACCAGACCTTTACTTTTCTAAGGATAGACTGGCCAAAGAAAAGGAACAGTCAGGGAAAAAAATACTCATTAAAATATTGCTTTAAATTGGACATGGGCCAGTTTCTAAGCCATGAACTTTATGCCTCTTCTTTATTTGGGAAATAAGGCTAATTATATAACTAAAAAATTAATGATAGCAAGATCACAACTTTCATTTAACACCTACAAAGCATTAAGAGTTGTGATGTGATATGTGACTACGACTCTTTCCATTTACTCTTAAAGCACAAATGGCTGCAATATCATTATATTCTTGTCATATATGTAACGCTCCTTGAATTCTTTATTTTTTAAAATAATAACTGCCATTTAACTCTGAGATTGAGAAAAAAATATAAGCATTGATTTTACAAAAAGACAGATGATTCATCATAATAGAACATAAAATGTTTACAAATGTTGATAATAGATTTCATTAGACATTTTGTACACCATGTATATTTAAAATTAGGCCATTAAAGGTTATTTCAAAACCAGTACCTTTTATAATGATTTTTTCTTGACACTATAGATGTATAACAAATAAACTGTGACAGTTTGCAAATCAGTCAACATGGCCATCAACATTTTGATCTGTCACATAGATGTGCATATCCACACCATCATTTCCTCTTGACTCCTTTTTTTCTGCTTGCATTTGTAGGGGGGAAAAAAAAGGAAAAGAGAAGAAAAAAAAACTATAAAGCTATAACTTATTTTGTCAGCATCAGCAAACAGAAATAATTAAAATTAATAAAACCAGAAGAAACTCATAGATAAATCAGAAGAAATTGTAGCTGACACTGATCCACCTTTCAGACGCCTGATATTCCCTCTTCAAGGACACTGACTTTTATTTGTCTACTGCTGACTAATCACAATGAGACAATGAGAAAACATAAATAATACCAATCTAAACCAGAATGATTATAAGGTTGTATGAGTTATGTTTCCAATTAACAGATTTTAAAGAAAGCATCACATTTGCAAAACATTAAAGGAATTTCAATCAGCTATTTCATATAGCTTTTCCATGACTGCCAAGAATGATAACTCCCAGTAAACCCTGAAATTGTGTGGGATCTGCTGCTCTGGCTGGATCCCTGCAAATCTATGGGGTCTGTTGAGGTTCCAGAATCCTCAAAGAGCTGCCTGATGTCATTGCAAAACCTCTTTTGATGATTTTTGAGCAGTCTTGGGAATCCGGAGAGGTCCCAGCTGACTGGAGAACACTGTCCCAGTTTTCAAGGTGGACAAGAGGGAGGACCCTGGAAAGTACAGGCCTTTCAGTCTCCCTTCAGTGCCTAGTAAAATCTTGGAAAAGATTATTCTGGGAAGTACTGAAAAACAAGTGGAGGATGATGCAGTCATCAGTCACAGACAGCACTGCTTCATGAGAGGAAAGTCCTGCTTATCCAACTTCATTTTATTTTGTGACAAGGTAACCCACCTAGTTGATCAAGGGAAGCCACTTGATATAACCCTTTTGGATTTCAGGAAAGCTTTTGATAATGTCTCTCAGAATCTTTCTGGATAAAATGCGTAGAACACAGCTCAATAACTGTGTTACATGATGGGTGAGGAACTGACTCACAGGTTGGGCACAAAGTGAATGGGTAACATTGACTGGTGTCCTGTCACTAGTGGGGTTCCACAGGGTTCCTCTTAGGCCTTATGCTCTTCAATATCTTCATTAATGACTTGGACCCAGGAATAGAAGGAATACTAAACAAGTTTGCAGAGGACACAAAACTGGGAGGAGCTGCTGACTCCCTGGAAGGCAGGGAGGCCCTGCAGAGAGATCTCCAAAAATGGGAAAGACAGGCGGTCACCAATACATGAAGTTCAACAAGGGAAAGTGCTGGATTCTGCACCTGGGATGGGGAAATCCTGCTGGAGAGCAGTGCTGTGGAAAAGGACCTGGGGGTTCTGGTCAATGGCAAGTTGAATATGAGTCAGCAGTGCTCTGGCAGCCAGGAGGACCAACCGTGTCCTGGGGGCATCAGGCAAAGCATCCCAGCCGATCGAGGGAGGGGATTGTCCTGCTCTTCTCTGTGCTGGGCTGGCTTCATCTGCAATATTGTTTACAGTTTTGGTCTCTGCAATATAAGAAAGATATTAAGCTCTTAGAGAGCATCTAAAGGAGGGCAACGGAGATGGTGGAGGGGCTTGAGGAGTGGCTGAGGTCACTTGGTCTGTTCATCCTGGAGAAGAGACTGAGGGAAGACCTTGTTGTGATCTTCAGTATCCTCATGAGGGGAAGCAGAGGGACAAGTACCGATCTCTTTACTCTTGTGACCAGTGACAGGACTCAAGGAAATGGCACAAAGGTGAGACAGGGGAGGTTTAGGTTAGATATCAGGAAAAACTTTCACCTAGAGGGTGGTTTAGCACTGGAACAGGCTCCCCAGGGAAGCAAGCCTGTCTGAGTTCAAGAAACATTTAGGCAATGCTCTCAGGAGCATGGTGTGATTCTTGGGTTGTCCTGTGCAGGGACAGGAGCTGGATTCGATCCTGATAGGTCCCCTCCAACTCAGCATGTTCTATGATGCTATGATTTGACTTGGAGAGAACAAATATGTCAAAGCTACAATTTCCTCAGCTTCTGAAGAGAAAAAAGTGTAAGAAACATTTTGGTGGCTATGTTATGCAATTTTAACACTTGAAACCCATGGATAGTAAAGTAATTGCTTTTGCTGTTATGCCATGGTCTAAACTAGGCGCACAAGACAAATCAGTTTAAAGTTTATGCTCCCATCTTTATGTATATTTAGGTCACTATAAAATGCAAGTATATAAAACAGGTATTCACATTGGAGACTTCCATGTAAATCAAAAAGAAAACCTGTATGTTTTTAAAAGCAGCAGATACTGATCAAAAATCAAGCCTCAAAAAAAGCAAAGGCCTAATTGTCTAGAAACACATTCCTGTTCTTTGTAAAAACTGAAATAAGAGCAACGTTCCCATATTTGTTTAATATCATTTGCAAATACATTTTAATAGGCTCTACTTATGTCAAACATACACGGTTAGACCAGATACAGACTGATGAAAATTAGGTTGTATTTACCTGCTTTAAGCTTTCCTGCATTTTGCATAAAGGCAGAGTAACCAGTCTTCATCAGAGAAAGGTATTAAGTTGGTCAAGCATGACTTCCTTTCTAATTTTGCATACTGGGAAATGGTTCCCTAGATTAGGTAGAAAACTTCCCAGAGATTAAGGTAAGGCTGACTGCATGTAGTTTCCTGAGTCCTCCTTCTTGCCACATTGAAGATGTGGGTGACACTTGATTTCTTCCGGTCTTTTTCCAATCACTATGATTGATCAAAGATTACTCTTAGTGACTTCACAATGACACCTGTCTGGTCCTTCAGCACTCATGAGTGTATTCCATCAGGTTCTATGGAATTATGCATGTTCAATTTGATTAAGTATTCCACGACTCATCCTCTTCTCCAGCCTTTACCTCTGGTCTTTGGGATCTGAGATTTCTGAAGGCCAGTCTTACTTGTAAAGATGGAGGCAAAGAAGACATCCAGCATTTACACCTTTTCCACTTTCTGTGTAACCAAGTTCCCTGTCTTGTCGAGCAATGGGTCCACGTTTTCCCTTTTTTTTTTCGTCACTTATATATTTATAGAAGTTTTTCTTCTTGCCTCTGATAATCCCACATGTTTGCCTTTGACATATACACACAAATATATAAGCAAATTTATAACAAACACAAAATTATGAGATTCTATACTCAAGAGGAATCATAAAATGTTCATAGAGAAAAGTCCTGCCCAGTGTGGGCATGGACAGTCTGTAGCAGAAGACACAGTACAGTGCATCAAACTGGTTCTGCATAAATTGGTATATCCATACCTTGTAATCTGGCACCATAAAATCCATCTGTAATTCCAGAAGCAGAAGAGCACTCAACACTACCAACTATACTAGAGATAATTAACTCAGACTATCAAATCAATACAACTACACATCCCAAGGTTTCTATACTTAGAACTTATCCTCAGGTGTGGCTACACCATTTGCATTGCATGCTGTCTTTTTTCCCAATATATTATGCCTTCTGGAGTTCTGTGAATAACTCAGAAGTGACTTTTTTAACATTTCTTACTGTCATTTTGTATTAGCGTAACAGGGAAGAGTTCTCTGCCGTGCTTGACAGAACAGGAATAGAGGATTAGAAGCAGCTTACCCAGATCATGAAAGGGTGAAAGAACAGCTAATTCTGAAAACTATTTCCTGTCACATGAATGACAAGAAAATCATCATGAGTAGTCTGCATTGCTTCACCAAGGAGAACTCATGAAGAAACAACTTGATAAACTTCTAGGATGAAATGACTGGCCTGGTAGATGAGGGGAGAGCAGTGGGTACTGTGTACCTGTAATTCAGTAAGGCTGTTGATACTCTCACAAGATTTTCACAGCCAAGCTGTTGATGTATGGGCCGAAAGAACGGACAGTGAGGTAGATGGGCACAAAGGAACATCATTTGGGTGACGGGGCAGAGTGTACCCTCAGCAAGTTTACAGATGACACTACACTGGTGTCAGACATTAACCTCTGGCTGCTATGCCGCAGTTCTACCATATAGAAGGATCCTGACAGGCTGGAGAAATTGCTGACAGGAACCTTGTAATGTTCAAGAAAGCAAAGTGCAAACTCCTGGACCTGGAGATGAACAACCCCATGCACCAACATATGCTGAGGACTTTACAGCTGAAAAAAAGCTTGGCAAAGAAGGACCTGGGAGTCCTGTTAGAAGCCAAGTTGAACGTTCACCAGCATGTGCCCTTGCTGAAAAGAAAAGGCTAATGTTATCCTGAGCTTCATTAGATAAAGTATTATCAGCAAGTCAAGGGAGTTGATCCTTTTTCTCTACTCAGCACTGGTGAGGCCACACTGGTGTCCCGTGTCCAGTTCTGTGCTGCTCAGTACAAAAGAGAGGTGGACATACAAAGGCCACAAAACTGATTAAGGGAGTGAAGCATCCCTCTTATAACGGAAAACTGGGATTGTTTAACCTCGAGAAGTCTAAGAGAATTTTATCATTGTACATAAATATCTGAAAGCAGAGTATAAAAAGGATAGAGCCATGCTCTTTCCAGTGGTATCCAGTGACAGGACCAGAGGCAATGGGCACAAACTGAAAAACAGGAGAGTCCATCTCAGCATCAGGAAAAACTTTCTAACTTTAAGGGTAACTAAGCACTGGAACAGGGAGCTTGTTGAGTCTTAATTCTTGAAGATATTCAAAATCTGTCTGGACACAGTCCTGGACAACTGGCTCTAGGTGGCCCTGCCTAAACAGTTCCTTTTCCACATCAACCATCCTATGAATCACCAGCTATTAGGCAGTTTGAAAGCAAACTATTTTCTTAATTCCATCCATTAGGTTACAAAGAAGATGTAAGAGTGACTCTTTTCTGAAGATAATAGGATGGTTTAAAAGATTTCTCTTCCTAAGAAACATTTTCTTCTAAATCATTGTAATGGATTGACCTTGACTGAATGCCAGTTGCTCACTGAGCCACTCTATCACTCCCCTTTTCAGATGGATGGTGTGAGAGCAGGAGAAAATAAGATAGAAAAAACCCTCATGGGTCAAGATAAAGGTAGTTTAATAAAGAAAAAATCAAAGGTTTCAGGTGCAGAAGCAAAAGAAAATAAAAGATTTTATTCTTTGCTTCCCATCAGCAAACCATGCCCAGCTACTTCCAGGGAATCAGGGATTCAGTACAGATAGCAGTTGCTCCACAAAACAAATGCTGTAATATTGAATGCCCCCACTATCTCCACATTTCTCTTAGTTTTTATTGCTGAGTAGAAGCCATATGGTATGGAATATATCTTTGGTCAGTTTGGGTCACAGAATCACAGAACCATTTAGCTTGAAAAAGATCTCTAAGATCATTGAGTCCAGCCTTTGACCAAGGACCACCATGTCAACCAGACCACGGTACTAAGTGCCACTTCTAGTAGTTTCTTGAACACTTCCAGGAATGGTGACTCCAATCGCTATCTGGGCAGTCCATTCCAATGTTTAACAAGTCTTTATGTGAAGAAATTCCACCTGAGTATCCCCTGGCACATCTTGATGTTATGTCCTTTCCTCCTGTCACTGTGGGAGACAGTATCAAAGGCTTTGCTGAAGTCCAGGTACACTACACCCACAGCTTTTGCCTCATTCTGTGTCCTGGTTGTGTCTCGCCCATCCCCAGTCTTATGGTGAAGGGAGAGAATGTTGTGGAAACAGCACTGATGCTCTGTGAGCACTGGTCAGCAGTAGCCAAAGCACTGGGATGTTACCACCTTTCTAGATACCAATGAAAAGAACAGCACTATGAGCGTTGCTATGAGCGAAATTAACTCCATCTCTGCCAGACCCAATACATCACCCAGAAGAATTATAAGAAGGAGAGGAATTCATCTTTGGGGAAAAAAAAAATTCTTCAGGGACAAAATCAGAGGCTGGCATAAAAAGCAGAAGCTAACAACACAGCAATTTCACTAAAAGATGAGACTATGTGGCTGTTGTCATAGTAATTTGCTCTTACTTTCATACTGTACTCTTCCAGTTTTATACATCTGCATCTAATAGGCACACAATAATTTTTCTGTCAGTAAGTCTTGTGATTTAAAACTCTAATCTCATTATTATAGTCTACAAAATCCTTTTAGGTCTTCTAGTTTTTTGATATATTTGCTAGTCTTCAGATTTCTAATTCTGAATGGAAAGTACCAAAATGAACAACAAATGAAAATACAGTTACAACAAATCAGGAAATCTATCAAGTGTTTTCCAGCAATTTTCTTACTCTTTTCAAAACTCCAGATCTTATCAGAAGATATTGGATTGACTGTGAAAAATACTCACTGAAAGCAAGATGTATTTGTTAAAATATTGCTTTAATAATTGAAAAAAAAAACACTGAAAAAAACAAACCGAAACAAAGAACACTACTTATGACAACTCACTCCTTTCTTTCTACTAACATTAATGACATAATTCCATTTCAAAATGCAGAATTCATCAACCCTGCCTCTTACAAAGTGACATTACAGCAGACAGCCTTCAGGGAATACATTCATGAGATTTGCTTGGACAAATCTTCTTCAAGAACTTAACCTTGGCACTCAGAGCAAATGAGAAATCTAGCTTAAAAGGAAGTTGCTTCTCAGAGATGTCCTGCCTCTGGGAGTCTGTCAGTGAAAGCAGAGCATGGCCAGGTCAGGCTTTCATTTTATATGTTTTGCCAAGTGTTACCACAAAGCAGAACATATATCCTAGCTCAGACAGAACTTGAGCAGCCACAAGCCAAATTCCACATTGTAAAGATTTGAAGATAACAGAACATGTTTGTTTGTTTTTGTTTTTTTTCTTCTCAACAAAAGAAAATAAGGAAGAAAAATGGTAAGAAACTAAGCATGCTCAGAAATATAGGTGGGATAAGACCTAGTGACTTTATACCACACATCTATGCCAATTGATACTTTTTTTTAAAAATAATTTTAAATAGCATGTAATTTGGATTTATATGCTGTAAACAAGAAAAAGCAAGGAACATGTGATACGTATTGCAAAATATGTGACATTTTAAAATTCCCTTAAAGAATAGCCAAAAATATTATTGGAACCCTACTCTGAGAGAATTTGTTTGTATGTATGGCATTTAGGCCTACATTATATGAAAGACTTTCAAAGTATAAGATTATGAATGGACTCTACTGTTGTGGTTACTCTGAACTGTAAAATTCAGTGGAGTGCCAGAAACTGCCAGCTGGCAAGAAGACAGGGGAATATCAACAGGCTGCATTCAGAAGAAATCCTGATGTGTTGATGTAATAGCCAGATAATTAAATGATTTGCCTGCCTTAATATTCCATTTACAAAGAACTCATTTAGCCTTTGAAGTGAAAGACTTTGGAGATCATATAAACATATCCTAGGTTGCAAACAGTTTCTTTAAAAGCATTATATTTGGCTTTGTAAATGTTCGTTCTAATATATTAATAGCTAAGGTTAATGGAGGATAGGAAGGTGATTCCAGACAGTCAGAATGGCTTCATTAAGGGCAAGTCCTGCCTCACTAGTCTAGTGGTCTTCTGTGATGGAGTGTCTACATCAGTGGACAAGGGAAGGCTATGGATGTCACGCATCTGGGCTTCTGTAAAGCCTTTGACATGGTGCCTCACAACATCCATCTCTCTAAATTGGAGAGAGAAGGATTTGAAGGATGAACTGTTAGATGGTTAAGAAATTGGTTGGATGGTCACATCCAGAGGGTAGCTGGTCAGTGGCTCAATGCCCATGTGAAGATCAGTGACAAGTGGTGTCCCTCAGGGGTCCATACTGGGACCAGTACTGTTTAATACCTTCATCAGTGACATAGACAGTGGGATCAAGTGTACCTGCATCAAATTTGCAGATGACACCATGATGAGTGGTGCGGTTGACACACCTGAAGCATTGGATGCTATCCAAAGGGACCATGACACCAAACCTGAGGAGTGATCCTATGTGTACTTCATGAGATTTAACAAGGACTAGTGCAACGTGCTGCACTTGGGTCAAGGCAACCCCTGGTATTAATACAGGCTGAAAAGATCAAGCGCAGCCCTGCTGAGAAGGACTTCAGGATGCTGGAGGATGAGAGACTGGGTATGAGCTGGCCAAGTGCGTTTGCAGTCCAGAAAGGCGATTGTATCCTGGGCTGCATCAAAAGCAGGGTGAGAGAGGTGATTCTGACCCTCTAGTCTCATGAGACTCCACCTGGAACACTGCATCCACATTTGGAGCCCTCAGTACAAGAAAGACATATACCTGTTGGAATGGATTTAGAGAAGGGCCACAAAGTGATTAGAGGGCTGGAGTACCTCTCCTATGAGGAAAGGCTGAGAGAGTTGGAGTTATTCAGCCTGAAGAATAAAAAGCTTCAAAAGGAACTTATTGTTGTCTTTCACTACTTATAGGGGGCTGATGACAAAAACCGCGACAAAATTTTTATTTGATATATTTTATTTCATACCTTACTGTCTAGGAACCTAAAATACATCATACTTTTCAGTAAATACTGGAAAAATTAGATTTTTCTGTCTAGACAATGACAAGCATATTGTCATCGCAATATTACTGAAAGTAACAGAGTAACTGAAAAGTTCACTGACACATTGTAGGAAACAACCAGCAAAAATGAACAGTTTTCAAATGGCAGGCACTAAGAAGACCTGTCCCATAAATAGTTACTTTATCCAAAATGCACATAAATCATTATGTGTATTCTCTCAAAATCTTCATGTTTTGTTTAAACACTAAAGTTTCAGCTCACAATGCTTAGAAAAAGCTACATTTCTCTTTATATTCTTCATCCTTGCACTGAAGCAACTGTGATAAGTATAGTAACAGAACTCACAGGTAGTTAACAGATGTTGGAAACCACAATTTCCACTATGTCATAAAATTTGACAAAGGTCTTCATTATTGTTCCTTTACTCATCAAATAAGTCTGCACTCATGTGAAAAATGCATGCTACATACCACATATTTTTCATTGCATGATACCTGTTGCACAACTCCATAGTTTAGAGATTTTGGGGGGATCATCTTTAGATTAATACTATGACATACTCATTATATAAACTATGATAAACTCGTGATCATTCTACAACTGAAAAATCAAGCTATTTAAGTGTCTAGGTTTGTTTTTGTTTTCATAAAATCTAGAGAAGAATAATTTATGAATATATTTTTGAGTCTTGTCTGTAAACACTCTTTAAAGGTTATTTCACATTTTTAATCCTCTGTGTTTTAAAATAAGTATTCTTGTTTGAATATTTTTGTATGATATGTATTTTTTTCTGAGCCTGTAAAAGACACTTTAAATGTGAGAGATCTCTAAACCTAGAAGAGAAAGGAACAAGAAAAAGGAATAAAGAAAAAAAGAAAGTCCCTTTGATATCAACAGAATGGTGGGGGGAAATCCCACACAAAGAATACATTACTGCAAGGTGTGACCCTTATATTTTTCAGAAGTTTTTCACTCTGAGTCATGTTATTGCTTGCAATAACGATACATCACAATCTTTTTAACAAGAAGCTTCCATATTAACAGAAGAGGTTTTGAGATAAATCAGAGTGAACATTCACAGTTTGCAGAAGGAAAACTTTTCAATAAAACATATGTTAAGACCTAGATTTCATTTCATAATTTGGAATTATTTTGTGAGAGTGTGTTTCTTAATCTATGTATCTTTATAGTAAATTGATTTCTAAGCTTCACTAAGTTTAACTAAGTTACAGTTGAAATTTTGCAAAGGAATATGGTAAGTTTTTCATTTCGTCCAAAGCAGACGCCTAATTTTGGTTAAATAAAGAATTCTTATGTGTATATATAAGATGTTGAAAATCAAATATGTGAACTCATAAAGTTACTACAGTGCACTGCCTAACGTTATAGTCATCACTATCAAATTTAGAATGCAACCTTCCTAAATATTTAGTACATTAAGAAAATATTAGGAAAAAAAAAGACAAAGTTCTTTATCAACATCAAAATAACATTTCACTATGAGCTCATTTTTGAGACAAAATATTGGCATCAACTAGTATAATTCGTATTACAAATCAGTAAAAGTAAACAAAACCAAAAAATGAGGCTGTTTTCTCAAAGATGTTTTTATAGTTTGGTCCCAGAGCAAGAATAATCTTGGGAAGCATCAGGACCCTGAAGAATAAACCACCTATATTTGCAAGATGCAACAGTGTAGTTACTAAACTTGTGCAGAATACAGTGCTGTATATATTAATAAGCTGATATATTATATGCATGGAGATATAAAGAGCTATGGACATATATAAACTCTACCCCTTTTTTTGTCTTTCTCATATACCCACCTATATATAAAATTGTGTGGATGTATATGCAAATACATATACTGTAAAATGTTGCTCTGCAACTGGAAAGAAATACATCCCTATGACATTATTACTGCTTCAGAAATCACACTACACTGAGAGTTTAATTACTAAGTGTGGGAACTAGAAGGTAAGTCCCTTGGGTTGCCTGGTGTCCGTATGCTACTGAGAAAGCAAATCAGATGCTTAAAGCATAATGTAGCAGCTAATGGGAGGGAAAAAAATAAAAAAACACATCACTGCAAAACATGGAAAAGAAGGCTGAAGAACAGGATAATCTCCAGAAGAAATTGTTGCATTTTCAACATGCCTGTGAGTGGGGTGATGTTTGGGTTCTTCAGCATGAACAGAAATTATTAACCTAAGTTTCCTAGCTAGTCTTGATAGCCCTGACAAGAACAGGAGCTTGTTTTCCTTAGAGCAAGGGTAAAGGCTGTTGCCACAAGATTTCGACACACTTATTTCAATTGAAAAAGAGAAATAAATCTCTACTTTGAATGTTACCAGTGAAAGCAAATAATTAGATTCAGTCATGTGAAAAAGAAAAAAAAAAAAGCCCAATTTTACTGATTCAAATGGGTTTCCAGCTTCATTTCGTTAAAATTACTGTTGCCTCTTTGCAGGAATAAATTCTTTATTTTATTTTTCATTTCAAAAAACATGTTTTGAACAGCCTATACAGAACACTATGTATTTTTCTGGAGTGCTTTTTTCACATTAGCTTGTCTCTCACTTGGCATGTTGTCACAATTTAGTAAATACTATTAAGCAATGCTAATATACAGCAAGAAAAGGTGCTAAAATAAAATTCGTAAATAACTGCTCTTTTTTTTTCATATTCTCACAAACAAGAACACAAACATAATTGTTTAAAGAAATGAAAATTCCGTGACTAGCAAACTTCTGTTTTTTACATAAAGAAAAAGATAACAATTATTTTCTTCTCAGTGATGTAAGTTATACTTTTCACTGTCACTTTTCCCCTTCCTATGCACATATGCCTACATTTTTATATAGTAGCAAAAATATGATGAAAACAACCCACTCCCCTTCTATGTAGAACTAGTTAAAATTATATAGGCCTAGCCAAGGTGTTGTTCTACTGCAGATTTTATGGAAGGGCATGAGGATATAAAAACTAGTATATTGGAAGAACAGACTGCCTACAGCACAGTCAATGTTTGTGATAACAGAGTCTATAGGAACCTGGGGAGGTACCAAGCTGACAAAAACTGTATGTGAATGCAACTCCCAATATGGAAGGACACAGTGTACATGGAAATTATTCTCTTATTAATTCTTTTTTATCTCTATTATGTCTAATCTAATTATTTTGAGTGGCCCCTGTTTCAAAATATATACATTATTTTAATTAATTTTCTAATAAAATATGGCTTTTTCAGTTCACAAAAAAAAAAATTTTTTGGGAAAACTCAGTTTAAGGAGGCGTTTCAGGGAGACCTATAATAAAACACCTTGTGTGGTGTCCTAATCCTTAATGCTACTGAAAAAAAATAAAGACCAAAAGTAATCCCGTGGCTATCAAGAAGAAAATAGAAAAACTGTTATGTCTGCTATTACAGAGTTGGTCATTTAAAAGCCCTTTTTCCAAATGTGTTCTCCAAATAGATTCATTCCAATCTGAAGAAGTTTGAGCACCTCATGACCAAAATTTATAATTCAAATTCTATTTGGAAATTCAAAACCAAGGGAATAACAATCAAAAAACCAAAAAAAATTGCCTAGAATTTTCTTCAGTAGGAAAATTTCTAACCCTGTATTGATCCTTTTGTAACTTGTAAAATTAAAATCCCTCCTGTCCTTTGTTTTTGCAAGTAACACTCTCTTCCACTGTTTCTAATAGCTGAGAGACATGTAACAGTACAGTAACCATCTAATTTCATGTCACTTACGTTATGAATAAAGGACAAGTTATTAATGAAATATGGTTCCCTAACAAAAAGTCAGAACTTTAATTTACATTGAACCATTTTTTCAGCTACAAAATTGTTTATACTATACAATAACATATCTCACCACGGTAAATATTTACAATATTTGAGTAAATGTTTGAAGTCAGTTTGCCAAATAAAGTAGCTATATAAATTCCAAAATTATTCAAACAGTTTTCAGCTTACAAAGCACATTTATAAATATATACATGTGTGTGCACATGTGTGTTTTACTTTGCTTTTTCCACAACTTGAATGTATCACAGCATCAAAGACTTTACTGAGTTGGAAGAGACCCACATGGACTGTCAAGTCCAACTCCTGGCCTTGCAAAGGACCATTCCCAGGAGTAACACCAAGTGCCTGGGAGTACTGTCCAGATGCTTCTTGAACTCTGTCAGGCTTGGTGCTGTGACCACTTCCCTGGGGATCCTATTCCAGTGCTCAGCCATCCTCTCTGGATGAAGAAGCTTTTTCTAATACCCAATCTAAATCTCCCCTTACACAGCTTCAGGCCATTCCCTTGGGTACCGTCACTGGTCACCACAGATAAGAGACCAGTGTCTGCTCCTCCTCTTCCTCTCACAAGGAAGTTGTAGCCTGCAATGAGGTCTCCCCTCAGTCTCCTCTTCTTGGGGCTGAACACACCAAGTGACCTCAGCCACTCCTCACACAGCTTCCACTCAAGCCCCTCCACCATCCTCATTACCCTCCTTTGGACATTCTCTAACAGCTTAATATCTTTCTTATATTGCAGAGACCAAAACTGCACACAATATTCAAGGTGAGACCACACCAGTGCAGAGCAGAACGGGACAATCTCCTCACTCAACAGGCTGGAGATGCTTTGCCTGATGCCCCCAGGACACAGTTGGCCCTCCTGGCTGCCAGCGCACTGCTGACTCATATTCAACTTGCCATTGACCAGGATCACCAGGTCCCTTTCGACAGCACTGCTCTCCAGCCTCTTCTTCCCTAGTCTATATACCAAACCAGGATTACTCCATCCCAGCTGCAGATTTTGGCACTTTCCCTTGTTGAACTTCATATATTGGTGACTGCCTGTCTCCCTAATTTTTGGAGGTCTCTCTGCAGGGCTTCCCTGCCTTCCAGGGAGTCAACAGCTCCTCCCAGTTTTGTGTCATCTGCAAACTTTCTTATTATCCCTTCCAGTCCTGGGTCCAAGTCATTATGAAGATGTTGAAGAGCACAGGACCTAAGATAGAGCTCTGTGGAACCCCACTAGTTAGAGGTTGCCAGTTTGATGTTCCCCCATTCACTATCACCCTCTGTGAGCCAATTGCTCCTCCACCACATGATGTGTTTATCCAGCTGTGTGCTGGACATTTTATCCAGAAGGATCCTGTGAGAGTCAATATCGAAAACTTTACTGAAATCCTCAACTGGCAACCCTTGATCAAGTTGGGTTACCTTGTCGTAAAAGGAAATCAGGTTTGATAAGCAGAACTTTTCTGTCATGAAACCCTGCTGGCTGTGACCAACAACTGCGTTGTCTTTCAGGTGTTTTTCAGCAATCTGCTCCACAACTTTACCAGGCACTGAAGGGAGACTGATAGACCTGTACTTTCCAGGGTCCTCCTTCTGTGCCCTTCTTAAATATTGGAACAGTGTTCATCAACTTCCAATCATCTGGGAACTCTCCAGATTCCCAAGACTGATGAAAAATCAAGAGAGGTTTTACGATGACATCAGGCATGTCTTTGAGGATTCTCAGATGAATCCCGTCAATCCCCATAGATTTGCAGGGATTCAACTGGATCAGCAGATCCCGTACAATTTCAGGGTCAACTGGGAGTTGATCATTCTTACAGTCATGGTCCTCCAGCTCAAAGCACTGAGACCCCTTTGGTCTGTCATTCATGTTGAACACAGAGGCAAAGAATGCATTAAACACTTTTTGAATGCTTATACTTAAATAACATCATAAATGTAATAATATTCTCTTATTCTGTCCACCAGTGAATATTGTACAGTATCCTGTGATCCGATTTTAGCTAAGAGCTTCTAAAACTATAATTGATCTACTGTTTCTAACACAAGATAATTTTGTGAGTTCTTTTACTACATAAGAAATGCAAAATCAGTAACTTCATTTTCCCAATTTGATGCTTGCTACATAAATTTAGATTTAGTACACTTAAATTATCTGCTATAGATTTATTTCCTCAGAGATCTATGCATTGAACCTGAAACAGTAATAATAAAGCCTTCTTTTGATCTTTTATTTAAACAAAATAACTTTTCAGTATTAAAAAGTGAAAAAGAGTAAAAAGTAGTATGAAATTTGAAAACTAACAAATGCATTGAAAATGGTTAATTTGACTAGAATATACAAAAGTTAGTAGGGATCTACTGTTCTTGTAAAAACTTTGGGGAAACCCCTAAATCTAATTAAAAAAAAACCCCTTGAAAAATACCAATCTTGATAACAAACAAGATGTCCACAAGCTAAATATCTCATACTAGTGTCTTGTAAAAACCTCCTCTGTTGAATGTATTAACACCACAATGGAGAATTACATCAGTGTCAGCATATTTCACCACATTTTATTCTGGTGTATTGAGTTCATTCACTCATCATTGTTTGATGAGAATATATAGAAAAAAAATTTCTCAGTGGAGACTTTCAACCAATTCAATAGCATTCAATAGCTGTACAATAATATTGACGACAGAAGAAGAAAAGCTATAGTTCTTTTTATTATTACTCTGTAATAAAGGAAACATACTTTCAGCACAAAATCCTTGAAGCTGATCCAAGATCTAATCTAGCTCTACAATAATTATGTGGATTTCAGAGATCTCAGTGTATAAGTACCTATGAGGCACTGCCATCGTTGATTGTGTCTTATTCAAGTTTCCAGACAGAGACAAAGACATTTTTACAATTTTGCAGAACATCTGTTTTGCCCTGATTAAATAGAGTACTAAGAAAAAAGAGAAAGAATGGATATGCAAGAAGTTTCTCTAAACATAACAGCCTCCTGATTTGTAAAGCAAAGCTTGATATAAACACTAAAAGATGCAATTCTAAATTCTGTAAAGTTATTGATCATTAAACTCTTGGACAGTGTTTGAAATTTAACATTTGTTCTCTCATTCTAAATGGATATTATGTCACTTCTTCAGTATCATTGCAATGAACTCGATAAACAACTGAATTGAACCAAAAAAAATTAATCAGTTCCTCCTCCTCTCTGGGGTATTTTGTAGATTAATACTTTTCATTTGCACAGTCATTGAAATGTGTCAAACAGCATTACAGACATTCAGTAATATCATTTCCATATTAGACTAGAGATGATAGATGGGAAAGCTGTATATACTGGGAATGTTGGTTTGCCCTTAACAAGGTGTTTCTCATCTATCAAACATTTAAGAGTCACAGCTGCTACAGACCAGAAATCTAGTATGTTTCTTTGGCTGAAGTTAGTAAATCTTGCAATCTGTCCCAAGTAGCAAAGGTTTGTGTTAGAATATAGTTCCTATAAAATACTATGTTGTGATAGTTCACCTCAAAATGTTTATCCTCTGTTCTTTGCCATGTTTTTGTTTGGTTGGGTTTCTTTTTTTTCTTTGGGGTTGGGGGGTTTGTTTAGTTGGATTTTTTGTTGGTGATTTTTTTTCTTTTCTTAAATGTAGCTTAAACTTCTGAGGCACACAGCAATAACTGTCATTGCCACCTCGTGAAAACCTAAAGTCATCTTTGAATCCTACTTTTTATATGCCTTTGCCAATAAAGGAATTTCTTTTATTGTTTACCTTGACCCATTCAGAAAATTACTTTTTTGAGATAATGTTTCAAGAATTTACAAAGTTCGTTGAAAATGTCATAGAATTTTTTGAATTTTTCAGTAAGTGTATCATGAGATAATTTTCTCTAAGTGACAAAATATCTCTAGGAGGCTCTGAAGGAGTTCTACATTGCTCTTTTGTGTTTTCTTAGAAATAATGTAATTCTTACTATAATATTGGGTCAAGTACAGAGGGTATTAATGAAAGGGGGAACATCAAAATGACAACCTCTAACTAGTGGGGTTTCACAGGGCTCCATCTTAGATCCTCTGCTGTTCAATATCTTCAAAATTGACTTGGACCCAGGACTGGAAGGGATACTAAGCAACTGTGAGGAGCTATTGACTCCCTTGAAGTCAAGGAGGCTCTGCAGAGAGACCCTTGACAAATTAGAGGACAAAGTTCAACAAGGTGAAGTGCTGGATTCTGCACCTGGGATGGAGCAACTCTGGATGTTCGTACAGACTAGGGAATGAGAGGTTGGAAAGCAGTGCCACGGAAAGGGACCTGGGGGTCCTAGTCAATGGCAAGTTGAATATGAGTCAGCAGTGCCCTGGCAGCCAGGAGGGCCAAACATGTCCTGGGGGCATCAGGCAAAGAATCGCCAGCCTGTTGAGTGAGGAGATTGTCCCACTCTGCTCTGCACTGGAGTGGCCTCACCTTGGATATTGTGTATAATATAAGAAAGATATTAAGCTGTTAG
>VZRE01001351.1:0-34272 GCA_013396775.1 Cephalopterus ornatus
ATGTGCATTTCAAGGCTACAGTTATCTCATCTCGCAAGAGGTAGTCCTAGGTCTCACACTATTAACTCTAACAAAACATTCCTTATTATGTTACAATAGGCCTTACACAACTAACTCTAACAGAACATTGCTTAATGTGTTACAACTGTTGCAAATTAGTTCAAAGAACTATTGTTTGGTCAGCAAATTAGTCCTTTAACCATTACAATTCCCCCCCTTTTTCTATACCACTAATTTACTTATCAATACCTTGTTACCACCTCTCTGGCCGCTGCCAGGATAAGGTTATACAATGAACAAACCCCAAGTTTTATTACAGATACCAGCACTGCTCCACCAGTACCTGCACTGCAGCCTCACTCCAACCCCACGCAAGTGTCTGGCAGCATCCAATCCCAGCTATCTACCATTTCCTGCCAGCGCAGGAAATGACATTTTAAAACACATGGAAGCAAACCGATATTTTCAAACACTGCTACATTTGACTTATTCTATGTGTCAGGCCTGGACACACAGATAGCAATTCAGCTACTTAAAAAGTAGTCCTCTAGGGCCAATTTAGGCACCTGAAGAATGTACACAAGGGCGCATTACAGAAAAGATGTGTCTTTTTTTCAACAACAGCTAAAGACTGAATTGACTACAATATTTCATCTAAAATGACTATTGAAAAATTTGCTTGGACACCTGATATTTGCTGACTTAGATTCCAAGCATGGAAACATTTAGGATCTAAAAAAGGAATTGCTACAACCAGCATTCTCTAGAAGTCTTCAGACACTTCAGTTTTCGTTATCAGAGATTTCATTAAGTCAAGAGCCCTGTCTGCAGTTATTTGACCACAAGCTTTGTAATTAAAAGCTCACTGCCACTCTAACTCACAGTCAAATTTTAGATACCACAGTTTTGAGTTTATAGGTCCAAAGTTGGGGAAGATAGGGATGGATATGCAAAAGGCCTGGAGGGTGTAAGTTCCATGTAAGCTGCAAAAAGACATAAGAGAATACTGTTCATTCTGGGAGACTTCTGGGAGAAGTCTCTTTTCCACAGATATTTCAAATTATTAATATTTAGCATAGAAAACAAGGAAACTGTGTAAGCCAGGACAAAGCTCAGAAGCATGTGGAAGGGGCCATCCTTTTACAAATACAGAATGTTCGGGATTATCAATAGAAAGCAGTAAGCAGTGTAAGAGGACATCATTTACACAATAGTAGTCTTTGCAGTTAGAATCAAAATTTTAAAGTCTCCATAATTTCTAAACATATTTATTCAAACTAGCTGGTGCTTAGGGGTCCCTACTACAATTTAATTAATCTGCTTGTTAGACTTGTCCCAGCTGAACATCTTTCTTCACTGCCAACTGCTCTAACTCACTCCACCTTCTCTGTGACAGCTGAAAAAAAATGTGTTTTATATTAGACTAAATATGAGACTATTGGGTTTGTATTTTCAAATTTCCATTTCTTGCCAGATGAAACATTTGAGCTTATTGTAAATCAGAAGTGTATATTTTCGGGAAGTTGAAACTTACCAATGATATATTGGAGTCATGTTCTATGTCAGCAAACTGTTCATCCTAAACATTTTATTTAGTTTAAAAAAAATTCTCTGCTTTAAAAGACAAAAGAGCCTGTGGAGATAATTGCCATACTATTATCCTATCTCTTAACAACAATAAATTCATTTGTAGGAACTTCACAAAGAGATATAGGAAGACTGCACACATTTAAATGTGAATAACTAAGCATATTTTTCAGTGTTTATTCTACTGTGGGCTTCATGTTTCTACACAGAAATTTTTCATAAGACAAGAGCAGGAAAATAGTTTGTGTTCAGGCAGAGAAATAGTAAAGATAAAGAGTTTTTCAGAAGAACTAGGTAGAGTTCTGAACCAATACAATATGTGGAGCAAAGAAAAGTATGTGGCTTTTGTTGTCAGATTGATTATCAGAGATGAGTTAGTTGGATTAATTTATTTTGACTTAATGAAAGATTTGATTAAGGATTTCAAGTCAACAATAAATACTTGCCATGATGAAAATTTTTTATAACAAAAAATATCAATAAAAAATAAAATGGCTGATTCACAGCTTACTCAAAACATTAATAGCTATTTAATTCACAGGTTAAAATTTGGGTTGGTGTCATTGAAAGTTCTTACCACATGCTACATAAAGATTTATCGTATAAAACTAACAGCAAAATAATAGATATTGTATTTTGATATATGTTGCAAAAATAGACTGAGAAAAACATCTGTACAAAAAACACTGACTTGTAAGTGTGGTTGAAAAACTGACTCATCAGCTAGAAATTCTAAGATTACCTTTTAAGTTTTGTGTAAGACAAGACTGAAATCCTTACATCAGTGAATATTCTTCAATTATTTGCCTATGTTTCTTTTAAAAAACCCAGAAATAAATCATTCTAAATTGATAAAAATATTTTAATAACAAGAAGTAGAAAAAATCTTATTTCACAAGGAGAAAACAAAATACTATGAAATTCTCACAAGGTCATTTTCTGGGACAGAAACCTTACATGAGAAAGCTTACAGCTTGATCTAAAGAAAATAAATGCAAACAAAAATACTCAATCTCCCTTCCAATTATAGTGGGATGGTAGAAAATTTAGCAAAAAAATGTTGTGGGTGAATATAACAAAATTGCTCTTGCCTTCCCTCTGCTTTTTCACAAATGAAATGATGTGATTAATAAGGAAGCATTTCTTTACCGAGAGGACAGTCAAACACTGGAACAGGCTTTCTAGAGAAATGGTCAATGCCCAAGCCTGTTAGTGTTTAAGAGGCATTTGGACAATGCCCTTAATAACATGCTTTAACTTTTGGTCAGCCCTGAAGCAGTCTAACCATGGAGTTAGACTACGTGGTCATTGTTTCTTCTCTTTCTCTTTTTCTTTTTCTTTTTCTCTTTCTCTTTCTCTTCTTTCTCTTTCTCTTCTCTCCTCTTCAATTGATTTATATTTAAATAAGTAGCGGCTTCATTTTCAATAGTCAGCTGAATCCAACAAAGAGGAAAACATAGACATCTTGGCATTTAAAGTGTAACATACTAACATCTTGTATTTCAAAGTGTGAATTTGTGTTGGCTGGAATGAAATTCATTATGCAACTAAATTTCTTAAAGCAGGATACAAATGAGATGTTAATTCTGCCATGTCACTTACTAGAATTAATGCATCTTAGTTATTATCAGAAGTGGGATTTTTCCTTATATATTAGATGTTTGGCATCAGTGACAACAATCAATCTTAGATTCTGATTCTCCTATAATTCTTTTATCCTTAATCAGCCTGGTTTCCACTCCACTGAAAAGTAGGTGTTCCTCTCTAGCTTTCTAACTATTGTCATCTGGGGACCTACTGTCCACTTGACAAAATCACAGTTAGTTATACTAAGCTTCCATTAGTCCTCAATGGATTGGTAAATTGGTAAAATTTCTCTCCCAGAAAGGCAATTTGAAGACCTAAGTGTTCTTCCCTCTAAATAGCATTTAGCTCAGTTGAGAATATTAACTATTAGACCTGTTCTGGAGGGAAACAGAAAAGAAGACTTTTAATCCCACAAATAAGGGTTTTAATGAAAAGTTGTTACAGAACGTTTGACATTAGATCAGTAATTATTGGGTCAGAACCACCTTGTGGGGAGCATGTATGTGTGTGTGTGTGTGTGTGTGCGCGGAGGGGGAAGGGATGGGTCGAACCTCTTGGAGGTGGGGTGATGTACTATCCCTCATAGTAAGCCCCTGGAGCCCATATGGGGAAGCCCTGGAGTGGCTGTCAGTCGCCAGCAGCCTGGGAAAACTATACCACATCACACCTCCTGCAGCCCCCAAAATCACCTCTGTGCAATAACTTTTTCTCCCCTTCCTAACTATGTTATCCCAGAGGTGTTACCTATTATTGCTGATGGGTTCACCCTTGGCCATTAGTGGGTCTTTCTTGAAGCTGGCTGGCATCGGCTCTGCCTGGGGAAGTTTCTAGCAGCTTCTCAGAGAAACCACTCCTACAGATACCCCTCACTTCCTTCTACCAAAACATGGCATGCAAGCCCAACAGAGTCTTAAAATCAATGAACCCATAAACATCTTCATATCATCCTCAGATTATCTCCATTCTTTAAGAAACTAATTAAAATCCTTTCAAAGATTTATTTTGATTCCACCTTAAAAGTTTTTATTCAGGGTGAATAACTGGGCAAATAATTTTATTGGAAGAGGAAGTGCAACTGTGTAGTACTTGACAGTACCTGACAGATTTGTCATTTTCCAAGTTGCAGCTACATGGAAGGTAAGGTACAGTAGAAGTAAATGTACCTCCTTACTTTGCTTTTCAAAGGAGGTCCCTTATGAAAATATCCATCCCTGGGAGACAGCTTTCAAATATAAATGGCTTAATTTCCCCTTGTAGATGCCATCCCAACACCAACATATTTCTGATGCCTACTGTCTTATGTAAATTAGAAGTATAATTATGAGTTAGAATAAACAATATGTTACTGGGAAAATGTTTTTCATGTGGCTTTTCAAGGTAACATTTTAATAGAGAGGTTTGTCTGCTGAATACTGTGTAATTATTGTTGTTTAGTCTGCCTTTTATTGTAAGTAAAAAGCTCTCCTTTCTACTTTCTAAGTTGTATAATGTACAGTGTTGCCTATTTATTTAATTCTCCCTTTAATAATTGTTTTCGCATCTTTGTGTTTGCTACAACTAAGTATCACTTAGTCAAAAAGCCATAAAAATACAATTATTCATAATTTATTCTCCATCTCCTTAGATTCACATTAGTACCAGTAAACTACCTCTTTATAGCCTAAAAGAAGTTTGTCTCTAAATACTAAATGCTAAGTTATGGCTTCCTGGTTCCACTGTATCTTTCAGATACCACTCCAAAAAGACCTTCTAGCTAAAATATTTAATAGTTGCATCTGGATCATAAACCTCCACTTAGCAACAAAGATCTAGCAAAAGGGGTTTTGGGAGGAAATATAAAAGTCTCTGAGCTAACATCTTGTTTGATCCTTCTTATTACTTTGAAAATAAAAGGGCCATAAAATAGATATACAGCTGGTCAAATTTTTACAGTATCTTTTGTTTACTTGTCTGTTAGGCTTGAAGATATTTACTGTTACTGAAGCATACCTGTAAAAAAACCCAAGCAAAATAAATGAAGTTATTTTCTAAAACATTCAGGTTTTAAATCAAATTTATTTGATTTCTAGATTTTTTGAACACTTAGATTGTAGAAGAAAATTATCCAGAAGTGAAATATTTTTACTCTCATAATTATTTTTTCAGTAGTAAGGAAATATTCTACACAAAACCACAGAATTAATGAGGTTGGCGGGCTCTTCTGGAGATCATCTAGTCCATCCCCCTGCTCAGAGCAGGATCAGCTACAGCAGGTTGCTCTGGGCCATGTCCAGCTGGGTTATGAGTAGTTCCCAGGATGGAGATGCACAGCCTGTCATTAACAGGGCAACCTGACTCAGGGCTTGATCACCCTGGGAACAGAAATGTTTATTCTGTTTAGCAGAATTTCCTGTGTTTCCTTTTGTGCCCATAAGCTCTTCTCTATTCACTGCGCCTCAGTGGTCTGGCTCCATTGTTTTTGTTTTACCCTGTCAGGTATTTATTTATACACATTGAAAAGATCCCTCTGAGCCTTCTCTTTTTTCTCTCAGCCTTTCCTTGTGTGTCAGATGCTCTGCTCCCACAATGATCTTGTGGTCCTTCACTGGACTCACTACAGTGTGTCCCTATCTCCCTCGCACTATTTGTTTACACAGTCTGAAGTACCTAACACTGTAAGAATCATTTACTTTCGTAATGTTAAGAAAATTCTGTCTGTGTTTCTTCTTCTGAGATCCCATTCACACCATTTTCCTTCCTCTACTGCTATTGAAAGTGTCCTCTGAAAACTAAGACTTCAATGTAGAAAAAAAGGTAAAGATTTTCTATGCAGCTTGTCCCGCTCAGTCACCCAAAATAGTTAGTTTTGCAAAAGTAACTTCACCCTACTCTGTCTTCTAGCACTTCGCACACGGAACTAGGACAGGTCTTAATTTTTCCCCTTAAACCAGTATTTTCTAGAGAAAAAAACTTATTGTACTTTTGGTGACAAAAGATGTTTCATTATAATATTTTTCAATTAATAAAAAAATCCAACAATGCTAATTTTTCTTCCCTTGTTGCTTTAGGAAGTGTGTTTCACTTCTTATTTCTTTGAATTTATTTTTCTTCATCTGGTTTGGTTTGGTTTAGTTTCCAATTTTTCTCTTTCCTTCCCACCTTGCTCCTGAAGAAAACATTTAAAGAAAACAGAAACCTGTGGGAAACATAAACAAAAAAGACTTATTAAACCAAGTAAAGGTTTTGAGAATTACCTCATTCATCATTCTAACTCCATACCTTTTGATGTCTCTGACATCTTGTATTCAGTTATGCAATCTACCTTCAAATGTGGTGTAGGCTCAAAGCCCATTTCAGCTGTGTGAGAATAGCAATTATTTATAGGATTAAATACTTGATTGTTAAAATCAGTTATCTTTCCACATTATGTCTTCCAGAAAGTCTAATCTTTAAAATCTGTTTTTAATTTCCCAAAACGGTCCTGTGGTGCATATTTGTAGTAATTTTGAGGAGTCCTTTTAGGTTTTTTCACATTGAATCTTTACTGTCTCATATTAACCTGCCAAATTTAGCCATGGTGAAAAGAGCTCAATGGACTTCATTGTACAACAGGGCTTTTTTGTTTTAGTGTTTCTAACACACCATTTGCTAACATGAATTTGCAATCTAAGAAATATTTGGTTTGCTCCTCAGATGTGGAAACTTCAGATTTCTGTGGTGTCTCCATGACTTAGGGTCTTGGTTTTGTGCATTATAAGTAAATTTCTCACTGCCTATTATGATTTATTATGTTGAGAGGTGTTGAAAGTTGAGTCATGAAATCTGAAGTCTGGATTTGGCCCAAAAACACCACAGGCGTATATTTTGCTCTAGGGATGCTATGAAAATAGTCCGTTCTGTTGCCAAATGTATATTAAGAAGCCCCCCCCAAAATATTAACTGTCATAATTTCAGACTCTGAAGGTTAAAAACTTCTACGCTAACTATCAAGAGATGTTTAACTTGGAGCTTGCTTATTTTACATAGTGCTTTGGTGCTCTGACCCTCCGTTGCTTTATTCTGATAGATTTCCATTGTGTAAAATTCTAACAATAGAACTGTAATGACAACCAGAGTAAAAGAGTAAATAATTACTAAAATAGCATACTGGATTTTTTGTTTCAAAGCATTTTAACTGTTTGAAGAATAAGAACTAAATTACTTCTTGCATATAATTAAATTTAAGTTAAAGAAAGCACAGAAATATTTGGAAATGCCACACTGATAATTATCTACTGCCTTCATGTAGGTCTGTATGAGAACCACAGAGTGTTATTTTAGATACAACCAGAATAATGTACTATTCATTCCTTAATATTAGTACACCATATTATATGATTTATATGGACGATACAGTCACACTTCAGCTTGCATGTTTAAACATTTTGCAAAAGCAACATACATTAAAATTTGAAAAATAACTAGTTTTTCTCACACAAGCCAATTTAAGACTGTTGAAAACTCTGTACAGAGTTAGGTGAAAAAGCAGAAAGTTGTGTTAATTATCCAAATTATCCTGTTCTCACTTTACTGAAATGCACAAGTAAGATCTAGGGCATTGTAATTTTATGCTGGTGGAACATGATTAATTTTGTTGTCCCTAAATCCATGACACAAACAGAAACATAAGCATTATTATTCACATGAACTAGAGTAACATCATAAAAATTCAGGGTTTGAAGATTTAAATAGTACTTGTGATAGTAGGTAAGACAATACCACTTTTAAGAATGAAGAAAGGAAATTTCAGTAATTTTAAGGTTAAATAATTTCATTGAAACAATACTAATAAATACATTTCTCCTTCTTTTTCTGATATAGTTGTATAGACTTCTTCAAAAATATTTTAAAATTTTATTTCCTACAAGCATTATTAAGTTTATTGGATCTAAAACAGAATAGGAGGGGTTTTTACCTTTTTGAAATTTGCAACCAATGAAATAAAACAAATTTTTTTGTTTGTGCAGTGTATTTAAGGGATTACTTTACATGACAAAACTAAATATTGTTGAAAAAACTCCTCAAGATGTGCAGTAACCAACAGAAACTGTGGTACCATGCATATATGGTGTAGAAAAAAATCAGAAGATTTAATATTTTAGCACGGTTCCAACTTTCAAAAAAAAAAACCAAAACCCAAAAACCCAAACAACCCTACACAGAAATATAAAACTTCTCAACATTCTTGTTAATAGTAAAAGATACTTTTCACTTAGAGAATAAGTATACAAGGGGCGGGGTGTGTGTATGGGCTGGTGTGTATGTGTGTATCTGCCTTTAATATTTCACACATATAAGTTTTACAGTGATTTTTACCTTTTAGTGTAGAAAATTTGACAGGAAAAAAGTAATTTGAAGTTTCAGAAAAGAAGTATTAACTGGCAAAACAAAAATAATAATCTTTGCAGGTACAGTGGAGTATCCACATGTACTCTTTACTGAAAATTACATTCTGAGTTGTTGACATCTGCATGTTCTTTTGTTTTTCCAATACAAACATATTGTTTTATTGAAATAGCTTTATGAACCCAGCATCTTTTCTATATAGCTAGACTCATGGAAGATTCTGATATTATGAGTAGTGGATTATGGGTGGGGACATAGAGGCTACATTTGTACTAATAAATTAAATAGTGACTAGAAATGTCGTCTAGCACTGGAATATGATCATCTGTAGTTTTAAATTAATATCATGGCCCTTAGCAGACTTCTGGCCCATGTCAGCCATTATTCTCTCAGAAGCTGCCAAATACAGCTACATCACTGCAAAGGCCATTCCCAGCAGGCAGATTGAATGCACTCACAGTGTTGTAAAGGCCAAAATAGTTTATTAGTACCATGATGGGCTACTCCAGGCCAACTGGTCTGAGCATCAGTGAGCATTCCTTGACACACCTGGTGCCTGTTAGTGTAGACGTGGACTCATTGTCCGAGGTGGCATCCTTTCTGACTCTTTTGTCAATACTTCATTTTGCACAAAATGTGTCCTTATTGATTAAATATCCATCACTTGTCTACTATGTGCAATAAATTTGGGCAATTAGAAGGATTTTATTTTTGACCACTACATGCTCATTTTCATGGACGCTCATCTTGTTAAACATATTAATTCTGGTAATGTCTTCTCTCTGTTTGGATTAATCATTTTTTTCACCTCTGTAAACAGCATCTGCTTAAAAAGAAAATCGAAATTTTAGTTGTTAAAGACACAAAGTCATTGAAGAAAAAACAGAAAATATCTAAATATGGGAAAATCTAGACATGAGCTTGGTTCTGTTCTGTATACTGTCCATCACAGGTTTACAGAACTCAATACGTCTTGTTATGTAATTATTTTTTTTTCTGGAAATGAGCCAAAGACATTGTCTTTTAATCTAACTGGCCATTTTTTTCTGCTTGTGGGCTTTAGGAGTCAACAAGGAAGGCCCATTCTGCTCAAAAATTGTTAGGTGTTTTTTATATTTTTTGTGTTGATTTTGAAAAAGAGAAAAATGACATTAATTTACTCTTTACTCCCCATCCCCTGTAATATCATTTGAATTAATAGATAATGTTTAAAAAGATGTGAGTTTATTGTGACTTTTTGTGCTTGATAGGCAAGAAATCAGAAAGAAAATATGGATATATAATATTAAACATTTCATATTCAGTTCATCCAACAGGAATCTCAGCCATTCTGTAAATGAAAGAATTCATTAGGAGGAGCATAGAGTAGAAGTTCTCGCTTTACATATTTTGTCTCCCCTATTTTGCTTTTCCCCTCCATTTTCTTCCTTAGTCGTATAATTGTTATGTTTTGAGTACTTTCCAACTAGAAAAAAGGCTTCATCATATTCAACTGCCATTTTAACAGGTCTCTCTCACACAGATAGAGATGAGTCCTACCTATAGCTCTGAACATAGCACAGGGATACTACTTGCAGCCCAACATCACATGCTTTAGAGTGTTCTTCGGGGTCAGTCAGCTCTGAGGTTGGGAGAAGTGCTCCGCCCTCCTCCCCTGCCCTGCCCTGGTTTTGGAATTGGTTGGAGTAATGATGTGTGGCTTTACTTGATTTTTTGGGGGAAGTCTGCTTTTCCTACAGTTTCAGTAAAATGTGCAATCCCTTCTGTGGTTTCTGCTGGGTGTATTATCTGTTGTTATAATACAGGATGGACTGCTGTGAAGATGATGTGCTCTGTCTGGTCCTTGTAGAAAGGCACTTCCTCTTGAAGGAAGAAAGTAATCAGGAAAAAGCATCTGCCAATACCTGCAGCACCAAACCCCTGTTAACTCAGAAGGAACACAGAAAGAAACTTGAACATCATCTATCACGTAATACAACAGCTCAGCATGCCTTTTGAATTAGGGCCTATATGCAGGTGCACTTGAAAAATATCCTTTTCAAGAACAAGCTGTTGCAGGGTGGGAGTTCAGATGCCACCTGTCCTTCTGTGGGAGTAGATCTTTCCAGACAGCAGCTGAATCAACCGCCCTTAGAATTCATGTACCGCAGCCTCATAAATCACTTTCCTAGGGAATCACCATGTTGTCACCACTGATGTCTGCCTCAGTTCTCTGAAAAAATCACTGTGACCATGTGCATGTATTCCATTAGCTGGATACAGTGATTATTTGATGCTCTTCAAATTAAAAAAAAAAAAAAAATTAAGAAATTACATTATCAAGAATTTATGACATTCTTAAAAGACAAAATACACTTTATTCACTTTTCACTCTGTATCATCAATTTTGTGGCTGCAGAGATACCCACTGCAAAGTTTTGTCCTGAGAACAATTTATAATTTTCCCCATGTAATTACTAAAATTACTAAAATTTAAAGACAGTGTTAGTTGCATCTTGACACTTTTCATGAAGATTGTTTAAACAGAATTAATCACAAAATTTAATTAATTTCAGAGTGGTTTATTTAAATCAGTTAACTAGCTACATTGTATTCTTTTTCATCTGTCAAGTTACTTAGAAGGAATTTAACTTAATTCTGTTCTAACGAAGATCTACAAGTATGTATTAGTGTTTATTTTGATACATTTTTGTTTACAATAGCAGCCATAGAGGGGCTTCTACTTGTGGCTAAGACCTTCATAATTAGCAGGATAGAATTGAGTGCTAGAAATTAAATTACATTAAACATGATTTTATTCTAAATGTGAAGGAGACATAAAGAGATTTAAACTGGTTTCTGTATGTTTCAATAACGTAATTATTGACTTGGTATTAAAAGCTTCTTTTCCAGCTCTCTCCAGAAAGTCTCTAATAGTTATTATTAGTATTTCAGGAATGTGTTTGTAAGTTGCCTTTTTTTCTTTGTTAGAATTCTTCTTTTTCAACTCTTTAACCTTTGAAAATTAAAAAAGGCCCAAGAAAGCAAGACAAAAATTTGCAATAAAACATATTTTATGAGAAAAAAAGAACATAATGAACTAAATTAAAATATTAATATTAAAATATAATTTATATGTATTAAAGTGTATTATAATGTTACTGAATCTTTCTCAACACCTTCTCAGGTATTTTACAAAATAAAAGCATCAATATTCACAATGGTTCTGAACTCTCTGGGCAAGTAAATAATATCAAGACAGTCATTAGAGCCTGAGGGTTTATATTTTTTTAACTTTGTCATCAGAAAGAAATAAAAGTTTACAGTGTAGGGACCAAAGTCAGGTTTTTCTAAATTGGCTTTAGGTGCTCATTTTAATGGGATATACATTAAGAGACATTTCAAGTTGGCATCTTTTAAAAATCAGGACCATAAAATTTTTCAAGCTGGACAAAAACTCCTAGGATTTTTTTTCTCAATCTTGACCTGAAAACCTTGCCTTTAAAATCACAACAAAATTTTCAAACGTGGAATAGATTACCTCCAGTGGCTATCTAGACATGTATTACATGCTCTTTACTGTAATGTTAGGATGACAGAGCTCCAAGTATAATATATTCAAGTACCCAACATTATTCCTGATGAGGTTTCAGGAGAATTATTCTGAGCAGGGAATGTCATACTTCACATGAAACTGCTTTAGGTTTGGATCAAAAGCAAGAATGTCTCTTGGTTAGAATGTTAATGCATACATTTTTTCCACTCAATAAAAGGGAGGACTCGTATACAGTATGTCTCCTGTTCTAACAAGTGCAGAATCTCCACGGCCGAGAGCAGAAAACTATTCCAACACAATACATACTTGGAATACACACCATTCCAGGGCAGTGCAAACAAGCCTGTATCAGCTTCAACACATGGAAGAACTGCAACCGCTAAATGGGCATCATTATAGAAGCTATCCCATCTGGATTTTGGTACAGAGCCTTGAATACAAAAGTAGCTGTCAGTCATGGAAATACTTATACCAAGTCTCTGTTCTTACAGTTATGCAGAAAACTACAGAAAATGCTAATATTTTCTACTCACATTTTCAGCAGCTGAAAATTTTGAACTTTTTTTCAATATAAAACCATTTTAAAGCTCCTTGTGTTCAGCACCATGTTCTGACAGAAGTTTACTGAAGTACTCTGCAGTGGGATAAGGATGTTCCATTTGCCTGAGTTTAATTTCTTTGAAAATTTACCTGAAACAATATTTTTTTGCGATCACAGTCACCATAGACATTTAAAAAAACCCAAACAAACAAAGCAAAACCACCTAAACTGTCAGTTCTGACCTCTCTTTTCCTCCTTTTTCCTCATGGCAGTTTACATTTAATATGTAACATGAGACAAAAGTGCCACGAAATTTGTAACTGATCAGGCTGCAGCTTGGTGGGTTAATCATGTATTAAGGTAAAAAATTTGCAGTGTTACCAATTTCTAACTGCTTCAGAACATATTTTTTGTCTCTGAGCAGCAGGAAGCATAATATATAAAACTGAATTGTTGGTATAAGAACCCCATAATTTTGACCTGATGAAAAAACTTGTACTTTTATTGAATCTTTGAGTAAAATAATCACTATATTTTGTAGACAAACATCATCTCTGTTACTAGTACATGGAAAAATAGAATCCTAGAAGATTTATATTTTTAAAAGACCTCCTGTGTTTTTAGTGGAAAAATAGAGATGAATAGTTTGTTTTATATTCAGCCTGGCAAAGAAATGGACTACATTCCCTATGAACCTTGCAGCTCAAGCATGTTTCTAATACTAAGCTGTATAAGAGGCTGCCTTGCTGGCTACCACTGGTCTCTGAGTGACATGTCATTCCTGATACTGGAGACACGTCTGTTGTACGAGTTCCCTGCTCGAACCATAACAGCTGAAGTAGAGACATGATCTGTTACTCTGAAAATATGTGCTCTGGATCTTTACCTATTGAAGTGCTCCTATACTTCGGTTCACTGATTTATCCTGCCCCTGAGCTGTCCTTTTCTGTCACACATAACTCAAGCTGGGTAGAGGTAAGGCTGTTGGCATTAGGAAGTCGCTCTGTGTACACCTTGTGCCAAAAGCTACATCTATGCTGCTGGGCAGCCTACAAGCTCTCTTGACAGATTATGCTAATTTTTAGAGCCAATATGGCCTTTGCAAACAGTTTAAGAAAAATTACGTCTTCTCCTAGAACTTTTTTTTTGGTGTGTGTTGACTGTCTTTTCATCCATTTTCTTCCCTAAAAATAATTTTAAAACCTATAAAATTCAAGTTGCATTCTTGTAAAGTTGAAATGACCACTTTCTTTCCTTCTACCCTGTTTTGGTAGTATTTTTTCTTTCTTTTGATGCAGAATTTCCCCATTTTCTATAGAAATTCTTCTTTACTTGGTCCCTTACTAGCCAAATTGCTTCCAATATGAATGTGTAGCATTCTAGTTTATAGAAGGTGTGATATAACAGTACTGGCATTGCACAGGAAAATGCTTATGTGATTATTACAGTTATGGTCAAAGTACACTTTCAGTAAATCATTGCTGTAAAAAATGAGTGAAATAGGATTTAGACCTGTTTGGATCCTCACACTGCTTCAGCATTTTTTTCAGAATTTTTGATCTGTTTCACACAGTAAACGACTTTTACATCTACAAGGATTCTTTTGATTGCTATTAAGACTGCCAGCCACAAAACTTCAAGGGACCATCTCTGCAGGATGCTATAACAAAATAATTTTGTGAAGAATATAATAGTCTATTTGTCTGTGTTTGCTGAACCTCTTATACGTTATTTCAGTAGTTATCCTGTCAAGTTTTAACTACTCACTGCACTTTCAATTTGATTTTTTAGCAATTTGAAGGACTTTTTTTTCTAGTCTCAAAGTAGTTGTCTACAGCATCTGCACAAAGCTGGCAGCACAGAAACCAAGTTTTCATTACCTTAACAGCTGCTTAAAAGATCCAAAAGACATGACTTGGGCTGATGTGATATTTGTAAAAGAGATCCATCTTCATTAAAAAAATAAATAAATAAAGTATGGCACTCACCTGAGCCACTACAGATGTTAGTAATCACATTACCTTTATTCCAGATGAGAAAATATATTTGCTAAATATCCTACATGAGGCTGTGCTAAAAAGCAATCCCTACATCCAATACTGAACAATTCATGTGTAGTCAGTGAAATCTTTCCAGCGGCTAATTTAAAAATTGCAACGTATAGAATTGAGGTAATCTGAGAATTTCATACACAGGGGGATATGCAGACAAATAATCAGAACAGGAACTAGAGAAATTAATTGTGATATTCATGATAATGAGACCCTTAAACAATCCTACAAGGTCATTAAAGGATGAAAATATGAAGAGTAAAAGTCTCTAAATAATACCAGTAGAGTTTTTCTGCAAGGGAAAATGGTCAGTGTGGAAGGATGAATGAAAGGAGGAGAAAAATAAATTTTTCCTGCATTTTCTTAATAGCTAATTAAAAAAATATTCACTCCTTTGAGACGTTTGTTCTCTTTTTCTAAACAGTTACTGTTTTCATTTTTTGTTGTTATGGTTTTTGTTTGTTTTTTCTTTGTTTGGTTGGCTTTTTGCTTTTTTTCCCTCTTCTTTTTGTTTTTTTTTTTTTTGTCTCTCATGTCTTGCAAGAGAGAATACCTGAAAGATTGGAGTAATTTCTTTGAAAACACTACTGAGTAGTGTCTAGTCCTGGGTGCAATGCAGAACTGTATTGTACCGTTGGATAGGGAGGCTCAAGCTTGCCTTTGAACAGAAACTCCCTACCTCCTTCCATGTTCCATCGTACTCTGTCTCTGATTTGCAAGAGGAATCAACTGAATCTCGAATCTGTAACACTTGGGCACAGAACTACAGACGCTCAAACAGACAAGTCCTGATTCAGGACTTGAAGACATCTGCACCATAGTATAGACATAACAAATAATTTTTGTCAAATGGGTCTTATTATTCTTCCCCTGATGTTAACATCTATCTTTAGAATCCATTACATGGAAATTATTTTGTTTCATGCAATCAAATCAGAGAGTTCCAATAGGAGTTGAGAGTCTCAGTGCTTTCTTAAATCTTATCAAAAAGCCCAATTTTATTTTTTAAAACTTGCCCAAAAATAAATTAATCACAAAAATATTCAAATGAAGATGTTAACAAAATTTTTACACTGAAACAAGTGAAAGGTCCATATAGGTTAGTTTCATGTCAGCCCACTGAAATGGTAATAAATATTTGTCTATTTTTTTAATACAAATGTAGCAAATTTCTATTAGCTGTGAAAAAATAAAAGAGGTCAGCTTTTAAGCATTCAAAGTTACCTATCTGGGTTCTGGAAGGCAAATATTTCTGTCAGAACCTGTTTAATACAAAATTATTTGCTTCTTTTATTCTTATTTAAAAAAAAAAAGCTTATATCTTTTTTTTGTGTTTACAATTTGCTTTGATGCAAGAGTATTCTTGTCTTTTTCTTTCTTTTCTTTCTGTTTTCCCCCCTCATACTGAGTAAGCAGTTATCTATTAACAATTCATTTGGGCTTAGATATGGATCTTAATTAACAGAAAAATTGTCAGCAGGAACTAAATCCCTGCTCAGGAATATAAAAGAGTCCCAGTGGCATGGATTTTCTCGATATCAATTTAATGAACTACCACTATCTAAACAGACCAGGCGACCAGGAGAGTATATGTCTTTATTAGACACACTCCTCAAAATATGTTGTGTGAATAAAAAAACTAAACACCATATTCTATCCTTCAGAAAGGATGTGAAATTATACTAAGAGGAATACAGAAAATGAGCCATATTGTAGTCTTTAATAAGAGCAAATGATAGAGAGAAAAGATCATAGTAAGATCTGACTAATAAGTCCAGCCTAAATATTTTTTTCTATGTTGTCTAGAGGCAACATTAAAAGTTTCCATGTTTGTTTTGCCTGTCCTTTCACTCCAATTCCAGTATCTGTACATAGAGTGAGCTGTATAAGCTTCAACAGCCAACAGTCTGATCCTTACTCCTTAACCTGGCAAAAACGAAGTCAAGTTCAAATCAGGATAAAGAGAAACTTTAAATACTGGCCTTCTATGTAAGGGACCTAAAAACTTATTTGTTGATATCTTGCTCACTTAAAAATTACAATGAACTGAAATAAATACATCAGTTTTAAGGCATTTTTAGGATGAAAAAGCAAAACTAAAAAAGCCAAGCTGACCTCAGAATGTTTCCTTAAGATGATTTGCTGTCTTGGAACTGACATTTTCTGATTAAAATTATAGTATAAGTGTGGGGAGAGACCGTCTAACCTACCCGAACTGCATATAGTATGCCCAAGACACAAGGAAGGTTTCTTTGAGTTAGATACATAAAACAGTTTAGCCATACTTTCCTTAGCTATAAGTTATTTAGATAGCTGAATTCAATTTATCACATAAGGAAAACAATAAATTATAATTCCATTATTACATTTATGAAAGATGAATTGTCACTGATAAATTCTGAGTCACACCTTTATGCCGTCTGAATACCCAAAACATTTTTTTCTTTTTTATTTAGAGTACTAATACAGACATCCACACCTAGTGAAAAATATACATTATTTTCAAAGTATTTGTAGATTCCCATCCTTATTTAATCTTCCACTGACACTTGATTTGTAAAAATGCTGATAATATTTGCTAACGTAGATTGTCCACTCATTTTTGGTACATTGCTAAAAGGACCAGAATGTACAATAGGAAACTTTTGGAAAAATGTTTTCTCATTGATTACAGTCATTTCTGTGAGTAAAGTCTAAATTTTTTAGTTTAGTATTATTAATTTTGGAGCATTCACTTCAGAATTTTTTTTTTTCTTCAGAGAGAGAATTCGTAGAAATTTCAGACGTTTTGCAAAGGTAGAAGACTGCTGTAGTAATGGATACTCCCTTGTCTTCAAGAGATTAAAATGTTTGTCCTATTATTTGTTATTTTCTTTTTCTTCTATATTGCAGATTCTTTCTTTCTATGCTGTAGTCAGAATCAACTGTGCACACTATTAGCAGGAGATGAGGAGGTCAAAATTTTTCGTTGAACTTTGCTGCTCCAGAATCTGTAATGCAACTCTACGAACTCCTAGTTCATTTCTCACCATAAACTATCATTAGAAGGTCTCTCCTCTCTCTATATATTATAACATACAGATGAGAAACCTTTCTGGGTAAGGGTTCAGTCTGACAGACCAGCACTGTCAGACATAGAAATATTTTGTGCAAGACATAACTGGACCAGTCTGAAGTCATTCAGTATAGTACATTTGCAGTGATCTTTTACCAGCTCCCAGCCTCTGTCTGTGGAACAGCTAAATCACAGAATCACAGAATCAATTAGGTTGGAAGATATATCTGGGACTATTGAGTCCAACCTATGACCTAACACCACCTTGTCAACTAGATCATGGCACTAAATGCCACATCCAGTCTTTCTTTAAACACCTCCAGGAACGATGACTCCACCACTTCCCTGGGTAGCCCATTCCAATGCCCAATCACTCCTTCTGTGAAAATATTCTTCCTAATGTCCAACCTGAACCTCCCTTGGCACAGCTGAAGACTATGTCCTATTGTCCTATTGCTGGTTGTCTGGGAGAAAAGACCGACCCCCACTTGGCTACAACCTCCTTTCAGATAGTTGTAAAGAGTGATAAGATCATAAATGTGTCTGAAGTCACTCCACTCAATGAAAATATGGAAGAATTACTTCACAGTATTATTGATAAAAGCATTGTACCTTATCAACATGTTTAAGTATCTAAAGGGAGAGTGTCAAGAGATGGAGCCAGGCTCTTCTTGGTGGTGCCAAGCAATAGAACAAGAGGCAACAGGCAGAAATGAATATACAGGAGGTTCCACCTGAACTTGAGGAAGAACTTTACTGTGCAGGTGACCGAGCACTGGAACAGTTTGCCCAGAGAAGTTATGGAGCCTCCCTCACCAGAGCTATTCAAGAACTGTCCAGAGGACAACTCGTGTAATGTGCTCTAGGATGACTCTGCTTGAGCAGGAAGGTTGGACCAAATGATCCTACCAGTGGTCTCTCTCAAACTTTAACATTCTGTCATTCTGTGGTTCTGTGATTGTAGTTCACATGTTGGAGTGAATTTTATCAAAAATTTATTAAAAAAAATGTTGTGCAAAAATCAGCAAAAGCCAAAGATCAATCAAAATGCGAATTAAATTTCAGAAGTTATGTGTCTCCTACCTTGGTGATTTCGTAAAGTTTATTGGGCAGAAAGTGAAAGGTTTCTGCTATACTAATACTACTAAAACTCTATGTAAAGTTAAAATAGTTTCATATATCCCTAAGAACCACAAGACATCTGGATAAGAGTTCTCCGTTGACCATTTAACCAAAAGTTTATGCCAAAACCCGCTTGAAGCAGGAAAAGCTCAAATACATCCAAATTAAGTCACTGTAATTCTCTTTCATATTTCCTCATTCATAATCAATCTCCTTTGTAATAAAATAATGCTTACTCTTTATTTGTTCAAAATTCTTTGCAAAACACTATTTAAATGCTACATAACTAACATTCATGAATATTTACCAAGGCACTTGTATCTAAAGAACATGCTGATAAGAGCAATAATTCTAAACCTTATACTTTTGTTATTATTTTTGAGGAAGCAGTCTTATAAGGTGTTAGCTTCAGACAGTTACTGTTTACATGTTTCTATAGAAAACATTTCTATTTTGCAGGTTTCTGTTGTGACAGGCAAGTAGGCATGAAAAGAACTCATGCACCTTCCTAAAACTTCACATAAGACTAGGATGAGGTCTCACTACAGTTTTACATAGGGAAAGTAAATAACAAAACTTTCCCTTCAAAAGTTAACACTTATGATGGTTTTCTGCAATAAAACTTACTATAATGATATGTGTTATAGTTAGTAAACTTTTCACTTGCTGATGGAGAAATGGTAATTACTTGTTTCCATTCCACATCTCTAATGCAAGTGCAATAAACACATATAAACTAAGCTTCTTGGTAACACAAGTGTTCTCTTATATGAACCAGTTACTGACCACTAAAGCAAATAAAAACTGCAGTAAATGTTTATTGGTTCATAATGTAAAGCTTATAAATTAGTATCTGTTTATCACAGTTGGATAAAGGGGAAATTTCAATATCAACTCGAAATGTTCATGTTAGTAATTAGGTAGTTTAAAACATTCCTCTATGTTGATCATTTATATACTATTCTAGTTAGCCTTGGATCCAGTATGTCAGACACAAACCCCCTATTATGTGGCTTCTCCATTTGTCTTTTCTTCACTGAGTATTTAGTCCAGTAAGTTTTGTAAAAATGCCTAGGGATTTTATAAACTAGGACAAGTGCACTTATGAGAAGAAAAGACATGTTTAATGAGAAATGACTCTGATATAACAGAAGAAAGATAAGTTGTGGAACAAGGATATAGAAAATCATAAAATGTTATGCTGGACACCATCTCACCTACATATTGAATTGGCTGGAACCATCCATAAGAAGAGCAGTAATATCTTGGTTAATACAATGCAATTTATCTGCAGAGAATTTGGTAGTAAGCTGTAAATGAAAAAAAAATGTTAAGTAAAAGAGGAAGAAATAAATGGCAAAAATAAAAATAATAAAAAATGACCAGAAGAAATATTAGATTTCAGTGGGGAAAATGCAGTGAGTAAACCTTCCTCATTCCCAAATCAGATCATGTTTCTCACTCCTGCTATCACTGCCAGGGAGCATTTTATTTACCTTCAAGAATACACTGGACAAGTATTTCTTTCCTTTTCCTGACCAGCTGGTTGAAAAAGTAGATATGAGCTGGCAATAGATGCTCACAGCCCAGAAAGTCAATGGTATCCTGGGCTGCATCAAATGAAGTGTGACCAGCGGATCAATGGAGGTGATTCTGCCCCTCTACTCTGCTCTTGTGAGACATCACCTGGAATGCTATGTTCAGCTCTGGGTTTCCTAGCACAAGAAAGACATGGACCTTTTGGAGTGGGTCTAGAGGTGAGCCACAAAAATGATCAGAGAGATAGACCAGCTCTCCTATGAAGAAAGGCTGAGAGAGCTGGGATTGATCAACCTGCAGAAGAGAAGGCTCTGGGGATACATTATTGCAGCCTTTCAATACTTACAGAGGACTTCTAAAACAAGTGGGAACAGACTTGTTAGCAGGACAAGGGGTGATGGTTTTGAGCTGAAAAAGAGTAGATTCAGACTAGATAATTTTTTATAATGAGAGAGGTGAAACACTCCATCAGGTTGCTTCGAGAGGGTACAAATACTCTATGGAGACATTGTAGATCAGGTTGGACAGGGTGCTGAGTAAGCTGATCTAATTGAAGATGACGCTGCTCATTGCAGGCAGTTTGGACTAGACAACCTTTAAAAGTTCCTTCCAAACCAAGCCATTCTGTGAGTCTGTGTTTGCTTAACTACAATGTATGCATAGTACAGGGACTATTCTTGGGGCTGAGTGTCTTTAAGAATTTCAATAAAGACCAACAAATGTCATAATCCAGGAGCGATTTTCGTTTACCTTTCCTTGGTCCTTATTCAGCTCCTGTTGCTACAATAAATGGGTGCTAGCTAGAATACTATTGTAGGGGTAGGTGCAATCGTGCAAGAATTTGTAACAGAAAGCTAGAAATTTTTTCTCTTAGAAAAGCTGCAAAATGCCTTTGAAAGGTCTAATCTGCTGCATTGAAAAAAGTGGTCCTTGTATCTGAAATAAACGTCTTTTTAATCCTTCCGCTGCCTTGGCATTCTTGGGAAGAATGTCTGTGTTTGTTTACCTTACGACTATTAACATATGGGAGTTTACAGTACCCATAGGCATAATGACACCTTGTTGTCAAATTAACAAACAGTGAATTAGGTCACAGAGGAGCTAAGGCTTTTGCAATGGATAAAATTGTAGCAGAGAAGGACTGAAAGATTTGGTGTTCTAAGTTTTGAATTGGCACACCTGATTCATACTGAGACTGCAGCTAGATTTGGGAAAACAAAACATGAAAAAAAATTTCCTTACTCTTCCTGAATATCTTAGCAAAAAAAAAAAAAAAAAAAAAAAAAGGAAAAGAAATTATTAGAAAGCTTCAACATCAGAATTTTGGAGAGGAGGCTGCTATCTGATTCCTGAAGTGCATTTCAATTTCTCTTCAGCTTACACTGAGAGCAAGCGCATACCGTGTTTCCACAAGGGTAACTGTGTCTGTGACCAAAACTTCTGAAATGCATTCTCATTGGCCCCAGCTCAGAGAATCATCAACTGATATGCCAGCTCCCCAGATCCCACAGCTTTAGCACCACAGAATTAGATATCATACTAATCAGGTTACAACAACTACTTAAAAGATACTGATGTTAAGTATAAAATTATCTGACTTGATCATAAGGACAAGTCTTCTCAAATCCAACAAAATGAACCATGATGAGTTGTATGAGACAGAACAAGAATAGCAGACATGAATAAGGACAAATATTGCTTGGAGGGAACAACTGAGATAAGAATATAGTCAAAATAATATTTTTTTTTAAAAGTCATATTGAAGAAATTGCCAGGCTGTATTGATGATTCTGATACTTCTTATTTCCTCATTGCCTGTTCAGAAGTATGAAACATGCAGTGCTCAATAGTTTTCTCTCAAACTGAAAAAAAACCCAAAAACTAACTCCAAATGAAAGCTACACACCAATTCTATCATTCTGTACATTTCAGAGATAAGGAAAAACAGATAAAATATTTCATATAAACTCCATTCACTATGAATATACTCTCAACTAACTACAGCAAACAAGTAGATTTTGATGGCCTTTTGTCCAGGGTTGTAACCAAAACTACATTAGTGAGATAGAGCTTTTTTTCTTTGTCCAGTTGATAATCTGAAGTACAAGTCAAGAGCTACCAATTTTTGTATTATATGTGATATTGTAATAGCCTGATTTTTTAAATTAATCTCTGAAGCCTTGGGAGGAATAATTTTCCACAACTAAAACTCTCTAAGTTGTTGGCAAAGGCAACATTAAACCAATATGTCATCAATTTTGGCTCTCACAATTGTGACTCATGCATACACATGGCCTGAAAACATTTTAAATCTTCTGTTTTAAAAATCTGTCCAACTGTGCTACTGTCTGCAATTCTTTCTGACTGCATCAAATTAACAAAAGATTTTCATGAAAAATAGAACTACCAAGAGCACACCTGATCACAGATAACAAGCTCATTACTACAAAAAATTTCATAGACATGAAGAACAGTTAACATAGGACCATCTGGACTGCTGTAGTCAGTGGTCATTCAATTGGATCTCTAAATATATTTGGTACTTTCCAGTAATCTCCTGACTTCACCCTTATGAATTTAAAGTTTCATATGAACTTCACCCAAATCCTGATAGCTAAACAGTTAAAAAGAAACCCAACCAACCAATCAACCAAACAAAAAAGCCCCCTAACAAACAAAAAACCCAACACCCCCCAAAAAGAACCCAACCAAACCCAACCAACCAACCAAACCAACAACAACACCAAAAGCCAGCCATCAAAACCAACATGCAACCAAATGCATAGTGCTGTTATTGAGGTAACACCCAGTACAGATCTGGGTGCAGAGGTCAGATGTTTTTGTTAGGCAGATATGATCCAGGTCGGGTTGAGAAGCTGTATGTTTTCATATGGAACAGACAAAGAGATAAGAACTGCATCTACTTCCCCTAAGCATCCTCATTTATGAATTAATTAAGCTCCATCATAAGCACAGTTAGCTAGTTTGTTCCTACTATTCGTATTAGAAGACTAGTATGGAACATCACTCTTAATTCTTTTGGAGATCTCTTAATTTCTGCCTGTTGGGGCTCACCAATTCTTTCTACAGTGTCATACTGAGATCACAGTTATATTTAAAAAAGGAGGTAATTCTTGAAAAAATTTTAAATATTGACCCACCAAGTACATGACTCTCCAGTTTGTTTCTCTACACTACATCCCACCTCTCTACTCTAGAAATTAAGGTCATTTATTTCTTCCTACCTATTATCTTGATTCTTTGTGATGTTGTCTGCCAACTTTGTGCCATCAATAACGTTTACTAGTGCAACGCTATTACAAAAATAGGGTCACTAAAATCTAAAACAAAATCAACTTCGGTATTGACTTTTAAGGATTTACTACAGTAGTGACTTTCTTCTACTTAATCTGCTGTTTTATTTTTTCATCCCATCAATAAAGTCATGAGACATCTATTCTTTTATTATATTGTTTTTCCACCATTACATGACCTAGACAGGATTTATTTTATTTGCCATTCTTTAAAAATAACAATATCAGCAATAGAACCAACTACATTTCCTGTATCATTGATGAAAAATGTTTTCTGTGGCTTAATTTACTTTTCTAAATAGAACTTCCATTTTTATCTCAATTTACTTACTATTTTTTTCATTATTAAGGAATATCGTGTCATATTGAGATCAGACGACCTTCTTTTCAACCCACTTTCTCTATGTTTTCTCTTTTATAGTTAGAGAACAAGACTGTTATGTTGAAACACTGCTTAAGTCAATTTTCCAGATATTCTATATTTACACCTTTCACAGTTCTTGGAAATTCTGTAATATAGATTACTTGACTTTACTAGCTTGAGTGCACTATTCTCTTTGAGTTTTCACTATTATGTGTAGCTCTCAATTCTTCACTTTTGTCTGCAATAACAATTGATATATCTATACAAATCTTTTGCAAAGTGTTCATCTATTTCTAGGAGTACTGACATTATCAGCTACATCCACATCTTCTGTAATGCACTGCTGTTTCACTTTGGTTTTCCTTCTCTTTTATGAAATTCTACGCCTAAAGAGGCTTTTCTCTTAATTTTTTTTTCAGGGTCTGACTTAGCTGGAGTTCTGGATATTTTCATTTTACCTGCAAACTTCCTGACCTCTAAGACAGACTCTGCTGGTTTCTTATACACTTTCCAAAGCAGCTGTTTATCCAACCGAGCTGGAAGTCTTGTCCTACAGTATGTCCCCTTTGTCTGAGATACCAATTCTAATTATTCTTTTATCACTAATGTTTTAAATAAACTCCTAGCTTAATTTAATTCTCTAATATTCTCAGCCCAATTGATTCAGTTGAGCCTGGCCTTTTGAAGATAAAAACCCCAAAGTACTAGTTGTTCGAATTTGTAAGTCTTAAATTGGACTTAATCTTTTGTTATTCAGCTGAATAATTTTAAATCGTTTTGTCTAACTAACATGTATGTCTTCAGTCATAAATGAATCTACATTAAATTACACTCTTGTGTCATAGGTCTTAGTCTTGATTGCATTGATCCCACTATGAGAAATATAATCCAGGAATGAACTTTATAAATTATTTGGATATTTGTCGGCATTTGAACTTGGGCAAAATATTTCTGGACAGTCAGGTATTATTCTGTGGTCATAGAAATTTGTAATAAATAATTCAATTTCCCTGTCAAAATCTTTGATTTATAACTTTTCTATAGATGAAAAATTTCAGGGGGAAAAAAAAGTAGAGGTGAAATGAATTATTAATAAAATTTTGATTGTGGGGATGAAAGCAGAGCTCTGTGAGGTGCTTATTCTGTTGCGTGTAAGAAGGATGAAAGACACCATTTAAAAGTTCAAACTCATATTTGATTTTAACTGTAACAAAAGGTAAAACTATGCTTCTTATTTCACAGGCTTCCAAAACAAAACAATTTCAAATTGGAAAGCATGAACACTGCTGTGTCTTATCCCTACATCACAGTTCTCTGCATTTCCTATTGAAAAGTGGACTGCTGGGGGAATACTTACTATGGACACTGATAATACCATGTCAAAAGCATGAGCTTATAGAAACATGCTATCATATTGTTGAGTTTGGGCTTCCTAGGGCACGTACAATCTGTGTGACAGAATTCGCAGCAAGATATATGAATGTTTTCAGGTACTTTTTCTGATAGAGACCTTTCTTAAATTAGTTTGTGATTATAACATAGACTCTAAACAGCAAATGAGTAAGTCTTGTCTGGGAGAGGATGCAGTGGCAACTTCATTAACCAGCTTGAAAAAATAGACCAAAATTGGTTTATTATACAACATAGTTCTTACTTTTCAGAGGAGGGTAAGGGGTAAGGGGTCCTGCTTTGAAATGAAAATAATCCATCACTTAATTTATTAACTGAATTTTAATGAATGACATTTGTTTTAAATGAAAGCATGTGAAACAAAATAGACTGATTGTCTTTACTTCTTTCCTTGGCTAAGTATGACATGATGTTATAGTTTTTAACTGTGACTCCCTAGAAGGATAATACCAATAAACTGCAAGCCTTCTCTGTGGTGAAAGATTGATTTAGTCTCCAAATATAATCATCCCTGGCATTGTTCTTGAAGTCATTGCCAACAGTATCAAAAGATATATTAGTTTTAGTTTTTAGTTTTTCTGCTCCCCTGGGACCTTGGATGTCTCAAACACTTCTCATTTCTGCTTGAAGTAAAATTAAATCCTTTCAAAGGAGGAAAGCTGTTTAGACAAATCCACTGAGTTACCTTGTGCTGTTTTCTAATTTAACTAACTTTCTGAGCAGTTTCCAAAGTTGTGCGCTTTTAATCCTGTAAGACTGTTAAAAAGAACTGAATCTTACTTTGTGTAAAGAAGCTGAAAACAGCTCACTCTGAGATTAACCTCCTGCTCTGCAAGTTTGAGAGAAATGCTTTAAAGGCAGAAAGAGCTAGATGTTCACTAGGTTGGAAAAGAAAAAACAGTGTAGACAAATCCAGAGATAAGGAAAAGGTCAGGAGGTAAAAAACCCAAATATTTTGTTAAGATATGGCAAATTATGCACAACAGTATTTCTCTTATATAAGAAATACTGCTACCTTATCTGTTCTTAAATAAGTTCATAAATATGTACGCAAAGACAATTTAATGAATGACACAAAGAAACTTTAATAAATTATTTATCATTTTAAATGTGTCTAATTCTGAATCTATGTGGGAAATCATCTCCCTGTCAGGCACAATATTCCTGAGCCTTATAATTTTTTTTTTTTTGCATTCTCCATTCATACTCAGTACCCTAACCCAAAGCCAATCAAAATCACTCAGGTCTACTGAACATTTAACTATTAATGTCAGCAAAAATGCTTCAATAGGAGGCATTTATAAAAGCTCATCCTAGAATTACAACAGTCATGGGAGAATGTTGGAACTGCAGGAACATGCAGAGGGTGGGAGATGCAGGTTGAAGATATTTCTCTTCATATCTCCTGAGCAGTCAATTACTGACTGTCCTATGGTGTCTCCTCCACAATGGAACCTGTTTTAAGTGAAAGTATAAACATGATAGCTGTGTTTCCAGGTAATCTTTTGATATTGATGGACTGATAATTTTCAAAAAAGAGTACCAACTATCTGAATTTATTTCTTCTGGGAACTAACTTGTAAGTTATTCACCTCCATACATATTTGTATCATTCTGTATTTTCAGCTGGTTCTTGAAAAATATATAACTAGTAGTATTTCTGTGCCTTGATACCTTCACTTTCAAATCCATAAAAAGTGTCCTGAAGAACTGTTCAAACAATTCTATATCATACACAAATGGAAAGGTATTTGATTTTATTTTTACTTTAGATTAAAGAATGTTCATTTTATCATTGCAGGAATTAATGTCACTTTGTGCCAGATTGTAATTGATGTACCTTAATCTTCTCTTATGATAAAAAGAATATGAGACAAAAATTGTGACCATTAGACACTACAATTATGAGAAGTTCACAGACTGCCTTTCTTAGCTATTTGTTACTGTTCACTGCAAGAAACACCCAGTTGTAATCACCGAAATTAATAAAATACATTGCAAAACTGATTACTTTAAGAATAAGCATGTTCTCACTTTTTATTAGAATATTAGTTTAGCTTTTGCAGTGAGCATTAATCTGGGTAATGTTCTTTTTTTTTTTTTTTTAATACATTTGGGTCTAAAAGCTCCATTCCAACCTGGCAAACATCTTTAAAATAGCATAATGAAATTTCAAGATATACCTTTGTATTCTAAATCTCATTTTAAATTAATTTGAGCATATCCATCCTGTCTTATGTATTCATATATATAAGTGACAAACATTAAATTAGTGTAAAATATGAAATGATATGCAAGAAGATAAAAATTGAACAGTATGAAACTTTATTATGGAGGGTAGTGTCTCTATTTTCCTTTAAAATATCACTGTAATTTATCTAATTAAGGATAATAAAGCCATAGCTGAATTTAATAGTTCTCGATGCCTCTTCTTCAGTGAATCTAAGGTAAGCAATCACATCGACAGACATACACACAGGGAGCAGAGCAGGGAAAAATCTCAGTGTTTATAGTCTTTTCTGGGAAAGCGTAGGGGGAGTTAAAAATAAGAATGCTACATGAAAACAAACAACACTTTCAGATTGAAACATGTTTTAGGTTTTGCAAGGCAGAAGTGTCAGGCTGGTCTGGATGAACAATAGCACAAGAGCAATAACGGAATTGACTCCTAACAGCCTAAAAGAAGTGTCATCGTGTCATCACTGAACAATATTGTCCTCTACAGCTGGTTAACTACATCAGAGCATCAAGCACAGACTGGCCAAATCATCTTTATGTCATGATATTCTATAAATCTATCAACTACGTAAGTAAGATTAGTTAGCTTGAAGAGTCTCATCACTTTCACCAGTATTCCAGGTTAACAGATCATGTCCAAACTGTTAATACTTCATATATACTCTAATAAAAGTTAATCAATGTATTCAAAAATATGACTTTCAGTCTGTAAATTTGTCATTGATTATAAATCTCACTTTCAGGTTCTATATAAATACTTCAACAGAATTAAATTAAAATAACACTCTGTGACAACCTCTCTCTCTTCCCACAGGCTTAGCTCCTGATCCATTTAATGATCCTGTTTCAATTCAGTATCTTGGCAACCCAAGCATCTTTGTAAAACATATTTTGTATTACTTTTTACCTACTGATATATCTTTAGAAGTAAGCTCTAATCTAAGTACTTGAGGATAAAGAAAATGAAATGACATCTAACTTTGCACTCATAACACTGAAGTAATTTTGTGAACAGTATTAACCATTTTTGCACCCTTTGATCCAAGTATCAGCTACCTAGTATGCATATATGATTTCATTTTAAGGAGAAGTAAGTGCTCTTTGCTATTGCACTGGAGTTAAATTTCAATATAAATTACTGCTTAGAGTTATGTTATCTGAATTTAAATTCTGACCCAAATCACATTTCAGCTCTAGTAAAGGAAAAGTTTTTTTCAATCTCCTCATGGATGAGAAATCTAGCAATTAGTAAGATATTTTGAAGAGAAATAGAACTAAATTTAATAGCAAGAAAATACTATTTCTAGAATTCTACTTTATGCCTAAGCAAAAAAAAAAAAATGTTTCCATATGTGAATCAAGCAGTACCTTATTGAGCAGATTAAGCTATTTTATACTGTTCTTTTTAATTACATTTGATATTAAAACCTATTATGTTGTTCAAAATGTCAGTAATATGACTTGTCAAACTTTTGTATTTAGTAAGATTTGGTGATGAAATTTGAAATTAGCTCTGAACAGAAATACTTAAGAATAGAAACTCCAACTCACTACAATCTACTTGTAATTTCCTCTTCAATTTCCATGTGCAGGCAAATCATGGAGTGCAGAGAGGCTCAAGCCTACTGTCAGAATACAAGCCTGAGGCAAGATGACGAGATTAAGATGAGACATTATATATGAAATCAGAGAAAACATGTGCAAGGGCATACCTCACTTTTGCACAACATCACAGAGCCACAGCACCCATGACAATCACCTTTCTTGGTGTTTTCATTGTATGCACAGCATCAGGATGAAAGAAGTAATTTTTCTTCCACTGCACCAGACAGGAAAGCTCTTCTGCTTCACTGATATTCACAAACTCAATAGTTATTCTACAAGGTTGTTTCTAGGGCAGTCTAAGAGTATTGTTCTCAGATTCTCTAACAGGTTCTTTGACTGAAGGAAGCAGCAGCTTTTTGTACCCCTTGACCCTTCCTCTAGTTTCAAATGTCATATGTCAGAGGGCAAACTTCATTTGTCCATACCTTTTAATTTTGCATTTCTTCTGCTATGCTTTCATGTAGAATTACACTGCATAGATGAACAAAGTAGCTGTACAATTTCAGTCCATGGGAAAGTTGTTATATTCACAGTTTTCTTTTCTCACTTGTAATTGATTCCAGAGAGAAAACATACACATTAATACATATTCTGTCATTTGCAGTGCAGATGTCTGAACATGAAGGCAGTCCCTACGTGAAACTCCCACTGCAGCCAATCAGAGTCATGCCTATAAGTGGACAGCAGGTCAGGAGTAGATTTACTTTCATATAATTTTTATGCATTGACAGACTGTGTTTACTTTTTAATACATTACAAAGAGTGATGGGTAAACCACAAAATTTCTCAACACTTGGAAAAACCCCAAAAAACTGTGAATGCTCTTTTGAACCATATTCCAACTGTCTAAAGCCACTTGATTCTCCACAGCTGGGCTAGAAGATTTACAAGGTTAGATATTTCAGCACTTCTTCTTCCCATCCTAGCCAAGTGGAGACAGTTTAAGTCGAAAAATGAGGAGGAAGGGAAGGGGAGAGTCAAAAAGGAGACCATGGTAAGCAGTAAATATAAACTAGATGTTCAAATATTTACCTGTTAATCTGAGATACAAATAAAATTCTGTTCTTCACATGAGTATCCCGGTCACTCTGGCCCCAGATCATGTGACACTTTGTTTTCTCAGTCACATAATATGTAAAATACTCATTACTAACCTAGATAGTAGATTTAGATCACAATCAAACAATTTGGTCTGATACAGACAGTAGGACATCTGAATTGGTGAATCTGTAACTAACTGCTAATCATGACAGAAATGAGACTTAGTCTCAAATTCATTTTAGTTCCCCAAAAGAATGTTGAAACTTTATTCACCTTTCTTATTAAGGATCATATTCTTCCAGGTATTGGAAATTAATGTGTGTCCTGGGGAAAAAGTTGTCGAATTTTTCATGGAACCCACTGTATCAGTCACTTTGCATATCCCATTTTCACATTCACATGTTAATCAACCTGAAGCCAGACTGAGTTGTATCTGAATTCTGATATTTTAATACTATTTTTCTTGATGACAGAACTATGCATTAGATGCCATGTGAAAGTACATATTGCACTAGATTAGCACTTTCTTTCTAAATGATATTGTACTGTTTCTTGGCCAGATGTTAGGAGAAACTTAATCTTAGGCTTATCCTAGCAGGTACTGATGATTTTATTCAAAACACTTACGCAAGCAATCTGGCTGGCTGCTTTAAAGCTTCATTACAGATAAAGAAAAAGTTCATAGTTAAAACAGCTGCTTCTAGTTCCATCGCCATCAGAGTATTTCAATAACATAAAAAACTGAAATCCCACAATACATAACCACTAATTAGTTCTTTTAATACCTAAGCACTTCTTATCCTAAATATTTCAGTGAAATTGCTACTAGCATTAACAGGTTTAAAAAAAAAAAAAAAAAAAAGCACGTGTATTTAATTTATATATGTTTAATTTAAAAATAATTTTTTTCAGAAAAACTATTCCAGCTGTCAGGGAACAGCAGGCGTGGAGCTGCTCTCAGATGGAGATGAGCCAGGAACCATGATTACCTCAGCACTCCAGGCTGGGCAGTGATGCTCCCACAGGCGGCAGTCCCATGGTTCCTGATCAGGGGTGGTGGTATCAACAGGTCCAAGTAACCAATCCAGACAAGACAGGGCAACGAGTCAGTCCACCCAGAAAGACCAGTCAAAAATGGCAGGAGACTGGGCTAGAGGCAGGCACAGAGATAAGGCTTCACATAAGCTGAGTCCAAGCCCCGTTCAACAAGTCCATCCAGAAGGGCAGAACAGCAGGTAGTAGAACATGTGCACTCACAGCATCACTTGGGAAGGTCGGGGTGTTGAGACTTCACTTAAATGGAGCCCACAAATCCACAGGCAGGTCCCAGGTGAGGTTGTTCAGCGCACACATGGCGTTTTGGTGCCCTCTGGGATCTAGCAGTTTCCATTACAAAGCACGGAAATAAAAATTAGGTACCATATGTTTGAACCCTCGGGAAAAGTATATCAATGGCACTATATTTTCAAGTATAGATTTTTTCAAGGTGGGAGAAGGGGTAATATCTGGGGCACTAGACTAGGCAGAAAGGGAAGCTAAGCACTTCTGAAAAGATTTTCTGTGTGGTTGACTCTGCCTAATCCCAACTAAAAAAACTTGATAAGCTTACTCCTGCTGTCTCTCCAATCATTTGACTCTACAGACAGCCACTGAATAGGTCATGGCAGTTTCAAGGAAGTTATATAGCCTAACTGAACCTAAAAACAGCTCCTTGTAGCCTGGGGGTGGGAGGGAATTTTCATACCTGGACCAGATAGTGCTGCCTCAGATATGTTGAGAAGACACAAGAAGAGTTAGGGGATAGAAATGGAGAATAACGAAGGATAGAAATGGAGAATTATGAAGGGAAACAGAAAAAAAAAATCTTTGAACATGAACAACTAATTATTTTTACATAATAAACTGATACAAGGCACAAATCAAAGTAATACTGTCTGAGCTCAAAACTTGCCTTAAGAATCATTCTATCAATGATTTAACAATTATTTCTTCAGATAAATTAAGATGAATTAATTTAGTGAGATTTTAATGAAATATGAACTTTAGTTAAAACTTTTCCCACACTGGTCTCCTGCTGCCATGTATCTACACTCTCCAGTGTCAGCTCATGCTAGTTTTTCTGCACTTAAGGGGTCTTAATAAGGTTTTTTTCCTTTATTTAGTTACCTAGTTTCCCAAAACTTGCAGGATTATCTTTTTTGAATATACCACCACTCTCCTACACATGAACTGAAACTGGCAAATGGATTCATACTTTACTGGATGCAGACATTAAGAATAACAGGACTGCATAAGCATTGTTTCCATAAGAAAACAGGTAAAATAGTCTAGTAAGAATACCTGGAAAGTTCACTTTAATATTATCATCAAAATAACAGTGGTTTGGGTTCTTTTTTAGAGTCAAGTCTTCATAGAATTGTTGCTCTTTTTCCCATAAACTTGAGAAGTAACAGTTCAGATAAACTGGCTTTTATTTAACAGATGTATCTCAAAATGCTCCTATCTCTCCAGTTTATAATGGATGAAATAATTTTGTAGATTTTATACATTTGTGTATATAAAATGTGTCTCTGTGTTTATAATCAGAAACATGGATAGATTAAAACCAATCTTTAAGTTTAGAAACAAGAATATACTCTTTGAATATTGTAAAATGTTATGTTCAGTGCCATATATATTAAATACACTTTGGACATAAACTGACATAAACTAAGTCTATTATTACCTTCCATTTTTGTAGATGAGTCACTTCCCTTCTTTCCCCTGGTTCTTCTACCAGCTCAGTTACATAGCATTTCATCTTCAGAAAGAGCAAAATCATCCAATTAGTGTCTCATGATGCAAACACTGAAGTATTTGATTCAGTCGATATAATTCATTGTCTCATTTAAATCAGGGAGAATCATGGAGATTGAAAGGATCCTAAAAGAAGAAGTTATATGACAAAACAAAAATTTTGGGAATTACAAGATTTATTTCAGACAAAACTGTAATCTTTTATTATCACATTAAATCTTTTCATCTAAGTGGAAATTTGGCTAAATTGTTATTATAGGTTTTATAGGGTAAAATCGAGGTTTGTTGTTGATTCACTCAGACATCCAGTCAGTGTTAGCTAGATTCTAATTCCTGTTAGGAACTACGACATGACTTGAAAATAGAATAAATTTGGGAGTGAAGGAAAATAACAAATGGAATAATGAGAAGTGCTTCTTCTAGATAAAGATAGGCAAATTATTTTTAAATTTTTAACCCACTTGAAAATCCTGGGTTTGAAATGTCAGCTCAGGCTTGAGTGATTGGATTTTTGCTTTTCTAAGGAAAGAATGAGATAAAGGGAGGAATGACAGATAAGAAGCTATGTAAAAGTATGTAGTAAGAGCTGGAAAAAGATAGTCGCAATAAAGTTATGATATGGATGCATTTTAGAGGTTTTTAAAGGAAAAAATTCTGCATAGAATAGTATTTGTAGTGAAAGCATTAAGTTCCACCTAAACTGAGATTGAAGTTAGTTCGTTTACATGCTCATGTCTATCTCATCTTTCCTCCAAGTAAATCAAACCATTTTCCCAGGCATTTTTGAAGGCAGCATATGGGAGATGCACTTAAAACTAGCTTCACATAAAGCAAGCATCCTTCATGGTACAGCTCTTTTCACTCTTGAGTAAGAACATCTGAGTAGTTACTGTTGTCTCACACAGCTTAACCACCTTTCAATACTTTTTTTTTTTTTTTTGGTTTTCACATCTTAGCATTTATTTTCTTAATTAAAAAAGAAATTTTACTCTTGTGATCTAACCAGCTTGTGCACTGACTCTTTTAGTGGAAATTTCTATTTTTGAATGTAGTTAATAAAAAAAGCAGGGACATTCTTATGAAAAAAACAAACAAACAGCGGGAAGGGAAGGGAAGGGAAGGG
>VZRE01001353.1:0-17500 GCA_013396775.1 Cephalopterus ornatus
ACAACTTCAGGCCATTCCTCAAGTTCTGTTACTGGTCATCACAGAGAAGAGATCAGTACCTGCTCCTCCTCTTCCCCTCCTGAGAAAGTTGTAGACTGTAATGAGTCTCCTTAGTCTTCTCTTCTCCAGGCTGAGCAGATAAGTGGCCTCAGCTGCTCCTCATACAGCCCTCAAGGCCCTTCACCATCTTCATTTCCCTCCTTTGGACACTCTCAAATAGCTTAATATCTTTCTTCTATTGCAGCAGCTAAAACTGCACACAGTATTCCAAGTGAATGTCCTTCCTGTGGTGGACATCCCAGAGTTGGATGCAGTACTTGAGGTGGGGTCTCACAGGAGTGGAGTACAGGAATCACCTCCCTCAGCCTGCTGGCCACACTGCTTTGGATGCAGCCCAGGACACTGCTGGTTTTCTGGGCTCCAAGTGCACATTGCTGACTCATATCCAGTCTCTCATCCACCAGCACCTCCAAGTCCTTCTCCACAGGGCTGCTCTTGACCTATTCATCCCCAAGCATGTATTGGTACCAGAGGTTGTCCCAACTCAGGTGCAGCACCTTGTGCTTGGTCATGTTAAACTGCATGAGGCACTTAGGTGCTGCCTCACCCCCAAGGCACATGATGCCTCTGGCTTGATATTTTGGGATGTTCAGCTCAATAGCTGGGTGATGGGGGCACAAATCTGCATAGGCAGAGATGAACGTTTCACTTGGAATTCATCACCTCCTCTCCTCAGTCCTCTAACAAACAGTTGGGGGTGGTGGATCTCCTCATACCTATCTTTGTGTGGAAGTGCTTGTTTAAGCATCTTGCTCTTGGCAAGTTGTGTCTGTGAATCCACAGTGCTCTCCAGCAACTGGGATTTAGCATTCACTCTCTCTGGGGATAATTCCTTGGAAAAACACATAGTTATTTCATGTAGGCAGATTGCTGCCTTGCATCTGAATATCTGCGGATACCCTTCATGGCCATAAAGCTTGGTCAAGAGAGGGAAGCTTCAGAATCTGACCCTAAAAATCTACAAAGTAGATATCAAGTAAGGCTGTGCCTCTAGCCTGAAGTTACTGTTTTAAGGTTGCATTTCCATCAGAAAGCTTCTTTGGTTGCATTTCAATTGACCAAGTATAACATTATTATTTTGAAACTGAGATGGAAATCTTAATAGATAACCAAGAAAATGGTACTATTAACACAACAAAGAATAGTCTTATTATCTAAAATTAGCTGAATATTAATATTCTGTTTTGATCCTGATAATAGAGAAGGAGATGTTGAGAATATAAAGGTAAAACACAATTTGTGTGAGATTGAATGTGAAATGATGAAGTTTATGATCTTCCTAAAGAGAATGAAAAAAATGAAATGAGAGAATGTAAACTTCAGTAACTGCAAAGGATTGATAAGCAAAGTCTTGTGGAAGGACTTGAAGGAAAAGATGAAATAAGCTGGAAGCTTCTCAAATAATCAGAGCAAGAAAACAGCCATAGAAAGATACAAATTCAGCAAAATCATTGATCTCACCCCCCAGAGGAAATGTAGGAAGTAAATAGTAGGTGTTTAACAGATTACTGGAGGTGAATATAAAAGAACTTAAGCATGTAAGAACAGAGGCATCAAGGACAAGAGGAAATCACTATACATTTCTAGCAAGGAAAAGACTGGTGGAGTGGGAAACATTACAAATTAAGGTCAAAGTGTTTAATTTCTTTTTCCATCTATTATCCCTATAGTGGTGATCAGGTGGTTAATGTCATTAATTCCAAGGACAAAAAATTGTAATAACGAAAGAGCAAACCAGAGAGGAATTAGGCTTACCTTTACAACTGGCTGAGCTTCCATGTCTGACGTGAGAACATCTCTGACTTGTCAGCAGTTATCACTGAGACCTTGCAGGGAGCAGCTGGGTTACCAGGAGCCTGGAAAAGGTCAGGGAAAAGGAAGGGGCAATAAAAAACCAGAGAAAGTAGAGCCAGAGGATCACAGAGATGTCATCTTAAATGCAGTCTCCAAAAAATTCTTCACAAATCAGCAAACAAACTTCTTGGGAGGAACTGAAAGGTGAAAAGGTTAATATCCAGCTTGGATCTACCAAGTACAAATCATTTGAAATAAGGGGAGAAGCAGTGGATAGCAACTATCTTTGTGTTAATCAGGTTTTGACAGTTTCACATGGCTCACAATCCCACAAAAAAGCAATATAATCTATAGGCTGTTTGCAGGCAGTTGTGATACCTGTACCCACAGTCACTTGGTGAAGGTTTGCTCTCAAAGTGAATGAATGCCTTGGACAGCATGACGTTGGATGCTAGAGTCAGTTTTGCCCAAAGGAATCACTATCTGGATGGTGGGAAAGGAGACATGCTTGACAAGTCAGCAGATGATGCTGCTGGGAGGAGCTGCAAGTACATTGCAGGAGTGCTTTAGAATTCAAAGTGCCCTTGGGAAACCAGTGAAATGGCCTGGAAAACACATAAGATGAATTTCCACAGTGAAAATGCAAGGTGCTGCACTTTGACAGGATTGGTCACAAATGTAAGGTTAGTGAGAACAAAATTAAACAAAGCTGTGTCAGAAAAATGGCAAACGTGTATAAAAAGTAGAGTTGAAGAGAGACACTTGGAGAAATACTATTTATTTTTTCCTCGGCAACAGCTGTAATTTGAGATATATGTGGACAAAATTGAGAATGTCCGAAGGAAAGCAACAAGAGGTCTAAAAAAGCATAACCTTGGAGGAAATAGTGAAGGAATTAGCCTGGTGTGGTCTCAAGAAAAACAGACAGGGGGAGGGGATGCTAACAGCCTTTTAGTATATAAAGGCTGCTGTGAAGAGGAAAGGCGTAATCTGCCCTCTGCAACTCGAGGGTATAGGTCAAGAAGCAGTGGAGTTCAGCTGCTGCAAAGGAAGTGTATAAAAATTTTCTGTGGCATTAGGGAAAACTTTCTAATGGTACAATTAGGGAAGCACTAGAATAGATTGCCTGGGGAAGTCACAGAGTCTCCATCACTGGCGGTCTCGACAATTTAGGCTAACATCTGTCAGGAACAACATACATATAACCAAATTGGCTAGGGGCCAGGGAAGTGACTACATGACCTCCTGAAGTCCCTTCCAGACTTATTTTTCTCTGGTTCTAATCATTCATGAGTCTCCCTCCCCGACAATGCTATGTACTTCTGGTTTGAACCACTTGACATGCTGTTTGATTACTATTCTAGTTTCTTTGCACCCCTCTGTATTGTGTCCTTGCAGATAATTCCTAACTTATCTGAAAGAGAAGTAATGTTTCACTTCAAGTTCCTCCAACAAACATTAGGGATGCGACTGCAGCCACATCGTGTCTCAGTGTTTTCAGAACTTTAAATTTAGTCACTCTTCAGGACAGCCCCAGATCCTAAACCCAGTAGCACAAGAGAGGAGAGTGTCTGGAACCTAAACCACATGAAGCAGCAGAGAGCAGAGCTACAGCTCGGTGAGCTGCTATGCTCCACATAGGGAGATGAAGCAATCAGAGCTCTTATGACTTTCCTCCGCCTCTCCTGAAAGACAAATATCTTTAATTTCCCATTGACAAGGGAGAACTGGAGAATCAAGAACAGACCTGCCTTCTCTCCCTAGCTCACTCCAAGACCAGTGCTCAGAGATGCCACTCAGAGCAGGCAGTGGTTACCTGGCAGTACCTGAGCGTGGTCTGAAACACTAAGACCTTCAGGGTTGGATCTGCACCCTGCTTGGTTCCCCAGACCTGGGAAAATACTACCAAGAGCACCTGTCAAACAAAGTGGAGGAGTAGGGAAGAGGTAAAGAAGAATTTTAATATTGCCCCTGTGACTTGTTTGATCCCAAACTCAGTTTACTACACTTTCCAGTATCCTCATAAGACATACCAAACAGCAACATTCTAAAAAATAATCAGCTTTTAAAGTGCTTAGAAAATACCTGACCTAACAGAAAAGAGAGCTATTAAGCAGACCATTTACCTTGGTGTGGTATTTTTAGCTGAGTTGAAAGTACTCTTTTCGAGGTGGAAGAGTGCAGAAGAAACCTGTCTGGTACTCTGTGGAGTACAAGTGGGCAGGGTCAGAAACCTGTCTCTATCAGCACTCCTCTTCTGTGATATGGAGCAATAATGCCAGTTCTCATCTCTTCCCCAATAACCTCAGCATCGGGTTTGTGTTGCATTTCATCTGGTGCTGGCTGGTGGCACAGAAACACCTGCAGTCAGAGACAGCAGAGAGAAGAACTTCAGTGTCCAAAGCTTGCATAGGAAGAAAGGGAGGAGCAATGTTCACATATATATATGAAGGAAGGATAACTCAGACACCTTTGAGAGCCAGGACCTCTGTGAAGCCCCTGAATCTGGAGGAAAGACAATGGGTGGCTGTTTGTGTTATCAAACAGATCACCTCTCCTAGGATTTTGCTTTTCCACTATGTGTCCGTCCTCCTTTCATGTCAGCTGACACAGTTTGCCCTCATCAGTTCTTGTGGTAGCTCTGAAATCCTCGTTATATATTCCTCATTCATCTTCCCCTCATAGCCTCTGTTCACAGCAAGTATTCACAGTTGCCAGCTCACTGAAGGAAAAACTTGAGCTTTCTGAATTTCTTGGTGTCCTCAGAACACAAAACTCCAAAATAATGTCATCTGACTCCTCAGGCAAACACTTTGGTTGAGAGAGACTGTGATAAATCACGTTTACATGCAATAAGAAATCGCTGTTCACGGTTGGCTTTAAACTGGCTTGGAGGTCAGTGGCGTTTGACTCCTACTCCAGTAGAATTTTAATTTGTTTAATAGATGAGAGAGTAGGTCTGAACATAGTCCTGGGCAACTGGCTCTAGGTGGCCCTGCTTGAGCAGGGGGCTTGGACCCAATGACCTCCAGGTCAATCTCAACCATTATGTGATTCTCTGTGATTCTGTACCTCTTTTAATTCCTGAGCCTGCATGTCCTAAAATAGTCTGTTTGTTTCTTGACTGGTGTTTCAAGTGTTGCTCTCCAACCTTGCACATTAGACAGGTCAAATAATAAATAATTGACTGAAAACCCCTGTAAAATCATGAGTCATATGAGGAGCAGCTTAGGGAGCTGAGGTTGTTTAGTCTGCAAGAAAGGAGGCCCAGGGGAGGTCTTCAACTCTTGATCTCTCCAACTACCTGAAAGGAGGTTGTAGCCAGGTGGAGGTTGGCCTCTTCTCCCAGGTGACTGGTGACAGGACAAGAGGACATGGCCTCAAACTACACCAGGGTAGGTTGAGGTTGAACCTCAGGAAGAATTTCTTCACAAAAAAGTTTGTTAAGCATTGGAACAGACTGCCCAGTGGGTGGTGCAGTCACTGTCCCTGGAGGTGTTAAAGAAACAACTGGACATGGCACTGAATGCTATGGTTTAGTTTACAGAGTGGTGGTCAAAGGTTGAACTCAATGATCTTAGAGGTCTTTTCAAACCTAAATGTTTGATTCTGTGATTCTGTAAATATCGTACAGCATGAGTAGCAGGTTTTCTTGTTTTGCCTACTGAAGTTGCTACATGTAATTGCTGAGTCAAATCTCCCAAAATGCTGAACACTAATTCTGCTCCACTCCCCTGTGAGGCACACCAATTTCTTGACAAGCAAACTAATTTTAGGAAATACAGAGTATTTAGAAGAGGAGACTTCAAAACTGTGGAGTGTTTTCAGACTTGGTGACAGCAAAGCTGCCAGTCGTGCTGCCATCCCACACATGAGACAGTCACTCAGAAAATGGTGTCTATGCCTTACTCAAAGGCTGCCATTCTCCTGGTGGCATCAATGCTTTATTTAGGTCATTTTATAAAAAGGACAAATTAAGCCTCAGGGAAGAATTGCATCCTTTGACTCTGTAAGCAGAATCTGTTCTCATGTTGGAGTAAACGGTGATGGCTTTGGTTTGCTGAAGATAAGAGATCTTGTTATTATACATTTGAGTGTACTGCAGTGGAAAGCAGGATTTGATCTTCTATTAGAAACAAATAATCAAAAGTCTTCATACTGTTTCCTCAAGTTTCACTAGTTGAAAACAAAAAAAAAACCAAACAAAACCCCAAACTAATACAACAAAACAACAAAAACCCAAAACCAAACAAATGAAAACAAAACCAACAATTAAAACCACAAACAAACAAACAAAAACCAAACAAAAACCCATGAGCGGGAATAATATTTTTTTCTCATTTTATTGGTCTACTCTCAAAGATCTCTACTAGGTTACATTGGTCCCTCAATAAAGAAAGACTTTTATTTGCAGCAAGATTTTTTTGGTGCCGTCAGAAGGAATCTGCTGCAAAATTCAGCCTAATAGCACAGAACACTTCCAAAAGCAAAAATTCCCTAGGGAGAAGGGTTTGTTAGAAACTTGAACAGCCAATATATAACTGAAGTTATGTCCAGTTCTAGCTATACAATACTAGTTAATTGAAGTATACAAGTACAGGTATCCCTTTTTTCCCCTTATTGTTTTCTTCATCTGTGTGGTTTAATCACAGCTTTAAGGATTTTTTTTTTTTACTTTATATCGCATCACAGAAAGTCTGTAACTTTGTTTTCCCTCAAAATACTGTCAGGAAATTCTGTAAAAAACATCAGCCATGTTAGGAGGTTTTCAAACCATATATTTTGAAGGTGATTTTCTTGAACAGCCCCTGCATGAGCTCAAGGCAAATTCTAATGATGCTGGTAAAAAACACCCTACCAAACAAAGATGAAACCCTTGCGATTTGGTGGAATATTTAGACACATGGTTAATATGAGAATTTACCATGAGAGCAGCCCATTTCCATGGATTGACCATACCCCCTGTCCCCCTGCCCAGTGTCTACCTGATGCCTCTCCCCTTTCTCCTCTGGATGTCATCAGTGGTACCAGCTGCCTTCTCACCAGCAAATTGAGAACAATAAGAACAACTTCTTACATAGGTTAGGTACTGCTCAAAAGCATGGCTTGCTTTCCCAGAAGAGCAAACAAGTACTTTTTTTCTTAGATTTTGCTGTTAAATCTATGGAAAAGAAAGACAACTGTTGGACCAGATTTTGTGTCTGTGCTCCTTTCCTTGCCCAAGTGCAGCGGTAGGAAATTTTCGTGATATTTGCAGGTGTGTCCTTGCATCCCTAGGGCAGTAAAGATATTAGTTGTTACAATATGTAAGTTAATGGCACTACCTAAGATAGAGCTACAATGAATTTTTCAACAAAACATTTGTGATTTTTTTTTTTGTTAGTGAAAGCAGATCACTAAACCTTGAATCTACCTGTAGGAAAAAGTTAGTTTTGCTGAGTCTCACTTGAACAATGTCTTTAAGCAACAGGAACAGTAAGAAAGTGCTTACATCCCATCTTTTCAAAACAACATGAGTTGTAATTTTCAGATGACCCTGATTTCAAAAGCCAACTAATTTTTACTCTTAAAAGAGTTTTAAAATATGAATATTTAAAGCAGAACCAAAAAATTTTGAAATTATTAAAATTACACTTTTTTATGAGGATGGTCAGAAATTTGATTTGGCCAATTGTTTCGCAGAAAATGTTTGATATTTTTAAATATTTGTGGCTTCAGTTCAAATGGGACAAAAAACCTGACAGATGACGTATGAAGACGAAAAAGAAAATAAGCATGGAGATGTTATGTCATACAATCCCTTGTGCTTGTTTCAGTATTTGCTGCCATCCCAGTGTGAATTGAGAAGAATGAGATAACTTAGAGACATGTATAAGAGATGTATGAAAACCCTATTAATTTTTATAATGCCTTGTGTCTGTCACTCACAAAATCCTCTCTTTTTTAGGGACAGCATACTTTTTAATGCTAGAGCTTCCTTCAGTGAACTCTAGTTAGATGTCTCCTCTTAATCACTCTAAGTTATTTACAGAGGGATTTTTTCTTAATCTTGGAATGAAGGAACTTACTTGCTTTGAGAAACATATCCTGGATTTTTTCACAGTAACACCCTTTTTTTTTCACTCAGTCTGGATCCGTGTCCTATGAGTGGGCTATAGCAAGTCTGAGAGCAGATAACTGCTTTTCTAACATGTCAGCAGCATATGTACATGTCAATCCGTGTTACACAGGAAATAAGTGAACTGAGAAGTTTTACTGAATGAGCTCTATTTTACTGAGGAGCTCCTGTAATTTTCAGTTTCCAAATTAACCAGAAAAATAAGACTCCTTGGGAAGTTTACAGCCTGAAGAGTGACAAATACCTGCAATGCACAGAGACATGTTTCCCAGATAGTCTTCACCGCAGTACAGCTCTCCAGCCCACATGGCTTGCATCAGGAAAAGCAGGCTGGTGGCTACTGCTTGGTAAAAGGAGGGAAAAAATGACTGGGGAAAAAAAGGGATGAAAGCCTTCCTGAGCAGTCTGCTGAGTGAAAACTTCTTCCTTCTACAAAGGAAGAGTTTCCAAGTGTATGTCATCCAAGAATGATTTGATTTCCCAGTGAGGTTTGTATCCTGGTTTCAGGGCATGAGCAGTGTCCGTGCTTGCTAACAGCTGTTCCTTGGAACCTACTCCCCCGCTTCTGCCGTACTTGGCAGCTCCTTTCTCACTTCGGCTCAGCACAGTGGACAGCAGCATCTCGTCACACCAACTCACAAGCTTGTCTAAAACACATCCTCATGACATCATCTCAACACCAGTTTGCAGTGCGGGAACTTGTTCACCACCTTCAGCCTAAAGAGGAGTATTTAACTTCAAGAAGAGATGGTTGAGAAGGGACCTTATCAATGTCTGTAAGTATCTGAAGAGAAGGTGTCAAGAGAATGGAGCCAGGTCTTCTTAATGGTGCCAAGCAATAGGACAAGAGGCAACAGGCAGAAACTGATGCACTGGAAGCTCCACCTGAATATGAGGAAGAACTTCTTTACTGTGTGGAGGTCCGTGCACTGGAACAGATTGCCCAGAGAGGTTGTGGAGTCTCCCTCACTGGAGATATTAAAGAACTGTCTGGATACAACCCTGTGCCATGTGCTCTAGGATGACCCTTCTTGGGCAGGGAGGTTGGACCAGATGACCCACTGTGGTCTCTTCCAACCTTACCCATTATATGATTCTGTGATTTGGCCACTGCTAAGTAGCAAAGCATTACCAAAGTATTGTGGAGCAGGTCAACTGGTGCAGGGGTGGCTCTGTCAGATATGCATGTGAGCAAACTGCACTCCTTGGCAGTGCTTTAGACAAGCAAGGACCCATTCCTCTGAATAATTTTATGATATTCCTGTCAAGTCAAAAGTCTCTTCCAAAAATAACTGGCCAGTGACATTTTGTCTCAAATGCCTGAAAACTGGAAGTCAACTGCTAGAAAGAAACCCTGTTGCCTTCCACAGCATGCATGGCCAAAATGAAGACAGGTCAGTGTAACCAGAGGTAGCCCATATGACAACTCATCTTACCTGAAGTTGTTCAGGGTATGACCTATTTCAGGGGTTGAAATATACTCCGAGTGACCTACTGGGGTTTCAGCACACCGTAACATTGGTTTGGTTGCGCACAGAGAGGGGGGAGCAGCAAGTGGCTTCATTTGTGGAAATGCCAAGGTATAGCTGATGTTTTCACAACTCCATTTCTGGGCAACTCTGAGAATTGTCAGGAAGACTTTCCCAGAGGTCTAACAATATACAAAATTACCACAAGTCTAGTTCATGTAGAGGAGGATGCTGCTGAAAGAGAAGGTGTTTTTCTGCCTTGCTGTTCCCTGGGACTTGCTGACTGCTCCTAGAGCTGTAATGAAGGTGAGAACTGAGCCACTGAGAACATACTATATGTTCTCTGTCTTATATTAAAGCACATAGGTATTGTCAGTTTATATTTACGTATCTCATAACATAGTGCACATGTTTCATTACAGTGTGAAGTATAATTTTAAGATATTAAGGATGTGAAGTACACCCAGCACAAGACGTGACCCTGCAGTCATGCCACAACAGTGCACAACTTCATCTCCTGAGCCTGGGAGACCCACAGGTACAAGTGAGTAGGACTTATGGGACAGGTGTCCCCATCAGGAGAAGGGCACCACCACTTGCTGGACCTGTCACTGTTGAGGCCTCCAAGGTCATGCAGAGTCTTCACTAGTGTCCTTTTCCTGCATTTCAAAGAGTAAATTATACTTACAAAACAACAGCATTTTGTTTCTCTCTGTTTTTCTCCAAAACTCCTTAGCTGTGCTCTCTTTCTGGCTCACATTTTAAATGTGCCTTGGCAGCAAAAGCCTCAGCTTCTTTAATTTATTACCTCTGTTTATGGAATATGGATATTGGGCCAACTTTTTACTTCTTACATTAAGTGAATCAGTGCAAATGCAATCACTTTTGGACATCCACCGTATAAAATAAGCATATTTAGATGATCAAATAAGTGTTCCCATATGCATGTTGGCTGGTATTTCGTGCTGGTATAGCATTCTTATTTTTCTTATGTGGTGTCCTTTGTCTTCTTTCCTTCCCTTTTTGACTGCATTTGGTCAGTTATTCAGGAAAAAAAAATTACTTGTACCTTAAAAGAAATACTGTCTATTCAGCATATGGCATTTATAGAACTTCGGAAATTCTTCTGGGAGGTGTGCTTCAGATTAGCGGTCTCTCTCCTTCGGGGATGGTTTTAATTTGTTAGCACTTTAGATCTGTAGTCTTGAGGTAGCTCCTTTTTCAGTCAATAAAATGGTTAGTGAAATGAGGGTAAAATATTATAATTGTGTTCTTCAAATCAGATTTTTATGTGGGTTTTTTTTCCTCCCGGTATGTAAATCTGTCATTCTGAGAGGAATTTTTCCTGTTTTCTTTTAATCTTCAGTGCATGTGCCAAGAATGATGATTTTAAACATGAATTACCACAGTGACTCAAAGTCAAACTGCTGGGAGGCTGTTACCCTGGGAGGAGAAGGGAGTCAAAAGCAGCCCAGCTTTGACTCCAGAGATTCCGACTGAAGTCTGCCACCCTGTCTATGGCCTCACCTCTGCTCACAGCTCTTCCCCTCTTTGGTGCCACAGGCACACCACCACGTGCAAAGTGACAAGCCACGCATAAGAAAAGCCAGCCAGATTAGCAAAGATGTACTTGAACCCCACTGACCACTGACTGCTGGCTGCTGGCTTCCTGCAAAGCAACAGCTCTGTTATAGCCAGCCTGGCTCATCCATTTATCCACCTTTACTCATCAGTGATGTACAGCCAAAGCCCTTAGCCGTGATGCTTTGTGAAAGGATGTAGAAATGACGCACAAAACTTTGCCAGCAGCAGCCAGCTGTGGCAACACCATAATGGAAACAGCTGAAGAAGGAGTTAGCAAAAGGTCTCTAATCTTCCATGGCTACAAATTAAAGTCTTTGTCCAGCAGAAACTCTTGAAAATAGCATTGCCTCTACGGAGCAAACAAGAAGAGCAATGGAGGATGACGCTGTGGTTTGCTACAGTAACCAGGAAAGCAGGTGCCCTCAGAACCTTGTGACTCACCCCATCCATCCCAGTCCCGAGGCAGAACCTGTATCTAGTCAGGCAGGCAGGCAGACGTTTGTATAACCTGACCCTAACAACCCTCTCATTACAGGGACTTCATATCTTCCCAATTAGTCTTTACTGGGGCTCCAAAATCCTTCCCAGAAAAAAAGCTTTTCCCAACATGCAACCTAAAGCATGGCTATAACTTCAGTTCATTGTTTTCATTCCCCTTGCTCACAGACATCGAGAAAAGATTGTTCTCTTAATTCTACAGCACCTTTTTTACACTACAACCATGTTTCCCCATCAGTTGTTTCTTTCCTTCTTTCACACTGAAATACATGGGCACTGCCAGGGGTTGCCTTCCTCAGCCCTTACTTCCTTCTTTACTATGGACTTGACTGCTGTGTGAAGACCAGTCTGCAAGGTCAGTTCACTGACAGAGAGACAATATGCACCTTGTGAGACAAACCACAGCGCAAAGATGTGGATAACCAAAGAGGCCACTGAAAGGCAGTCTAAGAGGCCTTAGGTGTGCAACATACCACAAGTATTCCTGTCATAGTCTGTGTGTCTGTGTATGTGTGCCTGGATGCTTTTTGGACCTCGGTTTTCTAGTTATACAAATGGTGAATTTATTTCTGTCACTCTAAAAGATTTTCAAATGCATATGCACTTGTGTCTCTCCTCTTAAATATTCATGTAAAGAAAACTGAGAGTAATATTTTGCATCAGGAAGTACCTTAAGCAGTAAATTGCTTTGCAACTTGACTGTTGTGATTTAGAAATGAACAAATCCTCCCAAAATGTCCAGGCCCCACTAGGGATGGTTGGCAGTAAACCATCCTCAGAGGACCTGCAGAAATGGAAGTTGCTTGTCCCTATTAGCATCTCCCCACAGGTAATCAGGGATGCATCCTGCAGCTGGAGCTTGTGATTCAGATGTCCCAGTTCCTGCCTGGGCTATCTGAGCCCATTGCAAGAGGATGAATTGCAGGATATCTAATCTTTCACATGAGCAAAGTCAAAAGCACCATGCTGAGTAAATTATAAACATGCTTAAAAACACAAAAGTGAACAAAAGCAAAAACACAAACTTGAACCGTTTCCTTTCTCTTGAAAACCAATAGTGATCACGAGCTCCTTATGAAGGCAAAGTTATGATTTTGTCCAAGAAAAAAGGCTTCTGTTTGCAGTTAAAACAATTAGCTTTATTATTCAGAAAAACAAAATCCAAAACTAGAGAGAGGTGCAACTGAATAGCATTTCATAACATATAGGAAGTTTCACCATTACACTTGACAGGAACAGAGTAGGCTGGAATCAAAGGGGTATGTTAACAACTCAGCATATCTCCCCCTTTGGAACTAGTATTAGTCTATCATATCACCAAAAAATAATAAATCTTTGTAAAAGGCAGCAGTTGCTTTCATAGTCTGGTGGCAAAACCCGTTTGGCACTATTGGAAAAGTAAAAAAAGGCAACATAGTCTAAAATTACATTGTTAAAACACCTACAGCCTAGTTCATTTTCATATGCTATCCATATGTAAGCCCTGAGCAATAGACAGCCACTTAAAACCCCTTGTTCTGCATATGTGTGTGTGTGAGAGACAGAGAGAGGGAGAAGATGAACATAGAGACCTGTGTTTTTATTCTGACATTTTCAAGCGGAAAATATTGCAAAATCTAACTGGCATGAAAATAATTAAACTGGATAAATAAATGAATAAATATAATAGCAAGTTTTCACATATAAAAATTCCTGAAAAGTTTTTAGCTTTATCAACCCCCTTCCACACCCACCAGAGCATATGGCCCTCTGTTTGTGCAAATCAGCCGTCTTTGCTTAAAGTGGATGTTTCTATTAACACTGTGACTAATTACTGAAAACAAACATGTGTAAGTATGATCTCTGCTAACTGCCTCTGTCAACCCATCTTTTTCTTCTTGCTATTCAGTTGAGGGGATTAAGATTGCTTGCAAAAGTACAGTAGACCTCCACTTAGCCTGTTAACTGGCATGAATAAACAAAGCCCATCAACCACAATTGACGTCAGGTTTCAAAAAATGTTTTTTACATTAGTTTTAAAAGAAACCCCAAGTACAAAAAAAAAGTGAAAAAGTTTCAGAGAACCTCAGAACACCAAATGTAAAGACCTTTAACATGGGACATAAGGGGCTGCTTTGGGATGGGTATTGAGAACACAGCTCTACAAACCGCAGCACACGAGCTCAGATGGGTGGCAGGCATTTTGTGCTGAGGGTAACCAGCCTTGTCTCAGTATGCGAGTCTGGACATACATGCACACAGAAGGGGCATCCAGAGAAACTTTCATGTCAGTCTTTCTTGTGCTTTTCTCCTATCCAGAAATAAAAACAACAACAACAAAAAAGACTCAAAGCATCCATTTGGTTTTTGTAAGATACAAAGAGGAAAAAATGCAAGCAGATTTTTATTCCAAGTGCCCTACAAAAGCTGGATTAATGCACTGCTACGGAAGCATTACAGTGGGGGACAGCAGCCCACACAGCTCCTCATCTTGTTGCCTTCTTGGGACTAGAGGAGAATGGAGAGACTCAGGCTGCTTTGAAGCACATGCCGTCCTTATCAAAGTAGAAATAGAGGGGAAAAAAGCGTTTTTGTGGTAGAGCTTCAATACATGTTCTCTTCACAGCTCCAGTGTATGGGCTGGCTGTGGCCCTGAGCTGGTGAGACCAGTGGTGAAAACAGGTCTCAGTGCACTTCATTCTCACACACACATTGACTGTCCCCGAGAGGAGCCAGCTATACAGGACGGAGAGAGAGCTAGTAACCTCCTTTACACTGCCAAGCTGCCTAACATGAGCTGTGGGACAGGGTCTCAGTGCATTTTACCTCAAGTTGTACATAACGTAAAAACAAATTACATGCTAGAAATTGCACAAGTCTACATCTGCTGCTTTTTCCAAGCTCATAGTATGGTTGGGAGCCAATTCCCTGTCATTTCTCATCTCTTGCACTTTACACAGGGTGTTTCCTTTATAAAACAACTTGCCTTTGGGTTTAATGATTTCTAAGGAAACATAACTCTGTCACTGCGCTCCGGTGTTTAATTTCTCCTTTGCCGTTAGTGTCTGCCTGGTGCAGCCCAGGGACGCCAGTGTGCTCACTGAACTGTGCATGCACCCTGTGTGCTCTTGGGCTCATGCCCATGCCTAGAAGCTGGTGTTTGATCTAGACTGAACAAGATGGCCTTAGCCTTCAAAGTCAGCATGTTTACATTCCTCTGCTCTGTCTTGCCTCTTTTTTCGAGTACCCCCAAGATAGGTGTCTTGCTGTTAGAATAAATACTTACCTTGTGCGCTGCCCTTTTCTCTGGTGGCCTCAGCATGCTTTTGCAGGGGTGGAAGCACTGTTAGCTCATTTTATGGGTGAAAAAATGGCAGCACAGTGCTCAGACCTTTAGGGCAAAGCAGGGAGAGAAACAGCAAGGAAAAAACAACAGATGTCCTCTCAACCCAACTCAGTATAACACAGCCTGGTTCAGACCCACCTAGTGAGCCATAGCACCTCAGCTTTCCTACCAGTCACCCCTGCCTTAGTGACTCCTCCTCTCCCTCCCAAACCAAGCCTCTTCGTGCAGTGGGCTGGGGAAGGCAGAAAACGGGCACAGCATAGCAAGGGGTGTGCAGAAATAAAGTCCTTAATTATTCAGTCCTTAACTGTTCACTGCAGTGCAACATGGGTTGAAGTAACCAGGGCAGATATGCTGATCGCCTGCTCTGTGCGAATCACTGGAGGAGACTGGCTCAGATAGTAAGGTCCTGTGAACCAGACTGGTGAAGAGAAGGCATAGGAAGGGGGTGGGGGAAAAACCTTTCTGAGAACAGGAGGTTAGCAGGATCAGTGTTCAGCTGGCTCTGTCTCCCATCACATGACATTTCTTTGGCTGTAGGAGGGGAACAGTAAAATCCACTGCCATCCATTCAGAAATGGCCTCTCTCTGCCTGGGATGGCCACTGCACAACAGGGACAGGGGCTCTGCTGGGGGTAATGGGAAAGAGTCTATCTGTCTCTTCTCAAGCTCAGTAGAGGTACTGATCTTGCTTGCTAGGACTAAAGCCATGTAAAGGAAAACCCAGTGATTCAGTGGTTGCAAGTTGTTCCTACTGCCATTCCCAATACATATGAGAAAATTCAGCTTCAAACATAGCACATACACCACATAAACAAACAGTCTGAGAGCTGAAATAACCAATGAGAAAACAAGGGAGCTACAGGAACAGGAAAGCATCTGCAGCAAGGTGTACAAAGCTCAAATCTGAGTTTACTGTTCAGCTCCTCTTCAGTCATCTTGTCAGTGTGACGTAACCCTCCTCAAGTATGCCTTGGAGAGGGGAGATGAAGCAGAAACAGGTAACCTTCTGGCTTGAGTCTCATCAGGTTTCCTTCCCTTCTTACAGACATTTTAATTTTGCCACCACTTCTCCTAAGATTCAAAAATGTGATACAAGGCACCTTGGTTTGGCTGATGTGTCTCACACTAAGGCAGAGAAAAGCAGCATTACCAGTGCTGACACTGCACCCCAGTTTGCTGCACTAATACAGGATCAGATACTTTTAGCCTTTGGGTTGGAGGGGAAAAAAAGAGTCAAAATGGTAAACAGCCTACATTTTACCTGCACCTCAGCTCACAAAATCAGGCAGTGAGGTTTAACACACACAAAAAAAAAGTCAATTTGAGGGTAGAACCTCTCAGTCTTCATAGTTAGCATTTCCCAATGCACAGAGTAGGCTCACAATTATTTTCTGCTCTCTGAAGCCTGCGGTTTGAAAACTGACAACTCTGAGCTCAAATTCCCCTTTCACTCTAAATGCCATTTAATGGCAGTATAACTGGAAGGGTCAAAAATCAGCTCTCATTTGGCAATTGCCCCTTCCAGAGCCAAGGCCATGGCCCCTGCTGGGGCACAGGAGAGCTCCCAATTTCCAGGCGGTCATTCACAAACGCTGGGCTTGCTCGAGAACAGCTTTTACAGAAACTCTAAACACCAAAATTCTTTCAAAGAGTACAGATTGTACGGATGACAAGAGAAATGAATCAAATTACTAGAAGGCTGGTGAGAACCTTAAAAGATCGTTTAGTTCAGTGCTGGAATTCTGACATGAAAAAAAAAAAGAACTCATATTGCATTTATTTATGCCTCTGCCCCTCCTCTTTACCTTACACCAACTTGCAAAAGGAAGAAAAAATACCTCCTCTGTTTCCTTAACAAGGTGAAGAGCTGATGCTCCATATCAGAGTCTTTGGGACATTCCACTAGGGATGTATCTACAATTTTACTGAAAATCCAAACTGAAATAAGATCCTTCTAAAAAGTGTTAATCCGTTAAATAGGCTTTGCAATGCTCACACTTCCCCTCCTCTTCTGGGAGGGTGCAGGGGTTGGGGAGTGATGTTAATTCCAATCCCAATGTCAAATATCAATTTAAATCAAATTGGGATTTAATATCAATTCACAGTTTATATGTACTTGAGGTCAAGGCCATTATTTGATATCTTAAAAAATACTATGCATCTACAACAAGAAGCAAGAGAATTCCATGAGTCTGGGGAGGATGGTTTACACTGGCAAAACAACAATCGTCAATGTCTGCGTACTTGCAGGAAGTTCCTGGGAGCAGACCATGGTACAGAGCTAGGACCCAACACTGGGCATAAATGGAAATCATGTTGATGATGGTTCCCCTCCTGCTAGGGCAGTCTTAATTTCTGTAACAATCACACTGTGGATGGATTTACTTCTGGAGATGGCATAGCTAATTAAGCCCCACGTGTACCAGAGAGTACCCTTGGGAAATACACTGGACAAAGGCTGTAAAAGTTATTGCTTGGTCTACACCTCTGGGAAGGTGCTTCCCTTTCTTAATGAGTATTCCCATTAAGTTTAAAATAGAAATAAATGTCTGCGCAAAAGCTCAAGTGCAGAGGAATCATTAAAAGCAGATATGGTTTATGACAGCAATTAATCTAGGCATTAGTTTGACTTTGAAAGCAAAGCACATC
>VZRE01001353.1:20634-58134 GCA_013396775.1 Cephalopterus ornatus
TTTTTTTTTTTTTCTTTTTTTTTCTTTTTTTTCCTTAATTAAAAATCCAAACAGGATGGGTGGAAAGAATTTGGAAAGGGGCTGGAGCCACCGTGTTATTAACTATTATTATTAATTTTTCAATACAAAAATGAATGAGCTGGAATAGACCCGATTGTCATACTCTGTGGAACCTTGCAAAAAAAGTGAAGAAATGTTGAAAGGTTTAGTTGGAGCAGCTGGCTGATGTCAAAGCCGCCAGGATGCTAATTAACTGCAGGCTGTGTCCCTTATTTCTGTATTTAAAAGGAAAAAAAAAAGCCTTTTGTATTATGGCATTTTTTTTCTTTGCTGCTGTAGTCCTACATCCCACTGCAAATCATCTTTCATTTTTCATTCTGTTGACCTGGATATTATTTTATTTCTTTTAGAAACAGGAAAAAAATGAACATCTGTGTCTCCTTCCAATCTGCTGCACATCTGCGCGTTTTGATGCGGGTCTTCAAAGTTCAGTCAGTAACCCACGGACGCCATTCATCTTCTTGTTAAAATGTCTACTGCTGTATCCAATGCTCATGCCCTTGAGGGTTATTTTTTTCTCTCTCTCTCTTTTTTTATTTAATTTCCATTATTGTTATAAAGAACATTGTGACTTTAATATTAGCATTTTGCTTTCAACAGCATTAGCAATCTCTTGGTTTGCTGTTTGGTAAAGCATCTGTTAATGAGGTCATCTAGTTTAAAATCCCAGCTACTGGAAAATAACAGGGAGGAGGTCAAATCTATCATTTTGTGTATATTCTCTGCTTTCTTTTCAGTTTTCTAAAGAAAAGATATCTTTGTTATCCACAATAAGTCATTATGACCCGTTACTGGCCTTATGTATTTTCTACCACCTCAAGATACAGTAAGTTCTTATTGAAGTATTGAAATATGACAGTTCAGTTAAAATCTTTGCGCATCTGAGGATGAGGAATTGGTTTCATTTTCTGTTGTGTTTTTGTTTCTGGAGTTTCGAGTTCAGTTTTAACGAGGAGTCGCCTCTATGGTGGATGGGGTTCCCGGGGTGGTGGACCGAGGAGTAGCTGCTGGTGGAGTGTCAATGGGGCTCCCGGCCCCGCTGCTGGGTGTCACGGAGGAGCTCACTGCTGGTGTCTCTCCTTGCTGCTGGGCTTGGAGGGTCTGTCCACAGATGTGATGGTGCTTCTCCCAGTCCTTATGCTGGCAAAATGAGCCGCAGTATCTTGCTGTGTTGCATCCACTGCAGGTTTCACTAGCTTTCCGGCCACAGTTCCAGCAACTCTAGAAGCAAAAGAGGAGGGAGAGAGATGGGGGAAATTAGCTAGTGTCCTAAATTTTATACTAAAAACAGCTGGCAGGGAGCTGCTAGTCAACCCTCTACCTAAGAACAGCTAAGGCATCAGCAGGTGCTACACCTTGGGTGTCTGAACCTGTTCTACAGCAGCTCTGGTCACCTGGAGGACTCTGGCCCTCAGAAACTGGGCAGGAATAGAAGCAGCTATTTGCCAGTACTAATGATGCACACTCCAAGTATGTCCTCACATCCAGCCACCAGCAGCGGCATACTGACTAATAGAAAATTTCAGTAAAACTTCAGCTAGCTCCTCTCACAGATTTATTAAAACAAGTAATGAAACATGCACACAAAAAAACCCTGTTCTTCCAAAAGTAGAGAGGGACTAATGCAAGACGAGAAAGGGGAAAAAAGACTTAACACACATGTAAAACTTGCTACCCTAGGAAGACTTAATTTTCAATTGTCTGAGTAATGCCATTTGACTCAGTGGCGCTTCTGGCAGTGAACAGTTAAGCTAGAGCCTAAATCTTCGGCAGAATAGGGAAGCCACTGCAGAATATGTGTGCTTATTCACTTTAACACACTCTATAGTTCTGCCAGCTGGATGCTGGAACACAGCCAATCCTTAAGTGATATGCTTCAACTACTTTAAAAACTAATTCCCAATTTCAGAATCAAACAAAGACCTAAATCCAAAACAGTATTTTAAGGAAATTAGACATTTAATTGGAATCAAGTGGCTTCTTTAGAAAATATCCCTATGATGGTTCCATATTCCCCCTTTTTGCTGTTTTTTGTTGTTTTGGATGGTTGGTTGGTTGGTTTTTTGCATAGGCACGTACTGGCAGATGGGGGAGGAGTAACTGCCCAGTGCTCAATTGTTCTTTGAGATTGAAATCAAAGGTACATGGCATTCTCAATTCATACTGATTAAACACACAGACTAAACCAGGTAATTACAGATACATGTGTTGGGGACTTTTTTTTTAAATTCATAAAATTGTTCCCATCTTTAAAAACACTTTAAAAAAAAAGGTGGAATTACCAACACACAGAAACAGATGTTTCTGGTAGTTGAATGTCGGGAATTCAGACTCCTTGTCTGGCGTCACCTGGTTTTGATTCAGTGTTCATTGTTTTGGGTTCTTTTTGCTCAAACTGTGTCCAGTGCTGGAGAGGTAAATCCACCTTTGGAAATGCATAGCTGTACTATTCTTGAACACCTTTTCTTTAAAAGACCTTTTATCTCCACAAGGAAAAATAACTATAAGTAATTTAGACCACTGTATACAAACACATACACACAGACATATTTACGCATACACCAAAATGACCTGAAATGGTTGTATTAGCATTTCAAAGAGATACAGTGACTCATCCTGCTACCAGAAAGATAACAAAGTGTGATGTACCTGGATTCTTCTTCTTTTGCTATTCTAGTATTTCTTTACAGTTGCATCACACTAAATGAAAGTTTCACTTTGACAGCTTGATGCTTGAACTGTGATTAGGAAACACGGTGTAATTCTGCTCCAATCGTGCTTGCAGATTTTCCACCTACTGCCATGCCTGCTGACCTCCTAGCTATTCATTTCAAACTGAATTGCCAGCCCTGGGTTTGGCATTTATTTCCCTTTATCCCCTCAGCTGAAAACAAATTCACACACACAAAACCTCCTCATGCAGACTTTTCCGAAAAGACACTTTTCTCCATTTGGAATAATGCTGAAGTCAGCTAGTAACTGCCCAGGTGCAGGAATTACTCCCTTGTGCAGATCTCTTAGCAACATTGAAGTACATGGTTTATTTGTGTGGGAATTATTATGCGGACGTCAAACTTGACTTATTCAAATATCTGTTTAGTTAATACAGGTCAACTTCTGAGGAATCTTCATTTTGCTTCCCTTTTTGAGGAAAGCCTATCTGCACACATAGAACTGTTTCCAGGTGTGACCAGAGTTACCATACAGTATTTCAGTATCTTACCACAAGACCTGTACTCTAATATCAGAAAATAGTAATTTAATTTTAAGAGTATGGGTTCAACGTTCTTATTAAAATAGACATCAATTAACTATGCATGAAAAGTGATACATAGGTGCAAGATTTTAATGAAGTAGCAAAGCACTAAGCTGGCTCCTTACATAATTCCTTAATATGTCCTACATTGTTTGGTATGTGATTTTGTCCATTGGACATATTATTTCTAATTTAACAGGTCATTACAGCTTTAGCGTAATTGTGGGAATAAAAGCACATAAAATACAAGAATTTCAAAATAAATTTTACAGCTCACACTTATTCAACAACTCATTGCATTTAAAAATTACTAGAGTGCAAATTAGCATGAAGAAGCACACATGTCATGGGGAGCTTGCACTGTGATAGTAGCTGGATTTGATGTGTGGAACCCTCTGTCCTACACAGCCCTCACCATTGTGGCCATTCATTGCTCCTTCCTGTGTGAGAGTAGTGAGAAACAGCAGTAAAGATCAGGCTTGGGCACTGCAACCTTTGGAAACAGATGCTTTCTGCTCACACTGCTGGCTGACAGCTCCAAATTCTACCACAGAAAATCCAGGCTCAGGATGCCAGCTAGTAGCCTGGGCTGTGCTTCATACGCCCCTGCTGCTCATGCATTTCAAATTGATCCAGCTGTAACAGACAGAGCTTGAGCTCACTCTGGGACTGAATATACTCAAGCTATTTTCCCTCCTGGGATGCTGTAGCAGGTACCAGCTACAGCTGGAGTATTCTGGCTGAACTGTGTAGATAGCATCTTGGACAGCAGGTGAGCCCAACGTCACGGGCGGCAGTCTTCATACAAGGGCATATGACCACAACTATGGACTGCTTTACATATTATTTAAGACCCTTTAACTCCTAGTACTGGCAAGATCCAGCCTGGAGCACTGTTCAGGTTGGGATGATGCACTTCAAATACTGCAAGCAAATCAAGTAAGACTAGTAAGACTTGAGGAGAATCTGGAGAATGGAAGCCAGAATAATCAGAAGTCAGACAAACATAGGCTATGAGAAGAGATTGAATGAACTCAGACTGTTAAACCTAAGATGAGATGGTAGTCTGAGAGGGGACAGTAGCACCCAAACATCACTGCAGTGTATGTCAAAATCCACGTATACACAGATGAGAAGAAGCAATGGGATCAAACATCTGATCAGGACAGACACAAAGTGCCTAGACGTGCTGAAGAATCTCCATCATTAAAGTACAGATAAAGCAGGTATCTTACAGGAACGTTTCAGCTGGAGTTATCATGTACTGGGAAAGGGAGTAGCTGATCTCTTAAAGCCTCTGCTGGTCTATATCTCCATCTTTAGGTAGTGACCTACTACACTGCACTTCCAGCTCATGCTCTACAGAGTTCCAGATGTAGCTAAAACTACAAGGAGGACTGGATTGCAGCTCAACTCTACATTGATCTGCCTGTGAATCAGTGGAGTTATACAAAAGGCCAGATTCTCAGACTACATAATTCAATTTAACTTCTCTATCTTGAAAATGGATTAATTTAATGAAATTGGGCTAAATTACACCAGATGGGAATCTCACTCCAAATTTATGCCACCGATCATATTTCATCCTCCTCTTTCAACTGACAAGGAACATCAGTCTTAGGTCAGAGCCTTAGCTTAGGTCAAACTCTTAATTCACATGCACTTAAGCTTCCATCTTCAAACAACAATATTCGGAAACTTCTGTTTGCCATCATGAACATTTTTAAAAACAAATAGTTTCCATTTCTGTGGTCTCCAGTATCAGAACACACACTTGTCAATAATTTTGCCCATTCTGTTGCTCTCATCTCTGAAATAGTCAACCACAATTGAGTATTTGCTTTCCTCTGACACCTCCAACTGAGACTCAGTATAGAGCTTGCTTAAGTAAGACAAAAAACCCCCCTTGCTCTGTCATCTTTGAGAAATTCTGGATTTCCCTAGTTTACCATGAAAGGAAGCATGGCTGGGTAGGAGGAACACAGATTTTTCCCGTTTCTGCAATGCCCATGGCATTCAAAACTCTACCACTGCTAACCACAAGAAAAGGAACATCTAGAAATCACTGAAACCACAGTGGCGTAAACAAGGACTGTATGAGCTGCTGAACAGCAGTAAAAAAAAACCAGCAAAGTTGTTTATGAGAATTTTATCCAAGACTCATTAGAAAGGGAAACAAATCCAGAAATTCCCACACTGCATCAAAATGACATTTGAACCTTTAGATGTTTCTAGTAAAGTTACACCTATCACTGAACACTCCAGGCTTGCCCAAGCCACTGTTTATTGTTCATTTAAGTCAGCGAAGAGTAGCTAAATCCTGAAAACAGAAGTACAGAGCAGCATACGGAAGAGACGTGCAAGCTGGCTAGCCAGGCTTAGCTTAGCAGTCTGGGGCAGTGACAATGTTCACATCACATCTGGACTGATCCCGTGCAGAGCACATGGCTCTGGTGCCTCTGTACCACCCACCACTGCAGGGGATGATGTGCTACTTTCCAAGAGACACTCAGCCAAAAAAATTAAACATTAGCTGACACAGGTATTAAATTTAATAACAGCCTAAAAACTAGGCTTGCCTGAATCACACTGTCTGATGCTCAGAGTCAGCTTTGCTGGCACAGTCCTCGTCTCAATGGATTGGTCATGAGAGATTGAAACCAGCTGTCGTCAAAATGTCAGGTAAGTGTGATATTCACATACAACATGAACTGCTGCAATATAAACAAGCCCTAACATTACACATCTCCTAAAAGCAGTGTTGAACCAGTTACATAGTTGTTTTATTTGAGCAGATGTCAGCATCTGCTTTAAGTAGAGAGAACTGAAACATTTGTGTTCCTTCCCTGTCCCCAGCCCCCATTCTTCTCAAAAGTGAGGAAGAACACTGAGTGTCAGATTTTTCAGTGGCATTTTACACCACTGCAGAAAGACAGATGTTTTGAGGATCCCACCCCCTCTTACAATCTGGGCAGCCAGTCTGTTTGCTGAGCTGCTCACCCTTACTATTAAAATTGATTTGCACAACAGTACATTGCAGCCAAAGCAAGCACTGCAGTCATTAAAGAGTAGGCTGCTCACACATGTTTCTGTACTTAGCCAAGTCAACTATTGATGAATGGGTCATCTTTTGTAAAGCAACTGTAAGGAATTGGTAAAGAAATAACTGTGGTTCAGGAGCAGCCATGCTGACAGGTAGGACTTCTCCTGGTCCTTTTGCCTTCCAAGAGCAGTGTGTTCTGTTAGCTGGTCCTTAACTAATTTCAATAACAGAAAATCACAAACCCATTCTGGTCATTTGCAAGGTCTTATGTGAAGAAACTCTGGAAATCTTTGGAAAGTAAATGCACAGACACTGAATCAAGGGCACTGCCAGTTAAACTGTGCCGAACAACTCAAACATAAGTAAAGAGCAATAGTTCAACAAGAGATCAGATGGTCAGGGTTAGAAATTCTAACTATACTATGTAATGTGGTGATTCTCAAAATATTGCAGACCACTTCTTAAAGTTTAGATACTTCCAAATATCACATCTCTCCTATTAGTTTTCTTACTGTCGTGTGCTCCCATAATTTTGGTTTGGTTAGCTTAACATGCCCCAACTTCACTTTTTTCTTGCAGACAATCTTGCACTCAGGGGGGCTACTTTTTCTAGGTTAAAAACAAAGCAAAACAGAACACCAAAAGACCCCAAGCAAAACCAGAAAAAAATGCACCAAAACAACAACATCAACAAAGAATATCAAAAGCCCAATCTACTTCTCTTTGTGAGACCTCTAAAAGGTCTTGGATGAGGAACTGCATATTATCTTAAAACTATAATAATTACAAAAATCCTTGGTACTAGTTATCACTCTGAGCTCTGGAGCAGACTGCAATAAAAATCATGCCACAAAGTTCTCACACCAGAACAGCTTCAGGAAGCCTCACCTAGGTCCAGGCTGCATTTTAGTGAATAACAAATGAAGAGCTGTAAGGCAGAAACCTTGCCAACAGACAGGGAGTGGGCCATATCAGATGAAAATTATATCTGATACATTAGAAACCCAGTGCCAAATTCTCATCTCCATTCATAGTTTGAACAGCAAAGGAACAAATGACACCCATGGGAGAAATATTCTCTGTCAGGAACTGCATGGAGGTTATATAGCAGCCTACACAGAGCTCTCTTGCATGCCTTGGTGTAATGTCCCACCAAGGATAAGAAATGAGGAGGGATGATCAGCCTCTAGACCTGTAAGACTGCAGAAGCTGCATTTCAACAGTCTCATATTTGAAACTGGAAATATTTTACCCCTAGAAATTTTACTCCAGTGCCTTAAGTACACAGGCATCTGTGTTGCTGGAAGTGTTCTGTTGAAAGTTGTAAACAGAGAGAGGTTTATGGAGACTTATAACCTAGACAAATGAGGAGGGACATCCACAGAGAGATCCGGGAGAAAATGAACACCAAAGCAAATGTGGAGTTTTACTCCTCAACCCCAAAAAACACGAGGTCTCATCACCAAAGAAATACTTTTCAAACACTGGTCAAAGAATATCTTGTCCTCAAAGATGAAGGAAAAGTCCAGTGCATTCTTATAGGAGTCATCCGTGGAAAAATAAGCCAGCTTGTGTTAACAGGTAAACGTGAGAAGCATCACCCTAACTCTCTGGAGTTTGTCACAATTAGAAACTAAAGAGGAACTACTTATAAATAGACATATCTAACTCTCAAACAAGTACTGCCATCATCTCCCTTCATAGTTAATTAAGCATCTGTGAACACAAACTGAGCAAACCTCAGTTGTCTCTGATGGCTTACTAAAACTTGCACTTTTCACCTCAAAACAACCACCCTGTGTGGCCACTCATGTACCACACCAGGATGAAAGCTGCAGGACCAGGACACCAGACTTTTTTTCTAGGTCCAGGAGGCTTGTAACCTCCCTGAGGACACACAGCCCTGAGAATATCTATAACCTTATGAGACACATTTCATTAGAACGCAATTAAAAGGATTATTTGCCTAAAATCCCATTCCCAAGAAGTGAAAAATCTGATAATCAATTCTGATGGAGAAGAAGTAAAGATGCCTGTTGTTGTACGGCTTTTTTCCAGAGCTTTGACTGCTCAGGAGTTAATTACAGCACACAAACTCTTTATGCATTCCTTTGAAGACACATTTGCTTGTGGAAAAATGGGCTGTGTGTATTGGCACATCAGTACTTCCTCTGTCCAGCTTACACTGTATCAGTTCACTAAACAGATTTAATTTGCTGTTTCCTCCAAAGGCATTTATCTTTGGAATTTTGGTTTTAACAATAGGCGTCTCTTGTATATATACACACACAAAATGACAGCTCTTTAATGATGCTATGTCAGAAAAATGCCCTTTCAATGAACAGTGCAGCAAAAATGTCCTTGAGTATCTTAGATACAAAAGGCCAATAAATTGAATTTATGTCTCATTTAATCTACAGTGGAACAGTTAGTACTTAAAGGGTACATACACTTCCCCTGGTCCCTTTCTTCCTGAGAAACTTTCAGATGCTGAAAATCAATTCCTTTTGTCTCCTTGTTATTCATCTGCTACACATTAAGGAGAAACTCTGGGCATTCAGTGATCCCACAATGGTCTTTCATCTCCAGAGAAGCCTGGTATGAATTAAAATCTTACGCTCCCTCAAATTACAGATGCATACTGCAGCATGCCACTGACTTATCTGCTTGTGATTTCTGCCAGTGTTCTCAGCAGGCTGCAGCCAGCTCATCTGCATCTTTCAACTTACGTGACTCTTCTATAACACTGCCCATCCAGTCCACAGAAAGTGTTTATACATGAGTGTACACAAATATATGTCCCCACCCAATAGGTACCACTACCTATTCTTTTTCCCAACTCCCTGCTGTTTAAAATTTACATTAAAAAGCGGGTTTACTACAGTCGAGATGTTAGTATAAGAACAATAAATACTTCATGAAAATAATGCTCTTTCACTTGAGTGGTCTTCAGAAATGGAGATTATATACAAAAACTTTAACTGACATAATTTCTTTGTCATGTCTGTTTTTAAGGGCAGTTTTAACTTAGGGCTCTGTTTTTCTATAAGAGACATAAAATTTAATTGCTATCTAGACTGATGCAGCACTGGTCAAACATACACTGCTCTTTCACTCCCAACTTCCAGTCAGTCATGGTGTCGTATGTCCTGTACCACAACAATTCAAGGTTTTCCACTCTCAGGTCGGAAAGTACATCAAGGCTTAACACACTTATTCTTGTTTTACTCTTTGTTCTTTCGGTCTGTTTTAACTCCTTCCAAATGCTGCCCACTCCTCAACTCTGAAATACTCCCTGCAGCCAAAGCAACACATTCAAAATAAGGAAACACTTCCAAACTTACATTCACATTCTGTCCTACAGGAACCATCATCTTTTGCTAATCGCTTCTACATCCAACACTTTCCCCAGACAAGCATTTAGCCACCTTGCTCTACAATCTCTTACATGTATAATTTCTTTGATTAAATTAGATTCGTCAAATGTTTTCCACTGAGCAATCTTATCTGTCCAGTGTGGTAGTTTAAAGAGCTTTAAAATGAAGCTACTGAAAAGCCAAGTTAGAAGAGCAATGTGCACTTTATATTGTAACCCTGAACAGCAGTTAAAAGGCGAGAACACAGCTCAAGTTCACTAGCTATTTTGGGCTCAGATTACTATACAGCCAAGAAAATTTGGATCTCAGTGTACGCCTGTAATACATTTCCAAAGCAACTGTGCAAAGAGTTAATAGCGGGCGCTGATCTCCTGTGTCACACAAACAGCCTATGCCAGAATAAAGCCAGCTCAGATACACCTATGGTTTGCAGCCACAGGTGATTCTTGCCCAGCAAGGCCCTTACCTCACTTGAATCCTCTTGCTGATTGATAACAGCTAGTGCGTCCTCTGCAGCCTGGCGCTTGGCTTCGGCAACAGTGCGCTCCATCTTGGCTCTCTCTGAAGTGATCATGTCGTGAGCTTTCCGCTCCGCCTCTGACACTGCCTTCTGCAACTCAGCCATCGCCTGGCGCTTGACTTCATTGACAGCTTCCTCTGCAAAGGAGGGAAGAAATCCTCATCAGCACAGGACGTTTGGCACAGGACTATGTGGGACCGATGTAGGAAAAGCATCACTATTACTACATTGAGATTATTCTCAATTATGACAGTCTTCATTCTGAGTAGAAGGACACAGAGGAATCTGGTTCCTCAAGAATCTTCAAGACCACTGAGGTGCTTCTCTACTTCCCCATCACCAAAGTCTCTAACACTTGTGATGATTCTTGCTATTTCAATTCACAGTCAGTACTTCTTTAAGTACAGTCATTTCAGATCTCTGGCACAATATAATTGCAATCTATTTGAACACTGAAAAACTGGTTTTGCAGCACAGATAAATAGGTTTGACAATAATTATTATTTAAGAGATGATATTACAGACTTTTAAAAAAAGTTATCTTTAAGCTCTGGAAATTAAGACAGGACTCACAGTCTTTAACAATTTTTTTCCCCATATGTTAATAAACAAATACATAAAGTTAAAAAAATGCCAAGAGTTTATTTAAAAAATTTAAATCACTGGTCTGATATCTTTTCCCAGACATATCCCAGTTTTATGAGACAAAATTAAAATTTGTTTATGAACATTCATTTGACCTCTTGATCTCTCCTTCAAATCCATATTTATACTTGAAGACTTGATTTCCTGGCTCCGCTGAGCTCTGGAGCACACCCTGGCCATCAAGGCTTCGGCACACAATTAACACTGAGCAGGGGCACACCGCTTCATTAAACTGAAACTTTTATGTTTCTTCTAAAACAACTACTGCAGTTTGAGCCCTTTCTTTGGTTTATACTAGTGTCATATCTTTTATTCCAGAAAGCATGGATTGTCTCAAATTGGTTATTTGGGTTTTGATGCAGGAAGGGTGCAAAGATTTTACTAATGAACAGTCTTTTAATTGACAACTAAAACAAGTAATTTCTTTTTTTTTTTAATTAGCTGCTCTAATTAACAAGGAAACCATCCTCCCCCTGAATTAGTTTATCTAATTTTCATCTTTATTCAAAGCAAAATGACAATGATTAATTGAAAATTTAATAAGCAGTAATTATTAACTTGGCAAACCTAGTACCAATTAACACTCTATTAAAACTAATTATGACATGTTTCATTCAAGTGTTTGCTCTTAATTGTTTCATGCACTTAGAAACCACCTTAATTAAATGTTCTGTTTAATTAAAAACAAAGATTTCTATTAAAAATGTTTTACTGTAGATTAAAATCTAAGTATTACATCGGCGTTACGGGTTTGAATTTTAGTCCATGTATTTAGCCCATGTATTTGTGTGCATGCACATGCTCACAGATCTAACCCTTACCTACAGATACTCTGTCACTCTCTCGAGTTATGTCTGATAGCTCTGCACTTGTTTAAAAATAAGAACTACATGAAGTCTCCATTTTCAGTTATTAAGCAAATTACAATAAAGCTTTAACTTGAAGCCATGTACTGAACTGAAACTGAACTAATTAAAATGAAAGAAGAGTTTCATTGAGGGTATGTGTGCATGTTACATGTGTGCATGTCTGCAAGAGATGTTTCAACTGAAGTTATCAAGGGGGTGGGGAAGGATTTAGAGATAAAACTTATGCTTTTATTTTTATGAGGCTGAAAATATGCCCTTATATTACCCTACCGTAAATGTTGTTTAGGAGAAAGCCTCAGGAGAGGAAAAAATCATACCCTTCAACCATACAGCCAAGGCTTAATTTACTTTGAATATTCAAGGTGAATTAAAATTCTATCTAAGTGGCAATACAGGACAATAATTTTTGCTTACGATCAAAGCTACAGCTAGTCTAATTGTATATGCAAATCAGGCAATTTATATTTAAATTATGCATTCCTATTCTAGTCCCACAGGCACACACTGATCAGCAAAGGGAATTGGTAGGACATTTGCAAGGTGCTTGAATATTTATTACCAACTGCAACCATTCACTGATCACGAAAAAAGAAATATACACAGGCAAACATACAGATGCAATTTTATTACCATTTTCATAAAAATGAGGCAACTTAAATATAGGCATTTTGTGTCTATGAACTGCAGTTACTAACAAAGTGGATTTCTGTAAGAAAATCTGTATTCTTTCTGGTATTTGCTACAGATAGAAATTATCTTTGTATGGCACGATGCACTTTCATTACATCAGACAAATTCAGTTTTATGTTTAGGTGTTTGCAGTGGTTAGAAATGGCAGTTTCTTTATATTAGAGAGAAGCAAAATATTACAACATTTTCAAAGAGACTTCTAATTTTAGTTTTTCACCCTGGCTAAGCTACTTCTTTTCAGTCCAAATATAGAAACTGAAAATTAAATTCTATCTTCTATATTGTGTAAGTTTTTTTGCAAAGTTTCTGAGAGATGGTGAAAGTGCTTATGAGGCCATATGCCTGACTGATACTTTTTATTTGGCTTAAACTATGGATTGGATTTTAGTATTTCCATTGACTTTGACAGAATCCGTGTTGTGCTATACCAAGTGTGAAAACAAATAATTAAAATACGTCGGAGGTTTTGGTGGCAATGTACCATCATTATTTCAATATACTGTGAACTCATGAACACACAAATAAACTAGACAAAATTTTGTATCACTGATTTTCTTCACACCTTCTCAAACTAAATGTTTCCACTACCTACTGATATTTTACAGACATAGAATTCAGGCTACATAGTTTCAGATAACAATAAAGACTGTCATATCTGTGCAGGAAAAGTTATGGGTGACAGTGAAGGAGATTTTATTCGCCTTGACAATGCTGAGCTATGAACACGAGAATGATACCGGCACTCTTCCTTTCTCTGCACTTCCAGAGAAAGGAAGAGTGATTAGATTCCAAGATCAGAAAACACAAATCTGGAAGTTTTTAAAAGCCAAGTATCTAAGATGCATGTACCTGCATCCTCCACCTTCCCAACAACACTAAGCATTCTTGGCACAAACTCACTCGATCATTTTAGGAATGCAACTGAACTTTCTGACTAGCGATAACTCATGAGAGAAGCTCCAGGAAGCAAACAGCTTGCATGGAATAGGCATTACTCAGCACAGTTTGAGGTCCTTGGCGCAGACTCAGGAGAGGTACTCGACTCATCCTTCACCCAACATGGTGATCCACCAGCCAGCTCCTGGTCACCTCCCTCACATCATGGGGCACACTTGGTCCACATGATGAGACAAGAAAGGTGGTGGGCAGATATGCAGTCCTGTGCTACCACAACGTTTTGCATCATCTCACTCTCAAGCTGACTCTGGCAAAAGCGGCCATCGGCACTTGGTGACAAGTTACCTCAGCATCATATCCCAAAATGCACCACCTCTTTCTCAGGACTAACCTGTACAATGTGCAGGACCCTTACTGTCTTTGTACAACAAAGTATGGTCATTTCGCACCTCTTTTGTAGCTCCAGAGCTTACAAATGGACTGCCATAGACAATGGGACTGGCTAAGTGACAGGGGATATCTGGAAGACAGTTTCTGCATGTCACAGAAGAAACTATGGCAGCAGCCCACCCCCTCTGTTTTAGTAAAGACAAACAAGCAAGCTCTCCAACCTATGATCTGACCAATCCTCATTACCTGTCTGCCTCCCTCGTAACTACTGAGGAGCACCTAGAACTTGTCTTAGACTCTTCATCTCCATATCCATAATTCAATGAGGTGAATCAGGGCACTGATGACTGCTTTCTACTGATGTATGAAGCTGAATTGGGCTTGCATGACTTTAACTCACAAGGTACTGCAAAATATGTTGGTATATTTAAATAATCACACTGGAGTCTATTAATCTCCAAAAGTTTAAAGTGAATCCCTTTTCCACATGCTTTTGAGATTGCTTATTAACTGTTTTTATGCCACATTCTTTCCATGCAACGGATTCAGCATCCCAGACTTTCATACTTGATTCGGCTGTCTGTACACTGGTCTTTACAGATATTTGACATACCAAGAAATCCACACTGAGCCAGCAGGAATGACCTCTGAGAGATCTGTAGTCTTCTTAATTGGCAGTCACAGCCCAGCCAGCAAACTGTGGAGCATCTCAAATGGTATTAGAGACCTATTCTTACAGAGCTGAATTGCACCTTTACTGCCTTGAAGTGATCATGAAATTGTGGAGACCTCCAACTTCAGTGCACCCTCCTGAAAATGCAGGCCCATGATTTATGAAAGCAGTATGTTTTCTGATGTTTGACTACACCTGGTAGCAGATACAAGTATGCATCCTGCAGAGTCATGCTTTTTTTCCTCCAATACACATGCTCAGTTGATTTAAACCCACATGAGCCTGAAAACAAGAAACTGGAAATAGGGCAAAAGGAAAAGCTTTGTTTCAAAGGAACTGATGACATAGACGTTCACAGGATGACATGTCACAGCTCCTGTGCACTACCATTTGTGCATATATGTAATGGGAACGTACATCCAATTTTATAACTCAAGCCAAAAGCTTCAATGAACTTGCACTAACTACGAAGAAACTTTTTTCTTTTTTTGCATTGCACCTATGAGACATAAATGACCTGATATGCCAAATGACATAAAATCCTAGATTCTGCAGGAAGAATGAAGGTTTTGAAATTCAACTCAACAGTGCTCCTCTTACTGAGATTTCCTGGGACTGCATTTTTTTTTGTATTTTTTATTTAATATTTTAACATAAATATGGCAAAACAAACTATAAAAATATTCTCAGGCACTGAGTTACAAAGGCTACACTTTCCTTCGACAAAAAGAAAAATATGTACAGAAATATTCACAGAAAATGCAGTAATTCTAAAATCATTAACATATTAAAAAATGTAGACTTTAAACTCGTATGATGCACAAAACACAACTTTTTGTCTGACGCAACAACATGTCAGCGTAATATTTTTACACGTATGCTCTGTATCTTATTTAAAATACACTGGAAAGCAGCAAGCATTTACAGGAGATTTAATCAGAAAGCATCAAAATTGCTGCATATTTGCCATTAAGTCATTAACTGCTGCTCAGACAGCTGCTGTAGACTTCATGGTTAGACAGGTGTTAAAAAGGAGGGGCGTGTATATGAGTGTGTACATAGAAGCTCAACTACCTCGCTGGAGCTCAAGAGCTGCCTCCTGGCCCCTCCAAACACAAGGAAGCTCTGATGTCTGTCAAAAGAGCAAAGGTTTAGCTCCAGCACCACAGTGGGATCCCCGCCAGGAAACTCTTGTGCTCAAGGCAGAGTTTCAAAGTGTTGAAGAAAACTTTGCACAATGACGACTTATGCACAGGGTGCTTTCCAGGAACGGGCAGATGCTGTCAATGCCCCTGCAAACACCCAGAGCAGCTGCAGAGATGCTAACTTGCTTAATTGAAAACTTTGCAGGTTTATGAGCACAGGCTTCACTGGGGGCTGACAGGCACAAAATCTTTTTTAAATTATAAACAGTTACAATGTATACTTGAAGTTTTTTCTCTAACAGGTGTACTTAGGTTTTTTCACCTCCTTTGGGAATTCTTACCTCAACTAGGTAAGAACCTTGAAGCTTAAATAAAAAAACAAACCCTCACACTCTTTTTTGAAATTGCTAACAGACTGAAACTTTAACATATCAAGTTTCAGTCAGAAACCATTAGAAGCCCTGAAAATAGGGGTTCTTATTGGAAGTACTGATATTCCCCTAACTAGAGCAGCAGATGCTTGTATTATAAAATTATTTAATGTCCCGATCAGTTCCAGTTTAAGATTATTAAACACAATTTCTTCCTGTTACTAGTAAGCCCTTCCCCTGCCTCCCCATTCCCCACATCAATACATTAACAACTGCACACAGCTGCCAGAAGACTAAGCTGGTGTTTTTAAACAGTTCTTACCAGCTTTTTTCCAGATCTCCTCTGGCACATATCCAGACGCAGGCCTGTGAAGGAATTCCCGATGAGATTCTGCAGGAGGAGAGGATGCAGAGGGAAAAAGAAAGAGCATCATAAGCAATGCTTGCTTATTGAGAACAAGGCTTAGACAAATACCTTTTCCCTTTACTTATTGCTCAGACAGAAAAAATCATGTAAGGTTTTTCTTTCCTCAAAACAAAACGGATGCCATGGCCACAGCTCATGAATGTCACATAGACCAGATCAATGTTTATAACTTGAAAGTCTGATCTTAAGCCAAGGTAAGACTAGTTCATTTTATTTTTATTTTACAGTGTTTCAAGTCAACTCTATATGACAGTTTCCACACTGCTAAGGCAGGCTTTGCAAGATGAACTGAGGGAGTGACATGCTTTATCCTTTGTCATTATACTTATGAAAAGGAAGAAGAAAGAGAGCAACAGTGCAGGTTGGGCACTTCTGCTCTGTGCAAACAGAATGGCTACTGACGAGTGCAGATAAAAGCCAAGATGTCATTCCAGTGATCAAATAAGCTGTCCACAGAAAAAGAGAGGGAGGTTTCTCTATATTCAGAGCTACGCTTTCCTATATCTGAGCCCATGTTGGCAACTACAGCTGCAAGAGTTTTAAAAACAGAACCTTTAACTTTAGGTTAAGCCCTAAATACATGTGCTGCCAAACAACCTCACTAGAGCTGAAGCTCATAATTCACCCATACATTTCAATCACATTTTGACAGGTCTTTCCCCTTCTCCTCTTTTTTATTTTTTTTTTTTTTTTAAGAGGGTTTAACCTCTGGGCCTGGGCCTAAGAGCTCTGAAATCTGCAAGATCCCTTCCACACAGACTTCAAAGACATAAGATCACACAATACAGAAAGAAAATTCGCTTTCGCCTGAAATTTAGCATACACATCCTCAGCAGACGAAAAGCTGCTCTTTTAAAATATGATTTAAAAACCGTTAACTTTTTTCAAAGTAATTGAGGATAAAAATAAAAAAAAAACCCCACAACCCAAACACATAAAACTAAGTTCACTGCTATGATTATTATTGCCTGTGTGACTGAATTCAATTATTTAAATAAAATAACTCAATTTGGTATATTAGAGATAGGTTTGAATATGTTCAGAGATGCTGCTAGAAATCAAACAAGGTATCTGAGCTTGAAATATGACAAAAGTACACATACTATTCTTGGAATACTAATTTTTACCAAACATATTCATTTTTAGTTATTATTTGCTGACTTGGTCAAAAAGTAGTATTTTTAAGAAAAAGGTTGAATCATCAGGTTTTGCAAATAATTTTTTGCACCACTATATGTATGCATGCAGTACTGTTTACATACAGCAGCCTACATAAACTTCAATGCCTAAGATGACAGTTAATATTGCAGACACATAAGAAAGGTGGAAATGACGAGCTGTTTCAACTACACATAGAGTAGGGAATCCCAACCCCTGCACATTGTTTCACAGATGCAGTTTCTATCACGAGAATCTGCAGACACCAACGGAGCTGACCGAATCCTCCCATCTGACCGGCAGCTGACTGGATTTCCCCAGCTTTTCTGTTTGTCACTAAAGCATGGGACGACAATAAAATTGATTTTTGTCGGCAGAATTTCACACCCCTCAAGCGTAAAATGATGTGTGTGCGTGTGCGTGGTGTGTGTGCGTGTGTGCACAGATTTTGCAAAACAGTTATTTATATTGGTTTAATCAACTTGATAGAAGTCTTCAGACCTGATACCAAAAATAGGAAAATTCTAAGTATCACTTGGCTTATATGATTCTGGAGATGACAAATATTCTTGTGTACACTTCTCTCATCCCTTAAAGGCTTTCAGACTTACGGGCACAGTGCCAGTTCTGTTAGGGGACAGAGACAGCAGCAGAAAACATTGCTTGAAAGCTCAGAAAAACTAAAAATTTAAACCACTCTTATTTGCTCTTCATGCAATACCTGCAGGAAAATACCCAACCAGCCTCCAAAGGTGGCAAAACAAAAGGTTTATTGCATTCATGTCTTGTACTTTTTGTTGAGTTTTCCTGTCTGCTGTTTAAGGTACCATCCACTGCAAGGAGAACATAATCTTGATTTAAGCCTGTGGTACTTAGTATTAAAAAAAAAAAAAAAAAGAGAGGGAGACGTGGAACTGATTTTTCGGTACACATGACTTTCTAAAAATGGAATTCAATGACATAAATGACCAGATTGCCAGCTAATTGTTAGAATTTCCAAAACATAAACATCAATCAAGCTCTTATTCCAACCACAAATTATTTACATGAGGAATGAGATCCTCTGTAAGAAGAATTAAATCAAGAGCTTGTGGGAGACTTTCCCATAGTTTGGAATGGTGCACAAAAAAAAGACAAGAAGCACTTATGAAGATAATAAAAACTGTATTCTCCAAGCAAGAAAAATATTATTAACATGGCTATTGTTTAGGCAGTGATGATGAGTCCATGAAAACAATCTTCTTTCCAAGGCTAAACTACAGGACATAACCAGAGGATACAAGTCTTATATAATTAGTAATTTTAAGGTAAGGTGTACTTCAGCTTCTGAATCACAGAACTTGCTCATGAAAACTACAGCAAAAAAAGATCTTAACTTGGACATCTAGAAAACTCAAACCAGGAGTAACATAACTGAGCAAAGTCCCTAAAATACTAAATGTAAAAGCAACTGCAAAAAGCCATAATGAGGAAAACATATTTACTGACTGACTGCAGCACATAGAAGTCAAAGTACATGCTGCCTGGGAAGAAACAGAATGAAATCTGACAAAATTAGGAATAACCTGAAGTGACATGGCAGCTTATATAGGAAAGGATAACAGAAAAGGCTTTACATGTCACACATAATAACAATGCTTTTTTAATGGTAAAAATGCAACAATGTCATTATGCAAACCACATGTACTATACTGAATTTACTTGAAATTCGATGGCAAGGCACAGTTTGAAAGTGTGTATTGATAATTAGTCCAGTTCCTACTGAACCAGATGAAAAAGCCCAACAAGGGAAAGAAAAAGCACATATACATGAGAGTGATCAGTAATTGTCTGTGAAGTGCTTAAGTGAAATAAGAGAGATTTTTGATATGAGAAATGGTTTTGACATTTTCTATTTTAATGTGAAATAAAGTTGTGAAATAGCAAGAAAGTTGTTGGACTGGGATAGAACAATACACATTAGGAAAACACACAAAAATTGGCCTTGGTTTCAGCTCTCGCATTCTATTAATCATTTTTAGTGGCTTTAAGACAAAGAGAACAGGTGCTGAAAGTACTGAGAGACCTGGAGGGATGTGTAGAGTTGTAAGAGTAGCAATATATATGGGTCTGGGAAGTGAAACTGAGATGAAAAGCTACGACCAAATAAAAAATAGGAACTCATAAGGCCCAAACCCAAGAATCACAGAATAGAAAGACTTAGAAGGAAAAGATGTATTCAAAACTTTCAAAAGTCTAATCCATATTTGGAAAGAAGGACCAAAGATGGGTTGGCAATACAAAAAAACAGAGGGTTTAATCACCGGACAATGACATACAAGTCTATAATACAAAATATTAAGAAATGGAGATGAATAGCTGATCTTTTGAGGCTCTTTTAGAATTTACTGTATTAATGAAAGCTTGGCAGGAACAACAATACCCATATATGCTGTACTGAACATTAGGGCTCAAAAATTAAAAAAGCTACATATAACCAGCCCTGAATTACAGATTATTTCACAAATTAAATATATATGTATTTATATGGTTTTCATATTTCATATGCAAGTTTTGCTTCATTCTACCCTATAATAAATGGAATACCATTGGTGGGACACAGAAAACAAACAAAAAACTTCTCAGAGCAACAAATATAAAATATTCACTGCCTTGTTTGTAAAAGTCAAGCTCAGAAGCATGCCAGCTCCACGTAATACATAAATACAGATCTGAAGTGTAATACTCTGAAGTGTAATACTGAATGAGACTACCTTGCACCTGGATGGGGGGCACTTGTTTCCAGTATTTTTAAGCACTTCTTTGCCCTCAAATACATTTTTGTGGCCATTACAACACTCCTTGAAATTGTGTTAAAAACAGTTGTGTTCTCATTTTAAAGAAATAAGAAAAGCAAAACCACACAGGTACTGTATTACTGAATCATCCTCAACGAAGGCCAAGTTATAAGCAAACACTGAGCACACAAACAAGCAATGATCCTGCAGCTGGAGCCCTAGGTAACAGCATGCAGTTCAGTACACCACAATCTAGCCCAAACCTCCGATGCAGCGAGTGGATTAAGAGCAATACTTAATATCATCAGTGACCAGTATTACAGAGGCTTTACATTCCAGAATTACAAGTTATAAATGTTACTGTGGCATTCACAGCGTTACGGGTAGTTCATGTTGAGAGTATCATGCATATCACAGGAATGCTGATTAACTGCAAATGGCAAAGGAATGGTTTTATAGTCGCAGCATGGATAGACATGTATTGGCAGGAATGCTCTGGCTGACACTGAAAACATGACAGTGAACAACCTTAGACAAAATACAAACTAGGTCTGAAAGGGTTAACATTTAAAAATCTATTAAGAAATTGCTATCCTACATGTTTTTGACAAATTCATGTACTTCTGAGAATCCTGGTTTCCTAGGGCAAATCCTGCAGGTATTGGCACTCTTCAGTTGGAGATTTCAAACTCTATTTTGTAAGATTTCCATTCAGATAAATTCAACAGACACAAAATACCAACACTGCTTCAGAGCTTCTGATGTGTGCCTACACCACTTATCTAGAGCCACAGCTGCACTCAGTAAGGTTATAGATCTTGTTTATAACCTACAACATCGAAGAACCCTCATCTTTAATTTATCTCACTGTGTGTATTTCAGTATTCAGTGTCTGATATGTGTAATTATTCACTATTAGGATGAAAGCTGCAGTCTTGCTGCAGTATGTAGTACTGAAATTCTTCAGCAGAAATGGAGGAGTTGGATGATGTATTATTCACTTCACAGACCATCACTGTTAATCAAGTGAATATATATAAAGTCTCAGTCATTTTTAGACTTTCATAAACATGTATTATTCAGACTGAAAAGAATAGACTCACACACACCTGGAGAATAATGGCAGCTTGTAACCTGTTGTAGCTGACTAATATGTGTATTGGATTACACTGCATTAAAATGAATGATCAAATATTTCATTTGATTTCTTAATTAAAATAGCAACAGAAAAATATTGATCAGATACTGCAAACTGTCACATTCAACATAATTTACAGGGATGTCAAATTAAAAGAAGCACAAAACTCTTTGGCAGAAAAAAGGGTCTACTGGTTCAAAACAACAACAAGAATTTTCTTCAGTTACTTTTGGACTCAAACTATCAGTGCTAAATTTCAGCTCAGAAATTTTTCAGCAAGAGCTATCTATGAAGACTGTGGCATACTGTTCATAGTGAGAAGTTATCACTTCAGTGATGATATTTTAATTGTAAAGAAAAAGAAACAAAGGCACACACAATGTAGCCATATGGCCCTCTTTTTTCCCCCTTGGTAGTGGAGATGACAAGATAGATTTAAAGGGTGGATTACCTCATTAAAAAAAAAAAGTACAAAGGGGAATCACTGATATTTAGAATCACAGCAGCAAAAACACCAGTATTTACATGTTGTGGCACTTTAATTAAAACATTATATGAATTTTTCAACCCCTTCCTTCTCACTTCAAAACTACAATAAAAAGCCCTAAAGCATCTCAGGGCTCATGGACACTGCTTCAATTTTATTATATGTCGGAATGTTAGGAGTTTTCATTTTGTTAACTAGATTACTACCAGATTGGAGGAACTAAAAGGATTTCCCTTCCAGAGACTCCAAGGTAAGTATTTTCTCCCTGTCATGTTAAGACATAAAAGCACTTCTTACCAATATTTACGATTGACATGAATGCTACACCACTGTAGCAAGCCAAGTTTCATGTTCATGAGTCTAAGAAGTATTTTTTCAAGCAAATAACCAAAATGGACATGTTAAAATTGGATGGATTCACTCCAACCAGTTCAGTTGTACCCACAGTACTGCAGAAATGACTGGTGTGTCCAATACCAAAGGCTGTGCTGTATAATGTCTTCTAAGCCAGCAGACTTTGCTGTTTCCAAGAATTCATCCTGACAAATACATAAACAATATGCTAATATAGGGATCTAATCGTATGTTTGATCTCCATTTTATCTTTTCTACCTGTTGTTGCGGTTATGACTATTTTTCTTGGATTGTAGTATTATCTACAAAGTTTTGACGAATGTCATGAGTTCCAGTTTCCTTGCAGAAATATAAAAACTCTAGCTGCTTTTCATTTTTTTACCTACTAACTACAGTTACAAGCACCATGGACTAGCTCTTTTTGCATCACAGCTTTACTAGAGAAGCGTGCCACTGCTTTTGGTCTAGGGGCTTACTCACAAGTGACCTTCCCGAAGCTACAGATGGGATCCACATTTCAGGTGCCATATTTAATGAGTCCTTTCTTTACATTACATTTAACACTATTCGTACAAGCCGTTACCTCAGTGCTTCTTTCTGAGAACAGCTCCTCTAGGGACTAGATTTACTACTGAACTTGGGAACAGCCTTTCCATAACCCTTCCTTCCACTGACTGAAGCTAATTTAGAGGTATTGACTCAGATAATTTGACACATACACAAAAAATTGTTATCAAGAGGCACTAAATATCACAGTAATAACTCTAGAGATTTACCAAGAGAATGACAGAGAGGGGATTAGATTTTTCTGGTTTTCTACTTGCAATTAAAGAAGTTTTTGATGTAATAAGTTATTCATAAAGGCAAAAGGAAACCACAGCTTAAATAAAATACAGTGCAAAACAACACACATATGCAATTCTACTAATGAGTACAGTTTACAATGATTTTGAGTAGAGGGCATTGGATACAGACAATTTATTTTTTTTAAAGATAAATATTAGACAAGCAAGCATAGTTTACTGTTCTCTTCAAAAGAGCAAAGAATAAAAAAGGCATCACCAAGATGTGTTTCTTTACCATAACTGCCATCAAAGTGAGGGGATGGGGTAGAAAAAGGCCAATGTACTAACAAATTACAAAAAACCCATAAAGCTGTATTGGGTCTGGCTGAGATGGAGTTCATTTCCCCACAGTAGCCCTCACAGTGCTGTGCTTTGCATTGGTGTTTTGGCTACTGCTGAGCACAGCACCAACACTGTAACATTCCTTCCTCAGTCGAGGGCAAGATCCTGGGAAGGGACCCAAGTAGGCCAGCTGACCCAAACTGACCAAAGGGATATTCCATAACATATGATGTCAGCTCAGATATGAAAGCTGAGGAAAGGAGCAGGAAGATGGGCATTCATTGTCTCATGGGTGCCTGCTGAGAAACTGCCACACATACTGAAGCCCTGCTTCTCAGGAGTGGCCGACCATCTCTGCTCATGGGAAGTAGAGAATAAACCCCGCTATCTTTTGCTTCTGCGTGCGCAAGCTTCACTTTACTTTTGGCTTTAAATAAACTGCCTTATCCCAACCCATGAGTTGTGGTTTTTTCTACCTTACTCTCTCCCCTGTCCCTCTGGGAAGGGGAGTGATAGAGCAGCTGGGTGGGCACCTGGTGTCCAGCCAAGGTCAACCCACCACAAAAGTAAAAACTTGTTTTGATACAGCACAATCCTCTTGGAGCGGCTGTGTGAGGTACCATGCGAGTGTGACTGTGAAGGTCTACAGGGGGTGAAAGCCCAGCTGCTTGGTCAGTCCTTGTAATGGGGCTCTGCAACTTAAGCCAAAGCCTGAGTCGTTCCAAGTAACCACACAACAAGCAGCACCCAAACTGCCTCAGAGACACCTGCACAAGCTGCAGTGGTGGACACAGACGTGCACAGCTGTAGACATCCCAAATCTTCTTTCTTTCTTAAACAGAAACCAAGTACAGCTAAGAAGTGCTCCTATCTTTAAACCTTCATTTCCTTGGAAAGACAACTTCCAAGTCATTTGATTCAAGATGGTGAAAGCCCTCAGTTTTGAAGTGCAAACAATGCAGAAGCACCTACAGATTTCAGTAATCAAGTAGGCAAGGGAGGGAGTCAGAAGGGACAGAGAGTCAGTCCACATGTCACCGCTCTGCCACCCCTACACAACAGTTCTTCCTCCCACCCCACCAGTCTCAGACTTTGCTGAATGGAAAGCAAGTTACCAAGTGTCACCCAAAAAACTTCAAGCCATTCCACCCAGAAATATGACCATTAGGGCATAAGAGTTATAGTTAATTCAGTCGTCAGCAGAGAGGAATCATCACTATCACAGAACAATCAGAAGAACAAATACAAACTTCATCTAGCACTTAGCTGAGCTTAAAGAGAATCTGTAAACAACTTTTAATGAGGATACTGTACCTAATGAAACTGGATCTGGATTCACTGGACTCTGTTGTCTGGAATGACTACTGCTGCTGTTTCCACCTTTTTTTAAATCTTCTGCATCACTGTACCGCCGTATCCAGTAATTAAGCTCCTCGCGGTCTGCTTCTTGACATCGCCGTAGTACAGTGAGAGATCTCCTAGTTTTTTCCACCATGTCCATTATACAATTCAACAACTATTCACAGTGATGGATGGAGCAGAGAAAAAAAGGGAAGAACATTTTAGTCATAGAGTGACATAAAAATAAAGAAAACATTAATGTGCTGAGTGTCTGGGTTTTAATAATGAAGGAGTCCCTCTCTCTCTGTTTTCTCAAATATAGCTGAAAAATTCTAGACTTAAGAATGATAATCCCTTCCTTTTTAACTGGTGATCCTAAACTGTGCGAATAGAGACTCACAGGAGAAAGAGCAAAGACAAGGAGGAAAAGACTGAACAGGCTGTAGTCCTACCACTAGTATCACAAGGCACCACAGAGGCCAGGAGATCTGGTCCAGAACTGATGCCTACAAATGTTTTAAGAACTAATAATTCAAAGAACAAATCCAGCATGCCTCAGATCCAGCATTTACAGAGAAGAGTCCGTTCCTCTTTTGGCAGACTGTAATAATTAGGATACTGCAGAAGGCGCTTAACAGTAAGGCCTCGTATGAGCTATCTAATGGGGAACATCAAGCCCTATGATTTAATCACCAATGCTTTCAAAACTTGTCCTGGGATTCAGATTTGTTTAAAAGAAAAATTTTAATGTCCTATCTTAGATAGGCTCCTTTCAGAGAATTATATATAAAAGTATATTTAGCCCTTACATGGTCAAGGTGTTTCCACTCTTCTGCCCATTCTCTGTCTGTTAGCCTGTGATCAATCATTTCTTCTTGACGTGTGCCATGCAACCCTGCCAAAAGGGAGCAAATCATGTTTACAATGTTGGGAGTCCTCTAGGGGAAAAAAAAGGCAGAAGAAAAAAGAGCCTATAGACAAAAACATCATACATTACCTGTTCTAGCATACAGAATGCCACCACCACAAAAAAATGGAGGCTTAAAAACTTTGCTCTAAGTTCTCCTTGGTACTTTTCCCCACACAAGATGCTACCATTTTGTTCAATTTAATGTCTTCAATTTTGCAAGTTCTATAGGTTGTAAGATGACCTTTCAAAAATGAATATAACAGTTTCTGACTATATACAATTATTATATATATAAATAGAATACAATATATAATTTTTCATTTGCACTACTTGAAGTCAGTAAGGCAATTATTTGGTAACTCAATGTATCGAATACTAGCTGTACTTCAGAGAGTTGAAAAAATATTAGTATAAACTCAATTCACTAAATGCAGTAATTACTACCATGTCAACAGAGCATCATTAAGGATTCATCCCTTCACAGATGTTTAAACAACATGTGGTTAAAATGTAGCACATATATCAGAGCAGCTGACAACAAGATACAACCAAGCCAGTATTTATTATCAACACTCAAGGGGAACCAACACTTGTTCTTTGTTTAGCCTCCTCCATACAGATGCTGAATATTTTTAAGTGTTCCTCTTTTACTGAAGATTTGTTTAAAACAAGAAAGAACAGTAAGTGTAGATGTGAAGCAAGCCAGGCAAATCCAAGAGCATCAGACGTCCCATTAAACCAAATTGTGCTGCACAGGGTGTGGTTGATGCTTCTGCTGTTTGCATCCTCTGCAGACATCCCCATGCTGCACTGTGCTCTTTAGGTGCCACACACAAAACACTTCTCCAAAAGATAATAACTTTTTTCTACTCTAAACTGAAATCAAGCTATATTGAGGTTGTCATCATTACAAATTTGGCATTAGAAGAAAAATAGAAAGCTCTACCTATCCCTGCCTGACATACACCCGAGTGTCCATGTCACCTATGCAGCTTTGAAAGCACAGGCTCCTCCCTCTTCTGACTCTCTTGCTTAATCTTTCCACTTCAAATTCAATCCACTTTTAGAAATATAAATCTGAAATAAGGCCATTAGAAGTAGCTAGATGGACAAACAGCTAAAAAAAGTGTATCTAAATGGCAGGTAAAAAAATTCAGTTCACAATACAGAAATAAAAGGAAAACAGAAACCTAAAAAAACAATGCAGAAAATCAACGTGCCTTACCCATAGGTCTATTTCTGTCCCTGAGGTCCCTGTGATTGGGGTGTCTGTATGAGTCCCTGTAGTGGTGGGCAATGGCCATATCATCCAAACGATAATGCTGAGGTGGAGGTGGGGTGGGATGAGGCAGACCATTGGGCTGATAAGATAAGCCGTTATTTGGACTGTACCGCTGGCCTGGGCTAATAGTGCAGGGCCGCTTGCTTGGATGCTCTGAGTGCAAAGGCTCTCTGTCAAAGCCATTTTCTTTGGTTCTGAAAAATAAAGCAAAGGAACTTTAATTCACTTAGTGAGCAGAGCTCAGGAACACACCCCCCCACAAACACACATTCATCTTCAGGTACTGAAGTCTGTTCTTTCACTCTGCTCGAAAGTGTGCGGTGTTGCAGAACATTTCATAACATTTCATAACACTGCACATGTGAAACGTACAAAGGACTCCTTCGCCTTTTCTATCTATCCCTGTAACTTGAGAAATACTAGCAGGGTGAGACTTCTGATGGAGCCACCTAAAGAGGGGCTGGAGACAAGCAGCCTTTGCTGAATCACTGGCTGATGGGATGGATACACACGTAATTACAGAGCTGAAACAATGAACAGATACATGAAGCTACAGACCAAGAAATTCCTACTTTCGGTAGTGCTATAGCTTATAGCGGTTAGGAGAAATCTGCAGTTCAACAAATGTTTTTTTCAAGAGGATAGCAGTCAGTCCTAAGGTAGTGCATGTCAGTGTGCTGAAGCTCAGCATCCCATGAGCTCCCATCAGTGTCACGCTAAGATTTTGGGGAAGAACGACTCTGAAGAAATGCTTCCTTCAGAGATTTTTGCACTGTCTGGACTATTCCAGTCAAAGGTGCTGTGACTGTAATTTTGCAGGAAGATGTGGTTCGACTCAAGTCCTCAATAACATTCAGGATTTCCCACTCCATTACTTTAGATAGAAGTTTTATGCTCAGGCAACTTGGAAGAGTTATTGGGAAGAAGGACAGTTTTTTAATGTTCTAAGATATGCTTTAATTAAATTCATAATCACGTATTTCCAAAGAAGTCTCTACTTGACACCTCTGAGAAGCTTGAACTCACACTGAACTAATTTTCCATTTAAATAAAAAAAATTAAAGACTAGAGTCAATTCAAGAGGTTCACAACTCTTTTAGGGAAGTTTTGTTTCACTGAAGTATGGTTTACTTACCATGGGAATAAACAAAACCTACAAAATATTAGCTTTGATCAGAAAGTTTATTAGATATAAATATTGAGGTTTCATTCCTCCCTCCAAAACCCCTTATTAAGCAGTTGATATATTCCAGTTTTTTTAAAAGATAACTTTATCCTCTGTAAGAAATGGATGACATAATGTATCTTTGCTAGTTATAATATAATTTTTTGTCACTTTGACAGAAAAGTAAATTTAATTCAATTTTCTTGCCTGCTGTTAAAACCAACCGCCTTACAACAAACTCTCCTCCACAAAGCAACCAACCACCCTCCAGGAACTGTCTGTGGGGAAACACTCTGTGCATTAATGTTTTGTACTTAATTACCTTAACTGGAATGCACCCCATTATCTTGGACAACACACCAGCATATCCACTGAACTTGAACTAACACAGAAATTAACATGACCATTGAAAACACATTTAATGAAATTAAAAGACATGATGTCTTTTCTGGGTGTTAAAACTTCAATTCTACAATTTACCGTTTGATTTTCTGCACTTAGCAGAATACCAGAATGTGACTGTACACTGACTCATTTTATGTTTCTGACCATATAATATATACAAAAAGTAACAACTTAGAAAACCTCATCAGAACTGGAATCAGTGTCAAATTTACTATCTCTAAATATATTGAATATAGTGATAAAAGACAAAATACTGAAAAATGCCATAATTCAGATGCTTTGAACTCCACCTACTCGTCTGCTTCTGATCTCAGTCCTACTCATTCTTTCAGGTCTCAGCCCTTGCGAAAAGGTGTCAGCATTTCCCCAGATGCCTGAGGAAGCACTCCTGTTTTCTTGTTTCAGTAACTGGCAGACTCATGTGAATACTAGTTCCAAATATAACACCATCAGAGTTTTAATCTGTTTTCATCTGCTTTTTATCTGATTCATCTGATTTTGCAAAGCAACCACAAGCTGTAGAGAGGAAATAACACTGAATGTGCAGGAAACCTGACACCTTTTTTCTTGCTCCTGTTGGGCACATTTTCCTTGATGTGCACGTAAGTCGACACCATTGTTTGGAAAATTGGCAATATTATAGATGGGGTCCTTCAGCTGTGAACACACAAGAGGTCATTTTACTTGGAACTACGATTTACACAGACTAAAGACAGCAGAATAGACAGTAGTCATTAGTTTGTACCCATTTAAAAGAATTTATGTTGTTTCTTGGTTATAATTTCAGTTTTAAATTATTGCAATTTATGGATAATTTCCTGGGTAGAAAATCTGACTATGCAAAACTGCCTTGGTTGGAAAATTAGATTTTACCTGATCAAGAGCAGTACACCAATTTCAAAGAGCACTGAAGTTAGCTTGCAAGAAATGAGGCAAAGCTGTTCATCTGCTATTTGTGCAAGGTGCTTTGATTTAAATTGACTTCCACCAATAAAGGTTTGATGACCAAAAAAGTCATAATGCTTTGCTGGAATAAAGTACTTGTTTATAATACTGTGTTACAGAAAAGATTACTACTGCCTTGCTAACAGTTTGTATTAAGAAAATTCTTTTAAAATTCCTCATAATTACACATGGCTTACCAAGGAGCATAGTTGTAAAAGCTGTAAGCATCCTTCACCCTGCTGAGATGTGAAGAAGCCTCTTCAAATAAAATTTACTTAAAAGTATTATCAAAGTTGATCTCTGTGCCCAGGTACCTTTGACATGTTATGGGTGCCAAGTGTACAACAATCACTTCTACAGTCACAACACAATCATGGCCACTTTTGTTTTCTTCTCACTCAAAATTAATGCTATTCTAACAGAGTGTTTTGCTATCCTATATCCACTTTGTAGGCAGCTGTCACATATGTACAGTCACTATATGACATGCTCATGCACCATACAGCCTTTCCTAGCAAGCTCAAAGGATGACTAATCAGCAAAAAGTTTTTTGTGGTTAATGTATTTAAAATCATGTCCTTTGTAACTAAGCATTCATTCACCAAGATAAAATCTCACACTGGTCCAAGTTCCTTTGCTTTACTACAGTAGAATATCAACTCCAAAAGTTGTAAACAAAATATAGTGAACACTTTGTTCATGACGTGTCATGAACAAATTACCAAAATGTGTTGTCTCCTCAGGTGTCAGTTTTCCCCTCTTGCAGTGACTGATGGTTCCCAGTGTTATTACAGAAACAGATTGATCTTTTTAATGAGCTAGTTTAATAGACTCCAAAATCTCACCGTGGCTGCTCATCCATGTCAGACCATATGCACCATGAAAACATTCAGTAAAACACGAAGCTCTGCTGTCAGATTGCTCTATAAAATCTCACATACAGTAGACTTGAATACGCAGATAAATAACCAGAATTGGAAAATGCATATGCAGAAAAGGTTCTGAAATTATAAGTAGAAAAAATTACTGTATGTGGATTTTCCTTAACAAAAGATCACGAGGAGGATGTGGTTACATGTAACGCATGCTCCACTTCCTCTGCCTAATCCCATACTGTATTTTACCTCTATTGGAATCAATGGTATGCAGTTAATGCCCAAACAAAAAATATCAATAGGAATGCGTGGATGGATATATACACATACACATCTATATGTTTTTTTTAATATATATATATGCAGATATATATAACATACACATTATATACAATGCATGTATGTGTATATATTCTATACCTTGGGAAGTGAAAAAATACCACCGTTTACTTCATTAAGAGATATATTTCCAATCAAAATTACTCCGACTGCATTTAGTTCCCCTGGAAAGATGTTGCCTTTTAGCAATTTTTTTCCATATGCTAGCCGCAGAGTCACAGAAAACCCTTCTCTTCAAGGATGTGTGGTACCTTCTGCAGTATTTTTATTAGTATATTTGAAAATTACTTAAGTATCTAAACAAAAGGTACATGTATGTCCAGATGTTGTCTCCTGCTTCTTTGTAAACAATTAAAATAATTAATAGTGTAATGAGTATAAAGCCAGACAAGTATTTGGTTTCAATATTCACCCAGTCTGGGCATTTTCTGCCTCTGAGGACAGCTTTTTGTGGTTGTTTTACTTACATTAGCCAAATTAAAAGGTATGCAGACTCCCATTCAGTAAATTTACGAATCTTTCCAAAAGGAACTTTTTCTTTTTACTAAATCTATAGTACAAATGTTCTTAGTGCACAAGACAACTCCACTGAAATTAGCTCAGCCAAAATGACTGCATAGTTTTTTCTGTATATCTTTAATCACAGTCACAGTCAATGGAGAATCAGGTGTGACTAACCAGTGATGGAGTTGTTTGATACTGAAAAAACCCCAACATATTTTTTAAGCTCAAGGTATGATTCCAATGGGCAAACTGGGCAGTCTCCTTTCAGGTGAGCATTTTTCATGATAGCAAAGAACTGCAGAGTCAAAAAGAAAGGATGAGTTTTTCTGAAATGCCAGGAAGCTAATTTCACCTTTGGAAAAATGATTTTGCACAGAGTAAGAGATTATATGTAAAATGTCTGAAAATTAATCATCTTTCTGGGTTGCAGTTAGGAGGCTTGTGTTAACCCCAACGGCTGTTTCAGTTTGGTCTAGTTGTCAAGGAAAAATGGCGAAAAGAGGGTACACACAAAAGAGCTTCTCTGCTGGTATCTTAATTACCTTGCTAGTTGATAGTGACTCCTGAAACACAATCTCAGACATGCTAATTTCAAATCCTTTCACATTTTTGTCTACCTAATGGCTATGTTACTTTAAATTTTATGGTTCACTTCTTGCTATGAGGAATTAAAGTTCTACTATGAACTTTCAGACTTTGTTTTCTCTTTATTTTTGTGCTATTTCACCCTGTTCCTACGCAAAAATGTCACCTTTACAAACTTACGTGGCTTCTTGACTTTGCAAATCTTCAGCTTCTTCATTTAAAGGATAACTAGAATGCTTGCCATGGGGCATGCAGGTAGTGGCATTTGACAGAACAGCATTATAAAAGTTATCCACACTGTAAAATCCATGGCAAACAAATCTATGAAAATACAGTATTTGAGTCTCTTCAAGGTAAAATGTAAATGCTAGTTGAATTTCCAACGTTAGCATGGGAAGACAGTTGAAAATAAACAATCACAAGAGTCATTTTCTTGTAACACTAAACAAAGAACTTTATTCAAAAAAGAAAAACTGTTCCATAGCCTTAAAGCTACTGTAGCTTGCACACATGCACTCACTTGCCCCATTTCTGCATGGACTTTTTACTCAGCCTAACAACAAAACAGATTTCAGTGAGCATTTCTCCTGTTCGGAAGAAATATCCTTATGCATATTGGATATATGGATATGGAAACATGGCACAGCAGAACCGATCAGAGCCCTGACTGCTCTGGGGTTTGCCTTCTACTTCCCAATACAAATGCCTAGCCATTTTCCTCATATTTACTGTTTAGTCCAACAAAACCTCAAATGCAAAGGACTTGCATATGGAGATGGCATGATCTGCTGCTTGTCACCTCATGCTGCACAGAAATACTATGCATCAAGTAGTACAGTACTGGCTGGCCACTACTTCCACATGGATATGACCCCAGTGTGTCCTCAGGTGATTTTCTTGACTGAATCAGTGTATGCATGTATTTATATACACAGAGATTTATGTGTATATGTAGCTCTCTCTCTATATATGTGTGTGTATGTATAGGCAGACATGCATAAGCAGGGCCTGTTATGATAGGGCATGGGATAATGGTTTTAAACCAGTAAGAGATTCAGATTAGATATAAGGAAGAAATTTTTAACAATGAGGCTGGTGAAACACTGGCACAGGTTGCCTGGAGAGGTGGTAGACGTCCCATCTCTGGAAACATTCAAGGTCAGGCTGCACCCGAAGGCAGGACAGCACCTGCACCAAGGGAACATCACCCATGTTTTCCTCAGGCATCCACCCACAAGCTCCCCTCTTCATAGTGGAGGTCAGCACATGGGACCCATGGGAAACTCTGAGCAGGGTATGGAAGGGCTGGGGTGCTCACCTGTCTGGAGTTCGCCTCTTCCCGTTTTCGTTCACATCGAGAAGCAGCTCCGAGGAGTCAACGGGTGAGGTGGTGCTGGCATCCAGAAGCAGCTGTTCGTGCTGGGCGAGGTACTGGGCTGGGTTCTGCTTGGCTAGCCTTGCACAATGCAGCAGCTCCCGCTGCAGCAGGGGCAGATTGGCCTGCAAGAGCATGGCACACGTTAAGAGGGCAGGCTGCAAGCAGTTTCAACAGAGATGATGAAAAACAAAAACCAGAGCTCTGAGATGAACCTGTTGCAAGCATTCTCGGTTAGGTTTGTTGTGGTTAGCTGCCTGAAAGCAGGCACTCTCCTAAAGTGGTTGTGTCATAGCTGTGCTAAGTATGCATGGAAGGATGGGAGTTTACTGAAAATGGAAAACAAAACTGTAAATGTTGTGAGAAAACCAAGTCTGAGTTCCACATCTTTAAAGAGGGAAAAAGCACCATCTTGGCTGACTTCATCCCCTTTCTTACTATCCAAAATCTGATCTCCTACAGAGCAGCTGTTTTCAACAAGTTACAATACTTCTTCAATATTTGTTTCCCATTCAGACTGCAGTCAGTAAGTACTTAGAAATTGTCTGAAACCATGGGATCTGCAACTCTATAAGCTGCCTCAGTCACCATCCTTTAAGGGCCTTGGGGAGAATAGGATTGAGAACAGGATTGCCCTCAGCTTTCCCATTACACTTGCATTTACACATTAAGATAAAGATTACAACAAAATCTCACGTTCCAGAGCCTCAGTTAATCACCCAGAGGGCTACAATCCTCCTCCTAGCCAGATGTAGCTTGAAGGATTTCTAACTGTTCTCTCATGGCCCCAGTGGGACTTGGGTCATGGGCTGGAGATTACCATGACTCAGACACAAAGAACTGAAAATGCTCATTGATCCTTGGGCAGCACATTTTGCCCATACACTGGGGTCATACTTAGTCATATGTTTGCCAGAACTGGGACCAAGGCGGAACTGTATGTTCTTTCCCTCTGCAGAGATACTTACACATGTTTGGGAAACATTTTCCTTTCTTTGCAGCACATGCATAAATAGATACAAAGATAGGCCACTCATTTTTTACCTAATTATTTTTTGTGCCGTAAGATGGTGTACCTTGACCTCTTTTGTTCCATGACTAATGAACAATGATTTCTTGCCTCACAATTTTCAAATATTGGATTAAATTTCATGAACTTTAGTAACTAGAGATAAACCAAAGAATGGTTCCCTTTGTTTTGAAATAACTCCCATTTAAAACCAAAACAAAGAAAACAAACAAAACAAAAAACCCCACCATCTTTTTTAAACAGGAAAACATTTCTTAAGTCAAAAAGGTTCTGAAAGTAATATGCAGAGAACCAAGCACAAAAAGCAGATGTTCTGAAAAGTTTTGAGCCAAGGATCTTGGCCAATTAATTTGCTAGCATTATAACAATAGAAAATGCTCTAGTACCTCTTGCTGTACCATAAGAGCAGATCCACTGCGTAACAAAAAATACCAGAATAGGTCAGTACACATGAACCTTTCAACAGCAAAGAAAAAACAGCAACTGCTATCACTTCCCGTCTTCAGATGGGAAGACAGCCAGTTGTGGAACATGGAAAACTTTGCAGGCCTTCACAGAACACAAATATTTTGTGAAAGAACCAAATACATATTTTCTGAGAGAGAGAGAGAGGGAAACTAACTGACTGCTTCTGTGAGCAGGGTTTTTCACTTGTTTTAATTTCTTTCTTTTTTTAATATAAAGCTCACACAGAATGCAAGTCAAGACACCCAATACCTGAAGTGCCTCTCATGTCACAAAAATGACTGGAGAAGTTCACATATATTCACAAATAAATATCTGGAAGAAATAAAAGAATCAGACCTAGTATTTGAATAGTGGTGCATACTTGGAAGATGTATCATCACATCTCAGCATGCCTATGAGGTAGAAATGTGAAGTCCCCACTTAGCAGTTGCATAATCAAGGGAAAAAACAACACATTTTTGTTTCTTATCCAGTATCACAAACAAAAGAGACCTATTTAATAAATGGGCACTACTGGAGACAACCAAATTTTGAACTGTCTAGCAAAACTTGTGATTTATTTTACTTGGTTTCCTTCTCCTAAAGAAATGTTCTTTCTAGCTTTTTAACCATAAAGATAAAGATCTGCAGATAAATTTATCTAAATAGATTGAACATATTTTCTGTGCACAGAACAAGCATATACAACTTTTAATATGTTTACTAAACATGGACATACTCAGTTTCCTAATTTTTTACAAATTAGAATAGAAAACTATGAACGGTGCCTTATGAGTTTGTAATGGCATAAAGCAATATTTGGACAAATACTTAACTCAAAGTGAAGAAAAGCAGTATTTGAAAATTTATAGTTCAGCACAAGTATTGTTAATCTACTCAAGACATTACTGTAACCAATCTCTATCAAACCATATATTAAAAAAATAATTTGTATTGGAAGAAAATTACTCAAGACCTCTCTATAGCTAGATCAAGTGTGCAAAGTGCTTCTGGTCACTGTGGCCCTGATACACAACAAGAACTACTTTTTGGGAAGATACGAAAAAGTAGTTTGGTATGCAGAATGAAACGCCAATATTCCCCCTACTGCGAGCAGGGAGAGATCAGGCTCCCAAGGCAATTCAAGCTCACTCATACAGGCCCTGAAACCAAAATAGACTTGGACACAAAGGATTGCGCAGAGGTTCAGCTCTGACAGTGAAGGCAGTTCTGTACCCCTGCGGCTGCACATTTCTCCCAGCACTGCTGCTGATGCCTGCAGACAGACTTTGATACCTCTGCATGGGAGAGGTACAAACCAGTCCTCAACCAGAAAAAGACTGACTGTAAACAAACACAACATTACTGGCTTACAGTACTCTAAACTGTTGCACTTCAATGTCTGAAACATGCTCCTACTCTTGTGTTTTGTATTGGACCTTATATCCTTTAAGATTTAGGCAGTGTTTTAGAGTCCTCCATCAGTTTTATAATCACGAACAGGAAAAGAAGAACATGTTTCTGACCCAGCTCTCAGACCTGTTTTCGCTTTGAAATGGACTGTTCAAACCAAACAAGAAAACATTATCTCTGCATCTGCAAATGAAGCTACAGCTCCAAAAAGCTGTTTTACCATTTCAGTGCTCACTCAAGGTAATTTGATAAAAGTTGATAATTTTCCATTTTTGGATGTTCCTACTTTCTTCTAAATTTTAGCAACAGAAATATTTCAGTATTTTAATTTAAATTGAAAAGGCTTCATAAGAACATAGTGCAAAATTGGGCTTTGATGTTTTTATAATTGTGACTTTAACTTATTTACAGATGTATTTAGAAAATAAAGATTTAAATTGAGATAAATTTTGTTCAGAGACCCTGCGTAACTAAAAATCAGAAAATCATATATTGATACTGATGCTTAAAACAAATATGCACGGCACATTCACTGAAAAACAGAGTGCTGGCAGTACTGAACATGTACACCATGTACCGCTTAAATTTAATAGACTAAATCTGCTTGGTATTAATATAGAAAATGTGCCGAAAAAGGCTCCAAAGCCAATGAAGATTTCTGCAGGTGAATGATCTTATCTTCCTCTGAAGCAGAATTGGTAGAAAGATAAGCAATTCAATGACTATTTATTATCTGTAATAGATCAGCGCTCTCTGGCGTGAGGCACCGTACAAACACATGGCGAAGAGTAGCTTCTTTCCCAGAATTTTTATTACAGAAACACAAATACTGGCTTCTGACTGCAGTGTAGCGTTTGGTAGACCTAGCAATCTGTAGTGGGTGTAGACCAGACAGGATATACAGCATGTGAAAGGTTCAAGAAGGTTTGAGTGACTTGCCTATAATCAGGTAACAGATAGAGGCAAAGCTGGGAACAGAAAACAGGTCTGGCTTCAGGACAAGTCTTGGGGACAGAAGGGACTGCAGGGCCCAAGAGTCTCTCTCTTGCTGTGGGGCATGGCCATGAGCCTAGGTCTGGTCCTGGGAAGTGATACTGCCACAGTTTTGAGGCAAAAAAGCCTCTTCACTAAGATCTGGTCCCAGATTGCTTTGGTCGACAAAAAATACATTTATAAAAATTACATATATTTGCCGGGTGCTCCAGCAAGAAGTACAGAAAGCTTTCCATCTGGTCCCTGCTCAGCAGACAGCTTGGGTTTTTTCCTGCTACAGAGTGAGTAGGCAGTTTGGCTGTGGGAATATGTGTCCTTAAAAATACTGAAGCACCTAACTACTGCCTTTGAGCGTTCATCCGTGTATCACCACGTCTCCTTCACCCCTCTTGTCATCAGACAACCACTACTTATCTGTAGGTGCCAAACTAGAGAACCTTCTCAGTTCACATCTACCCATACTTATTGAGATGAACGAGTAGAAAAA
>VZRE01001353.1:59847-74639 GCA_013396775.1 Cephalopterus ornatus
AAACCTAACACAACACCTCCCCCACTCACAGTCAGAAGTGCTTTTGAAGTAGTGATTTAAGAAAATACTTCTTCAAAGAAGAATGTTAAGTATAGGAAAGGTACAATACTACATATATATATATATATGTAGGATAGGTATAGGTATAATAACAAACCTCTTATTTTAAATATTTTAGTGGTTTAGTAATAAAACTATATAAGATTAGTACTTAAACTTAACCTGGGGGGTTTTGCATGTTCAAGAAGCACTGACCAGTAAGCCTTTTCTGGGAGATAAAAATTACTGATGGGGGCATATTATAAAATGAGGCTTTTACACAGTGTGGCTTTTACCTAAAGAACTTGTCGTGTTTGAAAATTTCTACTCAGGACTCAGTAAGCTGGGTTGCACAAATTCCGCTTCCCCCACACCCTTCCTATTAAGATCAGCTTGTAAATAATTTTAACTGTTTTAACTGAAATCAAAAGAATCTTAGACAGCTGGCTGCAGCTACTGGCATCAAAAATACCATTAACTCTCCTTGCTCATCCTCTACACACAATTGCCCATTTATTCCATCTTCTCCCATTGAGCCTGCACGTGTGCACAGCAGAAGACAACACTTTCCTTATCTTTGTATTTCATAACTTCAGCTCCCTTAAGTTGGTAAATTCTAGTCTGAAACATCTCTAGTTCCCAAATAATTATGGAAAATACTATCACTTATGCAGAAAACTACACCCAGCCCCTTGCAAAATGTCAAATCTAATTAAACCCTTAGAAGGATTTCAGTGCTAGGCAGAGCCTTAAGAGGGGTGGTTTCCACATTTAGAGCATCCTCTAGACAGACAAATCAATTCAAAACACTCTATGTCATACACTCACTGTGTATAGTCAAATGGGCTGGAAGAAAAGAAGAAAACAAACAGTATGAATAATGACTTGACATGCAGCTCTCCCCAACCCATGTCAGATGTGTGGGACTCATATTTAGCAGGGTGAGAATGTGAGTCCATACCATGCAGTGCTTCCCCGGTCAGAGGGCTTGCAGGCTGACTGATAAACTCTTTAGTGCCAGCTTCTAACAAGCTTCTGGCACCAATGTCTATTAATTCTGAAGTGGCTTTTAAAAGGAAAACAAACTAGATGCCATGAAAATAAACCAGAATAATTTAGGCAGGAATATCAGAGTTGATACAACGGCAAGTGAAAGAGGAAATTCAATTCCAAAAAGAAAGCATCTGGCAGGATACCAAGGTAACAGCTATGTTCTCTGCACAGAGCCCATATGAGCCAGACAAGGAGGGGGAAAACATGAAAGCAAAGCCACTGAGGATACTAGTGCTTCAGGACAACAGAATAGCTAGGAACACTTACACACAGGGACTAAAATAATGCAGAATGTCCACCCACAAAGTGACAATGGAAAAAAAAAATATGGGAACAATAAATACCTTATCTCTGGGAAAATACATCTCCAGAGCAAAACCAAAACAGAATACAACGTGATCTGAGAAGGCAACATTGACTGCCTAGAGATCACAGCAGTTCAGAGGATGCAGTTACTGACAGGTGAGAGGCAAAATAACTTCCTAACTTCAAAGAAGATTTTGCTTTCCTGCTTCATATTTTGAACATCATGTATTGTATTTTCTTAATTAGCTTTTGGATGAGATTTTATCTATCATTCTAATAAAAGGTGCATAAGCATAAACCAGTGGATACAGTCATCAGCATTCTTGAGACACCATGTGTACACTAGTGGCTGGAATCAGAGTAAGTCTTTTCTTTGGATGGCAGAGCGTCACAATCTCATTGTGTACTAATGATTAGCAGCACTTCAGAAAGGGGCTGGTAGCAGGAATTCCTGACGTTCCCTTACTCTGAATCATGCAAAGTTTGCAAAAATCCAGCTTGTTGCAAGCACATGATATTATTATATTTATAACCACATCTCAAGACTTTGTAAAAGCTTCTATACCAACAAATGAAAAATATAATCAAACAACAGAGATTACAGAATTAGGGAACTGGCAGTTCCTGTGAACAGCTAGAAATGATCCCCTGTCCATAGGCTTAGATGTGGTTACACGCACTAAGCTATGGAAAGTAGCCCTTAAACGTTATTCATTTTCCTGACTCTCTTAAAAAGAGAAAAACTGTAACACACATCTGTGACCTAGCAACAAAATGGTTTGAAATACTTTCCAGATCACTGAACTGTGCAATACCTTTAAAAATGGGATGACAAAAGGTCGCAGTGGGAAGTTAGTAGCTTCTTGCAGTTTGGAATGAAATTCTTCAATTGTCAAAGTAGAATTCTGTTGAGAAAAAAAATTTTGTCTTGGTGACAAAATAATGAAAACATTCAGCAAGAGAAACAGTAACCAAAGGACTCTGAAATTGCTTAATAACTTGTTCTTGATATTGATAAGAGAATAAAGAAAAGCATGCTGCATATTAAATTATTACCTTATTAAATTACTCAAACGAAAGAACAAGCATCTAAGACATTCAGTGCCTGTTGCTTAGAGTACAGTTTAAGCTCTCAGGTGCAAAGCATGCAAATGCTTTCATATTTTAAACATCAGTTAAAGCTGCTTTTCTCAACTTTTTTTTTTTTATTTCATATTTTTCTACTATTTTCTCCTATTACTGTATTTCCTACTGGTGACTCTTGCAATTTTGTTCCTGGTACAAAAGTTATAATTAACATGCACAAACAAAAAGATTCCACTTCTCAAAGGCACATTCTTTTTTGTTTGAGGAGGAAAACTGCCTCTTATATTTATAAAGAGGACTGTTTGCTATATTCTAGACTATGTAGGAAAGTCATTACAGCTGAGGTCACAATCATGAAGACCACACACTGACAGGGTTGACCAAGGGAATAGTCTGATGTGGATTTTCCCAAGGGATCCTAATTTGCTCTTCAGACCTCAAATGAAGGCAGAAATCAACTACAAATAACAATGGGGAAGCAGTTTTGATCTGAAAATCAACAGAAGGTGGATGCTCCCAAAGCCACCTTTACCTTCTTTACTAGTTCCCCTTTACAGAGAGAACCATGTGACAAGCAAAACCCCATTAAACACATATTTTGAATATAGAAGCAAACGGATAGCAGGACTTCATGATGTTACATTGCCTACATTAGACTTCCTTTTGACACAGACTCAAGTGAAGGGGCACCCACTACTGTCAGGTAGGGTTTTGTGAAGATACAAGCAGAGGACCCCTCAGCCCTAGTTCTAAACAATGCTGTCAGTCTCTGCTCCAAGTGAAGTCAATGGCACTGCAGCTGCTCAGAACAGATGTAAATTAGAGCACTACAATAGCATTTTTCCCAGTATATCTAATTATTGCTGAAGAAGATACATGGGAGACAACGATGTCTGGCAGAGAGAGGACTTCACTGGGAATAAAAAGAATACTGGGCCAGATTCACAACGGTTTGCATCTAAAAAGGCAGCCCTACTTGACAGATGTAGGTAAGAAAGCACTGAAATTTTCATTCAGCTATACCACCACATAAAGATAACCTTATCAATAAGGAGACTGAAGTAGCAGCAGTGCCTAATCAAGCTCATAATCTTGGGGTCAGTGATACTGAGAAAAGGTTTTGCACTGCATAATTGCAGTCCAAACATACTCAGCTCATTCTTTCAACCAGTATTCTGGCGCTATATATGTAGGGCACTCTCCTTCCCCCATCCAATTAAACTAGGCAACTCAAACCACTTCACTACATTACATAATTTAAGGTATGTCCACATTACAAGTACTGCCAGTATAGAATGAAAACCCCATCACAACGTTACAGCATAATACTGTACTGGCAAAAAGAGTTAAGGCTATACCTGGTTGGGAATAGCTGCCACTTGTGGGAAGCTAGTCAAGCTACGCATTAGCTCTGGCAGCAAGAGCCAGCACTTCACTCTTGTATGTTTGGCATCCTCAAAGAACAATGTATGCAGCGTATCTGACCAACAAGTTTATATAATAAACACATCACAAGCAAGAAAGAAGGAAAAGGACAGGAAAAAAATCAGGTTTTTTGCTTACCACAAGTCCTAGCACAAGGGTACGCACTCTCTCCCCAATCTCTGGTGAAATGTCATTGCCAAACTGCTGTAAGGTTGTAAGAAATCTCTTCAGTTTGCTGAGCTGCCTAGCTCCACAAGCTGGCGGTAACTGCTGGTTAGCCAGAGAAGAGGAAGAGGAAGAGGATGGCCCATTGCTAAAGCCATTAGGAGGAGATGGAGCTCCATTTAACGCTGTTGGTGAATGGCTAGTGCCATTGGTTACTGAAAGAAAAAGAGACAGGAGGATAAAATAAAGATTGGGGTGGGGGAAGAGATAGAGAAAAAAAGGAGATAGAGGGGAAAATCCCTCAGCTTGTTTTTTGTGCTTGACCTCAAAATTAATTAAGTTGCAAAAGACAATTAGCCTTTTGACAGAGCAACAATTTGCAGTTTATTTCCCAGTAGCTGGTACTGAACAGTGTACGGATTGGAAATAACAGCAGCTGCCTCTCACACGTCCCCTTCAAAATGCTCCTGGACCTGAAAAGCATCATATGAATACCAGTCTTTTGTCAGAGGATTTTAAAAAGAGAGACAGGGAAGCAGAGAGAGAAAAAGCATGATTGAAGACCCAAAAAAATTGCTCTTTGGTGTAGAAAAAAATGTGCAGACATATTTCATGAAGCCTCAGTTTATCTCTGAATATTTTTACTTGTGTTTTGTACACACAACTGACAGCTGTGTTTATAAAACAGGACTTTCACGTTTTAACCTTACACCACCCAATGAGAAGGTTACTTTTTCCAATACAGATTTCCTAGCTGCTAACATATGAAGCACACAGAGTCGTCTGTGCAGGTACAAACGCTGCCATGCTCCCTGTGGCCTGAAGCCTTGCAGCAACGGCATGAAGCTAGACTTCAGAAGACTTCTAAGAGACCACAAGCAAATCTCTCTGCTTTCATGTGCCAACACCATATCTCTGGAAAAAAAAAGAAAGCATTTCCCTCCTGTTGCAAGGTTGCTGTGAGAATAACTATCTGAAGTACTCAATGTTCAAAATTTATAACAACAAGACTCATGCAGACATACTGAAGACAAACACAGTTTTTGGCAGTGATTTCAGTTTGATTCTTATCCACACTACAGAAGAGAGCACAGAATCAAACTGAGGACATCCTTTTCCACCCAGGTTAGTTGGAACAGCAACACTCAAACACATGCCACTGAGGTTGTTTGAGTCCTATTTGCTAGAATGACACCAAATGGCAAGAAAAAGGATGGCTCCCTAGGAATACAAGTGCACCAGCACACTAGCAGGTGTGGGCACACAGCATGTGATTGCACTCAGCAGCAGCTGTGCTCAGCTGGCCACTGCCCCAGAGAAATTTGCTGATTTCTTTTTGGGGATCAGTCAGAATGCATCAAAAAAACCCTATAAAAAATCAGGAACTTGCCTACAATCCCAAATGCATAGGAGTATAAGTATAAATTGCTTTCTCTTTAAAAGCACAGCCAAGGCAACCTAGCAACTTGAAGAACTGTTAAAGTTCTTCAATGACCAGCCTATTACTACATATAACTCACTACCCCAAAACTTTGAAGGAGCTTTTGTTACCCAAGTGACTACCTTCCAGAGGCACCACAGAAAAAGCTACGTTAGTTTCTGCTTGTGTTTTATCCCAGTTTTGGTTGCCTATTCTGGCTGCATGGGCTAGGGAGAAAAAGAAGTGGAAAAAGCAGAATTAGAAAGAAGTTGGCCTCTGCAAATTCAGTTCCATGTATGACTCCAAGCCATGTTCTGAGTGCTACAGAGTGAGATACCTGAGTAAACAAATACATTGTGAAACTTGCATAGCCAAAAGTCATCATACCATGAACTTAGTAAATAAGGACTGGGAAGAATAGCAAGATGCCCTGATCTAGCCTGACACTACCCAACAGCTCTGTTACCAGTAAGGGGCTGCTATAGGCATAGGGTCCTGAGGCTATGATCAAGAAAGCACAGAAAGGCAGGTAAAGATTTCTCCAACAACAAAAGGAATATAGAAATAGTCCCATGGTTTCAGCTCTTTCTTTATAATATTTCAATTTGCCAATTGGAAAAGATCTACATAATTTCTAAAACAAAAACCATGTTATTAATACAAAAGAATTCAGCATTTAAATTTTCAAAATAAGACATGTCAAGAATTTTTAATCATCTGAACCATAGAAAACAAGACTATTCTAGACCAGAAAACAAGTTTGATCTTTCTGGCCTGCAGGCATTCCTGCTGTAGTAATAATAAATTTAACAGACACTGTGACAGAAATGACTGTTTACTATACAAGCAGGAACCACTAAGGCCAAAATCCAAAATCTGACAGGGTAAAAAGCAATTAAAATCAGATTTTTTTAGACTTTTAGTCTTCAAATAGAGAGCTCCAAATATCTACCTATGGATATTTCCAAACTGCTAAACTCAATCAAACAAACAAACGTCCAAAAATCTTATGAGTACACTGAGGAGTGTGTGATTAAAGAACACTGTCATATTCCTTTAATGAGTACCAAACACCATCCTGAACTGTGGCAAGGGCATCACACTGGAAAGCTTAATCTGCAAGGGCCCAATTCTGCAAAAACCTAGAAACAATTTAATTTCAGACTGGAGCAGCTCCAGTCTGAAGCTCCACCCAGGATGATTCAGGTGCTGGAGTTAAGCAAAACAGACAAATCTTTGCAGGATCAGGGTCACTGGGTTAAATCTGAGTTTATGTGAATAGCTGGCACAAACCCTCCTCACTGTTTAAGTTCAACGTAAATTGTCAGGACAAGGTTCCCTGGGATAAGTAGTACAAAGGCCTCCAGCTGGCCTTCTGCACAGAGGTGAATTTTAAATAAGGTATCTAACAGACAGAAAGGGACTAAACAGACACAGGCAAGATAAATAGAAGATGCTGCCTTCATTCTGTTTAGGCATATGCATTCTACTGTTCTAAAAATGTTTTATTTAAAATGTGAAATGTAAACACATTCTCATGTTTATACTATTACAAGGAAGTATAAAAGAGAACAAAAAATTTGCAGCTAAATCGTAGTAAGAGAAATGCAGATCGTTCCATGGCTGTGAAAAGAATAGTCCAGACAGCATGCCAGATTCAAATCTCAGTTACACTGGTACAAATGCAGAGTAATTTCATCAAGACTAGTAGAGTTTTTTGTGTGTTTATATCTATACACTGAGACAGAGATGCAGCCCCAAGTGATTCAGAGAAGTGAAGTGGTCACAGACTGGAAACCTCCAGATAAAAATTATGAAAGGACTTTAAGTTTGGGTTTATATCAATATTAACCAGATATTATATAGCACTTAAATCAGAATTCTTCATTGAAATGTAAGTGGAAGATAAGCATTTTTTCACTATGAATTATCCCCACTTTAAAAACAAACAAACATATACAAAAGGGAACAGGATCCTTTAAACAACATTAAGGGCATGTACTTCTGACAAGGGGACTGATCTGAGCATTAAGTACATGGGAAACCACTGCCTGCTGTTGTTTGACACTGTGGCCAAGTTGTCAATGAAATAACAACTCCAAGCTGACCATCTTAATACCTTAAAGATGTATTAATCCACTTAATTACTTTATTGCAGTACAAACAAATGCTGCTCCCACCACATCATGCACGTTTCCCTTTGCATATTTTGGTTCCTTACACACAGAATAGAAAGAAGATGTAAGAAAAGGAAGAAAATAAGACTAATTACACGTTGTGGGTGTGAATGAACTGGTTCTTGGAGCTCCTTGGGTAGTGGGAGGAGGTGGCATGGTTGGAGGCGTCAGCCTGGATTGTGTCTTCACATCCACAGGTGAGTCTGGCATTGTGGAATGCTTCTCAGTGCGATCTGCAACATACACCACAGGAACACACTGGTTTATTTCTCCGAGCACACCCCCTCTGACAAAAACTTAAAAGCTAATGCAAGAAGCGAGCCATTTCAGCATCTGCTGTGAAAGATTACACCTGATTATCTACTCTAGTGTGCTCTTCCCAAATTACATCACCTAAACCTTACTTAGAAAGGTGTAATGCAGATGGTAAGACCTCACTTGTAGCAGTGCTGCATTATCTTTCAGGGGGTTTTCTAGTATGTACAGATGCTACCTCCCAAGCACTCCTGAAGCTGCAATAATGCCACCTCCCTTCTAGGCTCTGATGTCAGCCAGGAGGAAAAAAATAGATGAAGACACAGAAAGGTAATAAATCCCCTTATGGCAGCTCTTCCAGAACTAAAACCAGAAGCTCTTTAGCACAGGTGAGATACTGGGTGGTATATTCGTTGAAGCCAGCTCTCTTCGTCTCTCTTCTTTGTGTCACCTGCTGCCCTCCCCATCCCTTCTCCTTGTAATGATGGAGAGATACTTATGGTAAATACCACACACCTCCTGTATCACTTTACCACAGTGCCACTGGATATTCCCACATTCACCAGAAAAATAAACACAACATGCCAAAATGGTCAGTCATCTCATACACATACCATTGTTTTTAAATAAGCATGTAAGTTTGCACCGTCACACAATAAGAACAACTTTAATTTGAAATCTACAAGATAAGCAGGAACATACTTACCCAAGAAAACAAAACAAACAAAAGGCAAAACCAGGCAGAAAACTTAACACTTCTCTTGTAACTAAAGATCTAAAGATGCAAGACATTTGATACAGAAGTGTAATCTTTCTTCCACCGTGTTTTTGGACACCTTTATGTTAAAACCTTTTAGAAACCACATGAGCCCTTATATTTCATTTATTAAGAATGGGCAAAACTTGGCAAAATTTACCAACTGAAAGCAAAATTAAGGCTTCCTCACTCATGCCAGGAATTTAGTGAGCTATCTTGAGTAAAAGATGAGTACAATCAAGTTTAGGTTTTAATGGTCAGAAGTTAAAGTCTTCCATCTCTTCCGTGGGCAGTCACAGTTATTTATTTATACACTGCCCTACACAAGTCTTACTGAGCTCCATGAAACTATTTTGTAAAGCAAGTAAAGTGTTGCTGCTTATGGACAAGCATGTAAGTCTGTGGTTTTAATTCAAGACAATAGCAAAGCCCGTCATGTTTTATAAATCCTGTCACTCCACTTTGCAATGTTATCCTTGTTCTTACTAACAAGATACAAACTTCAATGACAAAATCATATCAAAAATTTGCCCCAATAACAAATTAAATACAATGCACACATTTAACAAATGAAGAGTATGTTTAAAAGAGCTTCAAAACACTTAATTACCAGAAAACTTAAATATGAGAAAGTTACCAAAAAAGGGGGGAGAAGGGGGGAAATCCCTCAAAACACACCCCCACACCCAAATTAACAACACATAACAGATACCTATCTTTAGCTGCCTGAAGCTGAGGAAACTGAGGAAGTAAGTCCCAGAGGTGCAGTGTGTCAGGTACTGCAATTATAGAAGCCATCTTCGCCCTTTGTTGCAATTCTTAGAGGCAACGTTTCAGTTCTCAGAGAAAGAAGTCATTTCATATAGAATTTAGAGACAAGTTTGGGGAAGATGAGCAGTGACACACTCCCAGAATAGGATGAGGGGAATACAGATATAATTTCATATGATCTGTGGTGTTGATCTAAGGTTAGATCCCTCCACCTCAGATGTGGAGGGAAGAGTATCCACAATAATTAGCTTAAATATTAAGGCTGCTACACAGATAAGTGATGTTCGATTTGCAAATCAAGCAACAGCAAATTATTACATGCTGGAAAACAAAAGCAAGTTTCTAGACATATTCTATACACATTTCCTTTCCATATCACTATACTAAAACAGTTAAATCTGTATCTCCAACAAGCCATTAATTTAATATAAAGAACTATGAAAACTCGTCTTGAAATGTTAATTGCTTCCTTAATAGCCGAATTCATCTTGCACTCACCTCAACCAACCTCAGCAACAAGGGAATAAATAGCTTTCAGCTCATGTTGCAACAGAGGGAAAGAGGCACAGCAGTGAGCCCCAGCCCTCCTAAATAAAGGCAAATATTTCTGCCATGCCAAGAAAGGAGAGAGAAAGGGAGGCTTGCCAGAGCTGGTGGGGAGATAACAGTGGGAACTGCTGGTCCATCTGGTTTTCATTCTGCTAACACTCACATTGAACTGTTAAGGAAGGCAGTCCAGGTACACAGATTTGAAGCATGTGGGAGCGCAGACACAGGCACAGAGGAGATGGAGGTGGGTGGAAGAAGGAGTGAGAGAAATCGAGCTCCTCTAACAGACTGCTGCTCTCAGCAAGCAGGCACAGCCTGTATCCTCCAATTCAGCTGGTGATAACTAAAAGCGATTCTGAGCTGTAACCAACCGCATGGCTCCTGCTCTCTCCTTCACTGCATTTCAAAGTTCAGGTTTGATCAGAAACGCGTTCAGATTGGAAGAGGGAGACTTTCCCAAAAAGCTGGCAATGTTTTGTTACTTAAATTGAACACGGTAGTGAGAAATAGTGTTTTGGTTTTGCCCTCCAATTTCAGGTTGCCACCCTACTGTGATCCAAATGGTTTCTACTACCTCAAATAGTGTCTACCACCCAGTTTGCAGACTGCTGAACTTATCCACAGGCCTCTGTACCTCTCTTCTAAATCTAATAACATTAGGCTTGATTTTTCCTAATTACCTTTCTCTGGACCTCTTAGGAGTAAACACAAACACCTTTGACAGACCACTTACCTTTTCTTAACCTCTCTATCCCCCTTGCAAAGACCTAAGCGCCCCTTTACTACTGCATGATTGCAGGAAGACGGATTTATCTCTGATTGTCCATAAGTTCCCTAGCCGTGCCTTCCATAAGGAGATATAAATATGGCTCCTTTCAAGCACACCTCAAAACACTTCTAACCAGAGTACAAGATTATCTTGTCAGAGTAGAGACTCTCCTTGGGGGTGGGGAGAAGGGGCTTTTGAAGAAGCACAATGCAAAACGCAAAACTTTTCCACATACTTGGAAGACACCACCACACCACCCAGGAGAACAGCCTCCCTCTCTTCCACCCCCTTTAATAGCAAAACCCCCGTGGGAGCCATTCTGCTCTAACTGCTACTGTTTACCTGTTCTTTGCCTTTCCATATGGCTCCCTGACCTCCGAGGGAGTGATGGGACTGGGAGCACCTGTCTACAACAGCTCTGCACCCATGACTGCCCCACCACCCACATGCCCAGAGAACCTCAGCAGCACTTTTAAGACACAGATCATTCAGGGGATGAAGCGGTGATAGAGTACAAAGCGAAGCAACCACATATAAAAGTGTTTAACACTTCTTGCTATCTGAACTCCTAAGGCTTTTGGCGTCTGATACTTAGCCTAGAACTCCAGCTCCTACATATAATTATTTAATTTTTTAATTAAAAAAAAATAAACAAAACAACCAACACTTTTTACTGTAATGGTTGAAAAATAGCCTGATGATATGAAAGCTAAAAGACAAAATGGTATTTAAATCATATTCATAAGTTTACTTTAAGCCATATCATTCCATGAAGCTTCCTATGTATGGACATTTTTTATACATGCTCTCAGTGGATATTCTGCTATTCACACATTCAGAGGTGATAAGGGTTTGGGAGGGGAAGAAAGAATCCCTTAGGAGGAAAACCTGTAATTTTTACATGTGAAAACCTGCCTGGGTAAGATTTCGTGTACATTTACTCCAGTTTTATAAAACAGGGACATATACATTGAATTTTGCTTGCAATTTGGAAGAACTTTCACTGTGTCTTAAAATTGCCCCAATTTCTTGAATTCAAAAGCACTTTCATGCTCTTAATTCAAACCAAATTCCCCATTTGCGAAGCTGTTTCTATCTTTTTTTTTCTGATGGACCTTGACATTTCAAACAATAATCCTGAATTAGCAGGGACACACCAGAAAGTTTCATACAGGCAGTATCCCACAGCAACACACATTTCAGATTGCGTACATAGAGGAAGTAACTTCTTTCAGGTGCACAGATTTTTTTCCACTGAATCCCTCTAAACAGTAACAGACTTGCACTCCTTAGCCCAGTTCGGATCAAATGGGGCTGAAACCAGAGGTCCTCCAAACTGGAAGGAAAAGGAGACATCTGGAACTCATTCTGTAGTGTTCACTGCAATCAGTTCAGGATGGAGAAAGATGGTGAAATAATGGTCTAGTCCTAATCCATACACACAATGCTCTGGTGCAGCAAAAGACTTAGAATAAACTCAGAAAATATGTTTCAAGTATGCAGAGTTCTAGTGCCTTTGCTTTGGATTATATTTTTTATTTAAAAAAAAAAAGGCAAAACATTTTGAAATGTACATTCTTGAATCTCTTCTACAGCACAAGAATGAAGGACTGTGATTTAACCACAGAAGAATTTTGCTCCATTTAAAATTAAAGAATGTTGTAAAACCAACCATAAATTACAATATTTCTTCTGTGGATTTCTTGTTTCATGAAACTGTACTGTTCTTGTCATTCATTCAGTTTTTATGGTAGAGGTTATTTTTATCACTATATTTAGCTGTTAGGTGAATACTGATATTTACTGTTAGCACAGTCAGCTTCTGAAGCAAACAAGGAAGAGACAAAGTAAAAACATGCAGAAGAAGGGGCAAAGAGAGATGTGCCTGTATTCAAACTGATTTACTTTACTTCCTGTACCCTAAAAGATTTAGTCCGTTTCTAAAACAAGGCGGCCTTTCATAAATGGCAACATTTCAGCTCACGTGGCACACTTCCAAGTCTAACGCATCAAGGAAAGCTGATGTATGGAACAAAATATGGAATATATAAATACTTTACTGATACCATTTCAATAGCCAATTCAATGTCAAGCATTTCTAGAAGTGGTGTGTTTTCAATTTCCTTTTTTAAATGAAAAAAATTGTGGTATAATACGCTGTGGCATTTATTTTACTTTTAGTTAGTGAAAACAGTTCCAGATGTATAGTCAGGCATGAAAGATTCTTAAAAGATGCTCTATATTGATTGTACAGTACTTTCTACTTTGGTGCCAACATGTTAAAAATAAAAATAAAACTTGCTAAATTAAAAGAGTCCATTGTCTTTTTTCCTTTAAACTCACAGAAAGAGCTAACCCCACACACGACATAAGGGATTAGAACCTGCCTCCACCACCCAAATTATATGACTTGAGACCTAAATCTGTGGGATTTAATACTGATAGTTACCTAGATGCATTGGACTAATTTTGATTATTTTGAGGGGGATACCATAGAATTTGCCAGCAGGTAACCACAGGTTATGAGTCACAGTGATGATGAACTGGGAGACAGACAACCACAAGTCCACCTAAGAGGACAAATCCCATAGCTCTTCCATCCATAATGCTATTATGCTGCAGTCAGTAATAAACCTTTCCCCTTTCAGACATGGCCAAGCCATGCAGAACCATTACAAAGCAGCGTTTGTGGAGACCCACAGCTCCTGACTCACAGACCTGCTGCTTCACAGAGCAGAACAGTATTACAAGGTCGCCTTGGTTGAAAAGGACTTGTTTAAGAATGCGTGGTATAAGCCTGATATATATGGTAAAGTATACCCACTCCATGCACTGAACCCCTGGATAAGCCTGCAAGTCATACAATGCAGCCATAAAACATGACATTTGGACAAGACCACTGCAGGCCCTCTCCTAGCCAAGCACGTCAGGGATTTGTTTGAGACCAGTACAGTCTTCATTCCATTCACCTCTTGGCCCTTTGGACTTTTTCTTAATGAATAAATAAGGACCTAAACACAATGAATGTTTTTGTGCTAGAAATAACTGATCCGAAGCAGGCAAAATACAGACATAACTTTCTGTCAGCACCAGATGCAGTCACATTTTTGGCCTAGAAAGGAAACATCACCAGGTTTCCAGTTCCCCAGTAGAGAACTTTTACTCTCTGGGCAATTTGCAGAAGTGTAGTATCAGAAAGCAGTTCAGACGCTCAGACTCCATCTTTTGTCACAGAACATTACCCCTGCAAGGCTTATCCACCAGGAATGAGAATCTGTGTGGAGTGACTGATGGACATGCACAGTAAAGTTTTCAGATGACACAACATTTCACTGCTCCTTTGGCACACTGGGTATGAAGCTCACATGCTGAAGATGACCCTTTTGCAAGAGCAATATCACAATTTTGCTGCAGTCTTATCTTGGTTCTCCTCTTCTCAGATAGTTGAACAATTCATATCACCAGCTATTCTTTAGAATAAATGAAAGCACACTCATTTTACCCGTTTCTACTCATTTAATATGCAATTGCTAGAAGAAATTCTGTATCCTGGGAGTTCACCAAAGTTATCTCAGGCCAAGTTATGAGAGTTTTCTTCAGATGTGCTAAAAAAAGCCTTGAGAATAATGCAATCTCTTCTGTCTCCCAAAAGCTGAAAGGGATTTTTGTGCTAATGTCTCGAAGTTTTGGCAGAGCTTATGGATGATGTAAAGTAGGTGAATGCTTTGTCCATAATGGTACCTTGACTGGTCCTACTATCATGACAATGAACCAAAACACAGAAGCATTCTCTTTCATTTCAGTTGTCTAAGGTGAGAGGTTCTGACTAGCAAAAAAACCTTGGTCCCACGCTCATGGCTTAGCAGCTGAAGACCAGATAATTACACATATTATAATATAAGCAACACATGAGCTCAATCTCAGAGTTAAGACAAAAATGTTATGGCTTGCTTCGCTTGGACATATTATTTTCTCCTGAAAGAAATAAACTTGTCTTACCACATAATTTAATTTTAAGTG
>VZRE01001353.1:74669-129011 GCA_013396775.1 Cephalopterus ornatus
GGGGGGTGTGGAACAGAAAAATAAACTTTTCCCTCTCATTTACCAATCTGACATGTTTTGACAGTTTCAAAACTATCCTAAATTCACTTTCAGTTATTCAATAAAAACTGACTCCTGTCAGAATTGCACCTTTTTTTAAATGTCTCTTTTCTCATCCACCCTTCCTGGCTTTGCAGATTTTACCATGTAAAATTGCTTGAATGCAGGAACATAGGAAAGAAGACAAGCAAAATAAGGGCCAAATTGTGGCAACTGCCCTAAGTTTCCATAAGCCCCCAGAAAACAAAGTCTACAAGTTCCCTCATCATGGCTGAATACACACCAGGTAGCCTGTAACAAAGGTGACGACAATGTGGATTTATTCTAAATATCCCACCAAGCATCAAGAAAATGCCTCTATGTACAGATAACTTATGTAGTTAATAAGGAAACAGTCCCATAATCAGTAATAAAATACTATTTTCCTGTTTACATTGTTTCCTGGATCTTTCCTTTTTGTTGACAAGCTACCAAACTAAGAAGTGTGTGTTTTGAGTGGTTGTCTTGTGTTTCACATCACAGGAATATTACTGCTATTCCAAAAAACCAGCTCACTGAACACTGAGGCCCAAGTGAAGTGATGAAGTGGTGCTCACTGCCTTCAGCATGAAGAACTGAAGAACAACCAGAGCAATTGCTGGCCAAACCACTCCCCAGCCTGCCCTACAAGCTACAGGTGACCACCTCTCTATATTAGCAATCACTCCCTTCACTTAGAGAAAACCACTGGCATGCTTTCAGATGCAGTTTCCCAAAGGCTCCCTGAACGGTAATTCATTTCCTTTCTGTACCATCTTCTCTGGAACACCTACTCTTGTCAGGATTACATGTTACTTGGCAAACTACTGATAGACTGAAATCAAAGAAATCCAAATGCCATTACCATCAAATTGGTATTGTTTGTATGCTCTTATATACTCAACCACACACAGCACACATCCTTCCCACCAGAAGTGAGAAGATTTTCTCTCCCAATACAAACTGGAGTTTCCTAACTTGGTCTCCAGGGGCATATTTATGTTTTTAATCTAAAGTTTGTACAGGCCTAAATTAACAGTAAATCACAGAACCATAGAATGGCCTGGGTTGGACGGGACTTTAAAGATCATCTAGCTCCAACCTCTCTGCTGTGGAGAGGGACACCTTTTCCTTGACCAGGTTGCTCAGAGTCCCGTCCAACCTGGCCTTGAACACTTCCAGGGATGAGGCATCCGCAACTTATTTGGGTAACCTGTTCCAGTGCCTCACCAACCTCACAGTAAGGAAATTTTTCCAAGTATCTAATCTAAATCTACTCTCAGTTTGAAATCATAGTTTGTTACACACAGCTAAAAGTCTGAAACAAAATAATCATGAACTCTTTTACTTTTAATGCACCTATACAAAGTGTAAAGCATAGATGTACTCATTTTAAAAATGTCCTCAGAGAATACTGATAACAGTATTTAATTAGATTTAACTAGAACTGAAGTCTCCAATATAGACTAGATGAAATAATCTAAGGTAACTTTTTTAGATTCAGGGAAACTTTAGGTATTAAATTACTCTGCCGGCAAAAAAAGTTATTATGGTAGTATTTTTAAGAGGCATTGTTTATATAACACGCTAAAAGTTCTTTAGGCTCCAAAAGAATCAAACATGGGTGTAGGTAATGGTATTTTCCATGGTTATACAACTGAAAAGATTACATTGGGTCTACCAAGAAGGTAATGGATACACATCTGGCTTTGCTTGGTTTTAAACTGTGGAATTTGTCATGGACAAGTCAAGATCCTGTAAGGTGTGAAGTGGTGTTGGCCAGCCTGGGGCAGGCTGTTCCTCACCCTATGGATCAAGGTCCCAAATCCCTGCTTGAGCAGACTGTGCCGTTTCACCCATCCAAGAACCCAATTCCTCCTGGTGATATTTCAAACAATAGACAGTATGTTCTGTTAGACCAGATGTGCAGGACTGGGAAGCAAGACCTTACCCCAAGACCAAAAGTTAAATTCCTTCTGCACAAGTACCAGTACACTGTAAAGAAATCTGCTAATTTCTGCAATCTAAAACAGACAGCTAAATTAGCACACTAGATTTTCCATATAACCAGTAAAATATTAGAGCTTCTAATTTTTTAATCCCTAAGGCTGCTAAATCACACAGTTTAATATTCCTGTATAGATCTAGATCCTTTGTCTCATGAGAACCAGAGGCATTCAGACTGCTTTTGCAGAGTGGCTGTTGTAGAATTCAGGTCCTCAGTCACCAGGCATAATAACTCCTTGGTTTCTATTCAGCCAGGTATTACACACCAATGAAAATATACAATGAAGCATATTTCCCCCATAAATACTTGCTCAGATGGTGGCACTGTTACTTACTGCCATTACCAGCAACACAAAAGTGGAACTGTAGGTTCCCCCCCTTTTCAGTATTACATACTGACAATCTTCAAGTAATGCAATTTATTACCCTAATCAGTACTTCAGCATTTCTGGAAATACACACTTTGGAAGACTATCATTTCACATCATCAGATGATGCCATTAAAGACATCTTGTATTTACATGACTGACTGTCTAGACAGAGTGTGAGAAAATACTCATTATTAGTTACGAGTCAGCTCCTTCTCGATGCCGCATGTCACACCACCTGTCTTTTATTTTGGGCACTGGCTCACACCTGAATGCAGCAGTAAGGATATGAGAAGGGAGAAAGAGATTCTCAGAAACTTCACAAGAATTAAGACCCAAATACCTTCTTAGATGAGGCAATACTACTTATTGACAAATAAGCTCAAAAGCAAAACAAATGCTACCACGAGCAAAACCAAAACAGTGTTTCAAATCATCTGGCCTAATATATCACATGCATACTTAAATGTGAATATGAAATAATATAAGCATGTAAAGGAAGAGGGAAAGCAAGGAACTTGTATATGTCATGTAAGACTAAAAAAAGCAAAACCAGATTAAAGCCCCTTCCAAAGCCAGCAAATCCACACAAATTCACATTGGCACAGAAATCAGGTGATCTCACCCAGGAAGAGACATGCTGGGTTAGCCTTGCAGGGAGACTCTAGCCCCAGAAACACTCAGGAATATGTGCTTGACTATAGACACTGAAAACAGCTGTGGGTAAACTAATGAGACCACTCACAGGGCATACAATTACACAAAGCACTTCTAAACCTTAAAGCATCACAGCAGTCTTAGTCTTGCACAGTAAAGCTTAAAACTTCCTTCTTTCAAAGTATCTTCTCTATCTTTTGAATTTTAAATATCAGACCACAGAAAAAAAAATCACCCAGCTGAAGCCTGAACTGAAAGAAAAATCAGCAATTATTACAGAACCCACAGAAAATATAAGCAAAATTTTAAAACAATTTCAGGTATCATAGCATTGCCATGCTTGACATGGTTGACACTTGTACAAAACGTGCTTCATTTCAAGCCCAGAAGATTCAAATTAAATGTTTTGGGGTATTTCCCCTACAAATACATTAAAAAGGTTTTTATATTTATAGAACCGTTATTCATCAAGCCAGCTAAACCATTACTCCAACACGGCAATTTAATATTGACCTTTGTGGATCGGTGCAGCTTCGATGGCTTACTCCTGTATATGCATGTGTGTGCATGTGCGCACACACACACCTATGTGATCAAGTTTTACTTACTTGGTTTTGTATATAAAAATACTTAATGTGATTAATTTTTTTTAACATTTAGATTTGGAAAACTGTAAGAGGGAAAAAGCCTTCAATTACACTGAAGGGAGTGTTAAATGGAGGGGAAACTGCAGGGTGAGTAGTCAGACACCAGAGAGAAACCACTCAATGCTATGAGTGCAAGAGAAATATTGACAAAGTAAAGAAGACTGATGCATTTGGACTCCAAACCCTCAATGTGGATGCACTTAACCCTTGGTGATATGGTAAGTGTTCTTGTACATGAAAAAAAAAAAATTCTTATAAAATGTAGATTTAACTCTCTCTGTGCTATGAAAACACCCAGCATTTGGCTCTGGGTCTACCTGGGTATATACATTTTGTGTCCCTGAGAAGTGCATTAACCAGAAGAGAGTCGATTTTTACGAGAAAGAGAAGAAGATTCTCCAGAAGGATGGAAACCCTGCGGGGGGCGGAGGGTATCGGAGGGGGCGGCGAGGCGTGCTCTGCCCGCGGGGACGCGGCGGCCCCGGGACGCGCCGCTGGAGCGCCGGGTCACCGACAGAGCCCGGCGCCGCCCGGGAACGTCCTCAGGTGCGTGTGACCACTAGAGGGAGCCGACATTGTGCGGCGGCACAGGGAAAAACTCCCTTCCCAGACGGAAAATTCAAAATAAATGGCAAGGTACTCGGAAAGCCAAGAGGAGATGCTTTAAGAAAAGTTCTTTCCAATATCTTCAGCCACGCGATATAGGAAGGAAAGCCTATGACACCGCTTGTGTATGTACACATCAGTATGGACTATTCTGTTTCCACAATGCCAAACATAGCATTAAGTATTTTATTTCTCTCTAAAATTCAGCTGTAACCATTTCTTTCTCAAAAGAGCAAACAAGCAGCACTGGCTGCAACAGAAGACCTTTCTCAGTGCCTCCTATCATCACCTCTCTACCCCAGCCAAACAAGTCAGATATTCCCCACCCCTGCCCAATTTACACCTCCCCCACACCTAACCCTGTTTTGGAGAAAGTGGAATTGCAGCAGGCAGCACAAGAGGCAGTGTCATGCCTATAACTGTACATTATATCCAGTCATAGGAACCTGGATTGTGCTCTCACAACTCTAGCCACGTGATGATGCATGAACTTGAAAATACCCTGCCAAAATTTAACACCATTTATTTTTTGCACCAAACACTGAGAACCAAACAAAACCTGGTATTTTCTTCACATCTATAATCAGTCAGAGATATCAAATGGCAAGCAGGGAAGAAATAAAGAAAAAAAAATACTAGGGTGGCTCACATAGATCTTTATAAACATCCATCCAGCATCCACATATGTGTTAAGAAAGCTAAATCCCAAAGGGCAGAGACAATTCAAAAAGCATAGAGAGATAGCGACTGCACTGGGATCTCTTGTGAGAACATGTTTCTTTATGGTCTTCTCTTGGAACAGAAGATGAAATACATCAGTAGTTGTCTGGTAGGCTTTAAACTGCTTGGATATGAAGAAGTGAAGAACTGCTTAACTGCAACAACTATCCCCATTAAACTCCAAAATTATGAAAGTAAAACTAAATAAATGAGAAAACATCAATACTTGGATGAAATACTAAACAGTTAACAAGAATAACTGTCCTGAATTGAGTTCCCATCCATTATCTTTTCCATAATTATTGCAACAGAGCAAGTTGCCTCAGTAACTGTGCATACAAATGACTTATTAGAAACTTAGCAGGTCACTTCCAAAGGTGATTATGAGCCCTGACTTAGAGTGCTACTGGGGCTTGCACATAATTCTGTTCAGTACCAACAATCTGCACAAAATTAAGATAAAATGTGTTTTCAAAACACCAAGTGGAAATAAACTTTCAGAAACTGGAAGAAGGTACGAGGTGGCAAACATTGATGAATCAAATGCAGTTATTTCCACAAATGAAATGTTAAAAAATTTGCTTTTGCCTGTGCTCTGGTGTCAGGAGAACGGAAAGGAGGTAGCAATTATAATGTTAGAGTTCTTACAATGCCTCATGCTATAATTAAATAGTGATAATTGTAACAGTGAAAAGTCTAAGGTTAGAATAGATAAAAATCATAGAAGGCCATCAGAGTGGACATCTGCTATAGATCACAGTATGGAGGGGGAAAACATCTGGATAGATAAAGATACCCAAACAAACTCCTTAAAAGAGTTACTGCAACAACAGGATGCTCTTCATCCCAATGGTCCTTCTTGGCCCTGTTTCTTAATGGGTAGCTGTTTGTGCTGTTACTATAAGTGAACAAGCAATAGGTTTTGGTTTAGAAAACATCAGAAAATTATTCAGAAGCACCATTTAAGGAATAAAGAACAGGAGCATAGATATGCAGCTTCCCCAGTTGCTGAAGTTGTTAAGAAACAGTAGGGGATGCAAAAGCAGATCCTGGCACTCCCACTGTGAATGGCTTGGCCATGTTGTAAAGAAATTAACTGAGCAAAACCAGAATAGCTTCACTTAAAATGTGTAGGGAAAAAAAGGTTAGAGGAAGTGCACCAAGCTACATTAACCAGAGGAAACAAAAGAAGTATCAGTTTTCATTAATATCAAATAGATAAATAAGAAAACAAAACTATAAAAATCTTCGATTTTAGCTGGAACTGAACAAAGATTGTGACAACTAACAAATATTGACATAGCTTGGATTTAAATCTGTCTCAATGACTGAGAAAGAAATGGGCAAGGGGGGTACCAAACTTGAACAAAAAATCCTGATTCTGGATGTGATGTTTTTACAGGAAGGAGCAAAATTGAAACTGAGATTTCTATACTGATAGCTCTTCTCTCACTTTCTCTTCTAGCACAAAAAGAGAGAAGAAGAGATAAAACAAACACACTGAGGTACTACTACACTGTTCAGTCAGGCCCAGGATCTCAGGAGTCTCTCAACCTTTCCTCCAGCAATCTCAAACCCTTGCAAGAACAGGGACAAGAAACTGCGTGGCCCCACTGGTTCTGCAGGGAACCATCAGCCTTCTGCCTGTTGCTCCCCCATTTCTTCTGTTTCTTTTTCTTATTATTTAAAACAATCTCCCTTTCTCTTTTTTTTAAACCATCTCAAATGTAGACTTTAAACACATGCTCTACATCATGTTATGTCATACTGGAACAAACAGCTCCTCAAAAGGCTGAATTTCACTTGTGATTATTTATCTAAAAGCTTTGTTTTCTTTTCTTTGAAACTGTGTGTATTTTGTTGGACTGCATCTACTGACAGCTAAACTCCCAAGCCCTTCAACCTGCCATCTCAAAGAAATTGATTCAAAAGAGTCCAAGTAGAGTTAACTGTTAGTCTGTAATGAGAGAAAAATTACAAATCTCTGTACCAAAAGCCAGCTGCTTCATTCTTAACTCTGATCCCCCCCTTTTCTTTTGCATTCTAGCTAGCATACAGCTGCAATAAATGTGGCTCTTCTCACAAGCCGTGCAGATGTTAACAGTTCTGTAGGACATCAAGAAACATTTCAAGAATCTTGTAAGTGCTGACTAAACTTGCTTGAATTACCCACACTACCTCCTCCACATTCCTATTCAGTAACATTAGCCTTCCTGAATGTATTAAGGAAAAAAAAAATTAGCATTTAAGCCAAAGCATTAATACCTAGGTCTAAATGCACTATCAATAAACAAGGAATGTTCTTAAGCCATCAGACAACAGATATTCAGATAGCGAACAAAAGGAAGTCCATTTATTCTTTGTCAAGGTGAGTAATGCATTTTTTTGTTTCTTATCTGTGCAAGAGTAGCTAAATGACTGTCTGAAAATACATATTTATAAAAGTCACGGCTGGATGTATTTGAAAGAATGGATCAGAACTAGAGCAAGATCTTTTCTTTTCTAGTAATCAAGTGGATTAATAATAAATTAGAGCGAAGGAGTTCAAAGTGCTACCTAGTACATTTTTATTAAAGTTATATTAGCATGACAGTCATATGCATTAAAGATTAAGCTAAAGCCTCAAACCACAGTCGGTTCTGGGCAGCTGAAAGAGTCCAGCTGTGCAGGTAGAGGACTAGATACCAAATGCATTAAGTGGATCTGTATTAGAGATGGTGTTTTAATATTCCTCCTTCTTCAAGTCGTGTGCCGATTTTGGCTGGGGTAGAGCTAATTTTCTTCATAGCAGATAGTGTAGGATTGTGTTTTGGATTTTTTGCTGGAGACAGTGTTGGTAACACAGGGATGTTTTAGCTATAGTTGAGCAGGGCTTACACAGAGTCAAGGCCTTTTCTGTTTCTCACTCCACCCCACCAGCAAACAGGCTGAGGGTGCAAAAGGGGTTGGGAGGGGACACAGCTGGGACAGCTGACCCCAAATGACCCAAGAGACATCCCACACCATGTGATGTCATGCTGAGCAATAAAGCAGAGAGGAAGGTTGGCTGGGAGGCTTCTGCATGGGGACTGGCTGGCCATCAGTGGGTCGTGAGCAGTTGTATCACTTGACTTTCTTGGGTTTTATTTCTTTCTCTTTGCTATTTTATTTTTCATTACAATTAACCACTATTGTTATTGTGATTATTGTTATTATTGTTGTTGTTATTGTTATTATTGTGATTACTACTACCATTTTATTTCAATTATTAAACTGTTCTTGCCTCAGCCCACGAATTTTCTCACTTTTACCCTTCCAATTCTCTTCCCCCCAACTGCTGGTGGGGAGTGAGCAAGCAGCTGTGTGGGATTTAATTGCCAGATGGGGTTAAACCACGACAAGCAGCAAGTCTAGTCTCCTTTTTTGGGGTAGGCCTTTCAAAACACGTGAAGCAGTTTAGAAGATCAGTCACCAACAAAGCCGATGAGACACGTACTCATGTATTACTCCAGACACTTGAAAATCCCACATCAAATACCCTACCCTGTGTGTAAACTTCACACTTTGAAAATCTGCTGGAAAGAGGGCTGCACAGCGATTCACAGCACTGAGCCATAAAGAGATCACAATCTTTGACAAGTTCAGAAACAAAATGTGCAGTCAAGAGTGTCTATGGCACAGTTTTGAGATTGTCTCCAGTCAAGTGTCAATCTCAGCAGAGTTTCAAAGAGGACAGGGTAGGGAGAAATAAAACGAACATATCAGTACGTTTGCTGCAAGGAATCGACAAAAAGACCTCACTCCTACAAAGACTTACATACCTGCTCAACTTCAGATACTTATCCTATTGTGTAGCACACTTGAAGTTAAAATCAAGTCTTTGAAGATGTAGGGTACAAATAATTTACCATGAAATGTGGAATTCAGGGTATTGTTTGTTCTTTGATTTAGCAATACAGGAAATCTGAATATAAAGCAGAATTTCAGTGTGCTATTTTCTAAATGCTTCATGACACTGCTTTTAGAGTAATTTCATCAAAATACCATAAAAGTACATTTAAGCATTTTGAGATAAGCAAAAAGACAATAGACTACAACCTTAAAAAGAAGTTAATGTAATATTAACAGAAGCTCTGTAATTAGCTAGTCCAAAAACCTCAAGCCATCTTCAAGCTTCCCCAAACAAAACAAATTGGAAGGAGAGAGCAGGAAGAAAAAAAAAGGAGGGGGAAAATAAAGAGAGGAAAGAAAAGCCACACGAGCCAGAGTCCCTCACTGCTGTTATTTCTCCACAAGCGGAAATGCTCAGTTCAGTCATCGCTTAGGAGGCATAAACATCATTGAAATTCAAAGGCAGCTCCAAGAAAGAGGAGCCTCAATTGGTATGCAAGTGGTGTTTTCTCGCCCTGAATACATTATGAACTTGCAGCATGCTAATATGCCATGCTATCATAAGCACCAGATGGAACAGTAGGCAGTATATGTCCCATCAAACCTCAGGAAGATGTATTAATGTTCCTGCTCTTTTTTTTCTTCCCCTCCCCCTTCCCTACTACAACCCCTCAGCTGTGTCCCCAGACTGGCACATTTCTTAACATCAGTCACCTGCTCCCAAAGCACAGTTCTCCAGGGTTGCCTCATCTTCACCAGGTGGTGCCAAGCATCTTTTCAATCTTTTTTATCACAGAAGGTAAAGGCCACAAGACGTGTCAGGCTGTGCTTACTGAAGGGTATCGAGTACAAAAGATAACATCATGAGATAAATGATAGATGAAGAAAGACTTTGGGTTTAAAGCTAGAAACAACAGTTTTAAATTATATATAAGCAGTGCAGCACAAATTTGCCCCTCAGTACTATTGGTGAATGAAGAATTGGGGGGCAGCGGCAAAGATGCAAATAAAACAGAGGAAACTGGAATAAAGATCGTTGAATTTAATTTCTTTTTTTCACCACACTGGAAACCTTTTCAGAGGAGATGTACACAGTTCAACAGCCATTTATAGAGTAGGGGAAGGGTTTAATTTTAAATCAGAATATGAAAATGGAACACAGGAAAATCAGATCACATGATTTTGATTTTTTAAATATATATTATTCTAATGACATTCCTTGGCTTTTATGGCTAACAATTTTCTTGGAACAGTATGTATGATTCTAAAGACATGCAGAATTTTTCATACTGCTTCACATCATTTATTAATTCAGTCCCAAGCAGGTTTTATATGACTGAAGAAAAATGTAATCAAGTATTCTGTAAGAAAATATGTGCACACACATACAAAATTAAAGCACATGTTTTCTGGTATCATCTGAATTTTTCCTATCTATTCATAGAAATATGCCTCCTATTGGAACATATGGTTTGCAAGAAGATTATTTTCTTTTCCTTTTACTGGGCCCTTCAAAATGCAAAATAAGGTCCTCAAGACTGAAAAGTAAGAGTCTGTGAATTCAGTCACAATTTAAAAAGACCTGAGATGGCTGAAGACAAAGAAACCAGCTTCACACATTTGAAGTTTCAATGTTCAAGTATTTTTAAACAGGTTTGTTTTTCAGAGAGAAGCCACATCACTAAACATTTTGCTAATTCCTGGTATTTTAGAAACCACCTGCTGATTTACAAACAGCTATCACTATGCATGTAAATCGATTATTTTCTTAACAACATTAGCCTTCTCATAAATACAGTCTAATTCTACAAAATGCTGAGTATTCACAACTCACACAAACTTTTCTGGGAATTAACATTGCTCAAAACCTGATAAGAGCTAGATACAGAAGTTATCTCTTGCATGTATAAGAAGGGTTTTTCCAACTATTGAAGGTCTAGCTGACAAGGATTTCCCACCACACATCCAATCTTAACTAAAATAAAAAAATTAACTCTTCATTTCAAACAAACCATGTTATGACTATTCACAAATAAATAGGCATTATTCTAGCATCTATTAAGACCAGATAGACTTTAATGCAAGGATATCTTAGGCACTGACTCAAAAATGAGACCGATTTTTTTTCTTTTTTTCTCTTCCAATTGAATATTGGGGGGCTTTTTTTTTTCTTAATATATAGCCTTTAAGTGTAGTTTGCTACATTAGGATTTGCATTGTGCAAATAAGTCTATTTAAGTCCATTATCCTGCCTTATAAAGTAATTTCTGACACCTTAACAGCACTCAATTTAATTATAACACACTGAAACAGTAGAGCTGACTCCCAGAGGAACCAGTTTGGATCACAAGATGATGATATATACTAGTTGCTGATCAGCTTTCAGCATCAGATCAACAATCAGCTGTTTTAAAAAACAGCATCAGAACTTCTGCATCAGCATATTATTTTGTGGCAAAAAAGCCATCCAAAAGCCAGCAATTGCCTGCAACAATGTGCACATATCCAGACTGGTAAGCAGACATACTTAAAACCCAGCAGTTTTACTGTAATGACTGAAGGAGGAGGGGGGAAAAAAAAAAAAAGGCTTTGATTTTGATTTAGTAAGCATCAATTTCTGCAGCAGAATCCCTATTGGGTAATTCATCAAGGCATCTATTCTATATCTAGTGTGGCAAGACAGCGAAAACACTTACAGGCTCCAAAAAGAAAAACACTTGTGACAAAACTATTTAACATTCCTGGTGATTAAGCAATAGACATTCATTATTTCAAGACTGTCTTGAACCAATGCCCCAGACAAAACCATGCAATCATATCTGCTGCTGTCAGGATGAAATCAAGGCATGATTATTTTCTATATTCCTTCAAGAAAAAGCAAGTTATTTAGCAGCATCCACAAATCTCTTTCTGAGGAAACATAGAAGTTAACTAAGGAAAAGAGTGCATCATTTCTCTTGTGACTCTACACAGAGATGCAGGTCGATACCTGAAATTTAGGTAGTATTTTTATCTTTGGAGCTTTTACAGACTCTTGAGAGCGGTTTGAAGCAAAACCTTTAAGGCAGAGTAAATGAAAGAATTCTGTTTCTGCTGCTCTCTGGAGATTAAATACCATTACTTTCCTTCCTAAAAATGAAAGGAATTGGAAATTACTACTCTACCAATTGACATGCCACGGGCAGAAGACTGGCTGGTCAGCTGGGACACAACCATGCAAATCCAACCCAAGATGTGGTTCCATCTATGCATGAGTCTGAAGAGGGCAAAGAAAGACTGTAACACCAGCTTTCTGGCAGAGAATTTGCTAGGCACACTCTGTAGGCTCTGTTTTCATACCAAGCTCTCTGTCAAAGTTTCATGCACAGATTCATCTCTTGTGCAGCAGCCTCACTTAATAAATACAGAAAACCCAAGTACATATTTGCTTTTCCGACCAGAGAATAATGTAAAGAGAGATGTAAGTAAATTAACAAAAATAGATAAGCATTCTTCAAAATACTTAAAAATTTAACGTGAGAGACACAAATAGTATTCCCAGAGAGGCCTCCATCTCACTTCTCATTTGCAAGGGGACAATGAAGTGCTCATATTGACTATTAGGAATTCATAAAAGCAAAATATGTATATTTTTACTGCACAGATCCCCTTTAAAAATTGCAAAGGACTCTGCTTTTGTTTCTGAAGATACAATGCAGTGAAATGCTGATCTCGGTGTAAAATAATCAAATATTGATTTTAATGAAGTAATTTAAATTACTTCCAAAATCTAATATGGATGAGATCGACAGAAGCTCTCTTTCTTTTGGGATCCTAGAGTAAGGAGATCTTACAGTGCCATGGAAGGATGAACTCAACCAATGTGGACCACTTCAATTCTAGAAACTGAGCTGCCCTTCCTCTGCCAGTGGAGAAATGAAAACTAAAAACATCAAGCCCAAAGACACAGTAAACTGTTGCAAACCAGTTTCCAAGAAGAAAACTGATGACTTTCAAAGCTATTAAATGACAGTGCCATCTGACCTCGCTGGATATCTAATTATGCTCCTTCTTTTACAGACATAACCACAGTTACTTTAATGAGCATCCTTCCACTTCCTTTAATGTGTTAGTAACTCTCAAGGTCTCTGTGTTTCACTCAGAATTTCACTTTCAAAACTGATTAAAATCCCAATTCTTTCTCAATGAGATTATTGCATATCCCTGTTTTTTAAGGACCATTTTTGTACATTGTAGTGTTTATAGTCTAAAATGTCAGAAACAGTGTACCTAGTACAGTTCCAGCCAAAGAAAAGTAGCTATAAGAAACAGTAACACTGTCACAGAAAATGACCCCTTCTAAATTTCAGTTAGACAAACTTCTAAATAGAATACAAATAAGTGTGTGCAAATCCAGCAGATATAATTACGCAATCAACAATTATGCGGTGAAATGGACTGGAAAAATAAAATTAAAACAATAAATGTTAATTTGTATTTGCTAACCACGAAAGATGTGGAAGGTGCCGTGCAAGGCGCAAAATCCTTGAAAAAAGATTCTTTTAAAAATCCAAGGAATTATATGGGGAAGTCACATATAGGAAAGTCTATGTAGATGGCATTCATTTGGATTATAAAACAGCTACAATGACAATAAGCTGTGTACACATGCTTATTGTTCTGGCTTAAAAGGGCCACCAGAATATATTTGGAATGTACAGTCCAGAAGTAAGAATCAAATTATGGCTGCATTTTCCTATGAAGCGAGTGCACACATTTTCCAAACTGTAATCTTGCGGCAGGAAAACTATTTGAGTCATGTGTGCTTGCATGACTCACAAAACACATACTAAGGAGAGACCTGAAAGAAGGGGAAATGCCCTGTATCACTAAATGCGGAGATTATTCCTGTAGCAGGATGTGGTTTCAAAACAGGAGGACAATAAGACAGTGAACCCTGCATTGCTAGAAGAATCAGAGAGAAAGGGAGAACTATAAGAATCTGCACTGGAGATGCACAGGAAGGCTCCCAAGCCTTGGAGAAGAGGATTATAAGTACATAAGGAAAATTCCAATAAAGCATTAGAACTGAAAGGGTAACAAGTCAAATTTTAGAGATGCTTTCCAAGTGACTTATAGAAGACAGAGTAGTGCCTTAAACCCAGAAAAGATGTATTGATAAGCTGGAAAGGGCAATGGACTTCAAAAGGTAAAACATATCCCTGCTTCTTGAATCATCATTTCAAAAGTCACTGCAGTTAATTAAGCATATGAAAATCCCACTCTCTCAAATCTCAGTTCATTACAGCAAGCCCCTTTCTTTAACCAAGAATAATACTGGCCTGACCCTACAGCATATCAGCATGAATTTGCAGTACGTTTGAAGGGTTACTAAAATACATTTTTCTTCCTTAATCCTCAGCATCTCCTCCAAGAGGTGATCAATACCAATTCCTTTTGCTTTTCTATTTCTAGACTTCTTTTGGTCTTTGTCAGCTCAGTATTGTCGTCATGCAAAATGCGTCAGAGCTTGTTACAGTCCGCTTCCAAAGGGATGTCCATAATGAATGAGAACCATATGAGCAGTACTCTTAATAACTGTGTCCACTACTGATGGTATTTCCTTTTGAACTTCAGAAAGATTTCCTGCCACCTTTGACTTCCACTATGTGCCCATTTACAAGCACAGTTAAGTCACAGGCATAGCTCCAGAATATTTATCCACGTTAATACCTAAATAGCTGGCTGGATAATTTAAATTAATTCAGATGTGTGGGTCCTACCAGGTAATTATTCCTCATGAAAATTTCACAAGATTGCCAGATCCCAAGAGAAAGAAGAAGCAGAAATAAATGCACAACTAATTACGCAACATCGTGGAAAAGCTCAAGTAAGACTGTAGCTTCATGTCATAAGAATTTGGGCAGGAGATTTTTAGAAGTTGGATTGGTTCAGTGTCTCTTTTAACACTACAGCTTTAAAACAGCTGCAAGAACATTACTAACAGGTGGTGTGCTGCAGCACATGGACAAAACTAAGGTCTGTGAACCTCCAGTTGAAGAGTCTCCTCTCAAATCCCAAGGTCTCCAGCAACTTATTGTCTCAAGTTCTTTTGCAATTAAAGCTCACAATGAGGCTCTTTCTTCACACTCTGCCTATAACTGGCAGTAAACAAGAAATTACTAGTAGAGAAAAAAATAAAAATAGCAACAGCACAGAGAAATAAATTCAGCTCTGGTATGTGGAAGTACAGCTGCATGAGTTACCAGGAAAAGGAGGTGCAGCCCTTTCAAACAGCACTGAGCCTGACAATTGTGCTCTTCTACTAGTACACAAACTTCATTTGTAAAATTACAGATCAAGTAATGGTTTCAGACAAGTAATGCAATGAGAAGTAACTCTGGGTGCCCAGAAGTCCAACTCTGCTGAAATTTCTCCTGAAACACAACACAGAATCCAGTGCCATGGACTGCTCTGCTCTCCCCTACAGCACACGGGGCTGAAGCACCTGAAACTGGGTATCGAGAACACTTAACAGATCCAGCAGAACAAAGAATCATCGTGCAAGCTGAAGTGACCTCAGGAGATCAGACAGTCCACGAGCTTCTGCCACAAAGCATGTGCAGTTTAGATCAAATTGCCAGGGGTTTAGGATCTTCAATAATGTAAATACCACTGCCTTTCTGGACAAGCTATTTTAGTGTCTGACCATCCTGACCGTGAAGAAATTTTTTCCTGGTATCTACTTGGTCCATTACTAGTGCCTTTTGCCTCTCATCCTTATCATTATGCACCTTAAGAAGAGTTTGGCTCTATCCATATTCTCTACATTCTCCCATTAGGTAGCTGTAGACAACCCATGACAGAAAAAAAGATATAAAATTAGTTATATTTAACGAGCAACTGCCTACAGCACACCAACACGAAAATGCTGGAGACGCGAGGCTTTACTCCTGCCTTTCAAGAGCCTCAGTAACTTGGACACATGGGATCCACAGCATGACTACCTCCTCCAGAAAAGATGTCCATATCTTCACCTTCAGAAGATTGGCAAGTGGAACTGGTTTGTGTAAGACCAGCTAGCGGAGATGGAAGAGGTAAACTTTGAATTTACTTATTCACATCTTTGGAGTGGAAGCCTCACTCTGGAAGTAAAACACATGAATTCAAATCCTTCTTCTGCTTGCTCAAGCTCAGGTCTGGAATGTATTCTCTTAGCCGGGGGGAAAGCTACTGGCAGTTAGCAGCTTATTCTGTGAATCTGAGTAATCTCCATCGCTCTTGTCCTACCTGAGGACTGAATAGAAAACATGTCAGGAGGGAACATGGCCCAAGATCAGCAGCAGCAAGGGGGGAGCAGCTCCTGCACTGGTCCTGCTCTTTGTCTGGTGATTCTCATGAACATGAGGCAGAAAGCGCAAATGTACATTGCAAAAATGCAACTTGGTGTGAAGATGGCTGAACTCCTGGAGAGTTGAGCTAGTGAACATAGCACGGTACAGCATGGCAAGGGCTTTACCAGCTTCACAGAGGAAATGCGTGAACATGGAGTTAGCATAGCAGAATAATGAAAGAAGTGTCTTGCCAAGTGGGCCAATATGGCTAGACTGTGTCTGCGTGTAAGTGAAAATACAAGCGCTGCTGTGCCCTATGGTTTTCCCAATTTAATCTCTACTTGCCTCAGCATTGCTGGATCTGTGCTCCATTTTACACCACACACTTTTCTGGGAACAAAAAGTAAGTCTACACTTGTGAAGAGACCAACATATCTGAATATATGTTGGCCTTCCTCTGAGATTACCTACCAGATCCAACTGTGTGAACAGCTCAGACACAGAAATGCTTCAACTCCAAAAATTCATAGATGTGAACTCAGCACTGGCCTGCTGAACGCTATCGATACTGAGGCAAATCTTGGCATGCATAGATGCAGCTTGACATGCTTGAGAAACGTAACGCTGTAATAGTGATGCCTCTGGAATGAAGAGAGTTGGGGCATGGCACTTTGGATTTGGAAGGCAGTTACTGCTTCAAGAGCAGAAGTTGTTTTGTGCACTTAGTTTTAGTCTGTGAGCTTGTAGTGAACGATCGGGTTTCAGCTGATTTTTTGTAGTTGTCCTTAAAGTACACATTTGGAAGAAAAAAGGATGAAACAAACATGCCAGAGAACTGGTACAGGTATATGTACATGTCCTGAAATGGACCAGATATCATGTCTTCTGCTTTTATATCTATCAATTTCTCTGTTTGGACATTAAACTGGCACATCATATCCTTTTATTTTAAGCAAAATTAGTATTCAAGTCTTCTTTTCAAATTGCATGTGCACAGATTAATTTGCAAGCTATGACGATCATGCCTTAAATATGTGTGAGTGTGGAGTCCAAAATCTTCAAATCAAGATGTGATCGGTTCTAAACACCTTAGGCACACCAAGGAAGTACCAGTCCTGAGAAACTAATTTGTTTGTTCCTCTCCAGCTAAAGGTCTGAGTTATAAAAGCACTAAATCTTCACAGAAGTGTTTGGGACCTTGATTAAATATCTATATTAAAGCTATTTCTGCAGCACGATCTGCATTCCGTGATGTGTAAGTTACTTTCCATGCATGTGTAGCAAGACGCAGTTCACAGCCCCATGGGTTGAAAATAAGAACAATAATGTTATGCAGATTTTGGAATTTATTACTACCATAAAAGACGAAAAAACTTTAATACTGTGAAAAACAAGCCATCACATGCTGCCTCCCAAACCCTACCATACGTATTTGAAGAACCCAGTGACCACAGTCCTCTTAGAGAAAGAGCTTTTCACTCAATAGCTGAATCCTGAAGAAGATAAAGTCATTATGCAGGATGATTGGAATAATGATGCAAGGTTAAAACTTAAACTTAAGTATTTCCAGACACATTTTCCCCATTTGGCAGGAAACTTGTTTTGTAAGACACAGAATTATCCTAATATAACAGCATAGCAACTGCAGCTTAAAACAGAGCAAGTTGGTTAATGGACTGTTAGGAGACTTTTGCTGTGTAACAGCATTTAGATGCATGTATTTAAAAAACAGGTGGATAATCCAAATGTTCAGTTACTAGGACACTAACAGTTATGTCCATGGCAATTTTGTTTCTGTTCTTTAAACAAATCATCACTTGCAAGCACTAATGTTAAAACCAGAAAGCCACTCTAGTACACAGTGGCTATAAATGCCAAATCAATTTTCAGCAGATAATAAAGTCCATGTTTTACAATCAGCAATACACTGTTTTACTACCCAAAATGTAAGCTAATAATATATAGCTCTGCTAAATGGAAAATGCAGATATGCTGTTAAGAAATGGGCTGGCTGTGAGATGATGGATCATTTCTGCCGGGACCTTCTTAAAGCTATGTGCAAATGTTTTGAAAATATCACATGATGTGGCCATGTGTTAAAAATTACAGCCAGTTAAGTTCTCTGCTAAGAAAAATATGTGGGCAATTTATGAAATGCACTCCAGGATGGAGATATCTTAAGTAAAACCAGATTTTGAAAACAAACCCATTTTTTTTGAAACATGAACTTAAGAAAAAAAAAGTTGCAGCCACATCTGGAGAGCAGAAGTAAAGAAAGGGTGGTCTGACCTAATACCAGGCCATCTTCTGAAAGAGCAGCATTATTTCTGGGCTACAATGACTGTGATCACTGATTGTCCTTTTAAGGAAACCATGCTGAATACTGCCATGGGCAATAATAAAGCATTTTGTAGGCCAACATCTGTTCTTTGAAAGTACTATAAAATGACTGATAGATGTGTAATGTTTCATAAATAAAGTCCGGAATAAACAATACTGGAAAAAAAAAAGAAACCAACCACCACATTCACAGTAATCAGAGAAACTGGTGTATGCTATTAGATTTGAACACTGTTCCCCCAGGAACAATTATTTAGAGATAAACGCTTCCTAGAGTTCACTACAGAGAATGACAAAATGGTTAACTTGGTTACAACAAGCTGCATGTTAATGGGATTATCTTTCTAGTGACTTTTCTCAGAGTTGCAGCAGTGCCTTAACAGAGGCCTGAATCGCTTTTGCAGTGCTTCATTAGCCAGCCTCGCTGCTGTCACTTTGCCCCGACAGGGAAGCAAGGTGAGCAGCGAGTCACAATTATAATGGTACCAGCAATTTGTCTTTGAAGGGTAAATTTAGTTTGTGTAAGTGTTATCACCACACGTAAACCAGAACTCATCTTTATTACTTCCTGTTCTTTCCCCAAAAGAAGGACTTCAGATGTCAGAATCACTAAAGGGATGCTTCTGAAATCAAGACTTCACACATACACAAAAGGCACTGACATAATATCAGATTACATAAAAATACACATCCTTTTAATCTTCTGTACATAATGTGCTTACTTTTAAAATACAAAATCTGCCCCAGATGGCTAATAATGCCCATTTGAAAAAACACAACACCACAATATTAAAGGGCTAAAATATGCTGTGAACAGATTGAGAGGCAGTTCATTCTAGAGGAGAGTAAAAAAGTGCAGATGGGTGTCAAAAATAGCCAAGTGTCAGATCTGTTCAAGTATCTCCATTCTGGCACATGCTCCCAGTCACAGCTGTTAGTGTATTCTCTGTATCCAAGTGCAAGGTTTTCTAACACTCGGAGCTGACATTAAAACACACTTCTTCCTTGCTATTGCTTTAAGAGAATTCTAGAAATTAAAGATTTATTTAATGGTAAAGCTTAACAAGTATTGATAAGGGTATACATATTTGAGTGTAGCATATGCCATTTTGATTAAAGATGCATGAAATTTTAACCAGCAGGTAGATTAAGTAATTTAAATGCCAAAGGCTTAATAGGTTTTCAAAAACCTCCACTCTAGGCATTCTAATACTGTTTGCCAATAGCCCCAAATAATGCACTCAAAGATCAAAACTGATAAGAATGTGTCATTTTAGTACCTTTAAATATCTTGATAAAACACAGAAATAGTAAACTCCATGAGAAGATGAGTTTCATAGAAACATAAGGGAAATATCAGCAGATTCAAATTATGCACAATGCAGTTTTCCTAATTAATGAATTACCATGGTATTTCTAATGAAGACCACATTCCCAGGAATGCAATGCATGGAAATCAAATTTGGCGTTTAAAGGGTTAAACTGACCTTTCATAGCCCTCTGTTGTTATCTATGCAAATTAATTTGCCCATATTTCAACCATATAAATCCTCTTAGCCTTGTGCTTTGAGCAAACAGAGACCACTTTCTTGTTACAACCACAGGATCAGCAAACATACCAGCAGTAGGGTATGACCGTGTATAAAAATGCTGAAAGGAAAACATTCTTCCAACAACTGGCAATACCTACATGCAACTGTGGCTGCAGCAAACTGGCAGATACTGTTTCAAAACACCATCTGCGAGGTGTACAGACTCTCTGTGATCAAGCATAGCCTCTTCTGCCTGTCCTACCCAAATAATCCACAAGAACCAGCCAGCTGTAGGATCTCTAGTCCCATCTCTTTTTATCCAGAACAGAGGCTGTTACAATCAGGCACATGGCTTTTTCCAGTCCTTACCAAATGGGGAGGGGGGAGAACCCTACAAACAAAACACACTAAATTCAACCCACTCAGTCGTGGTCAAGCATCTAAGAAAAGGCATCAGACAAATCACCCTGCATAGAAGCGTTTTTATTGGCAATAACACTTATCAATTAGACAAGTCATCGTAAGATCCAAGGGTAATATTTTCCTGAGGAAACCGACCTATTGCAACTCCCAGCTCCACAGCAATACCTCTAATTCAGCAGATTTTTTTTTTATTGTTTTATTTTGAATCAACATATTTCAGTAATTTGCCTGGTGACAGTGAAGGACTACGATTTAGGACAAGGCTCGAATAATTTGTTTTATAAATCTCCCTCACTTCTCCAACATAAACAGCTTTTCACAGAGATAATTTCGGCTGATGGGTGAATGCTGTGAATGATCTCTGCCGATCAAATGTTTGCAGATTCAAGGTGCAGATGACAGTCAGGAAAGCCAGCCCCAAGATGTATTTTTCTTTGCTAAAAATGATCCCCCATGCAGAGACCTGCACCCACAAAGCCGGTGACTTTCTGCTATTTCTATCCCTTTTCATTGAAACATCCAGTCCTGCTGTAAGTATCATCTCTGGCAGTTCACTTGCACAAATTCCCCTCCCCCAAACACATACACAACAGAATTAGCATCCGCGATCGCTCTGTACCCGTATCAGCCTGCAAATCACCCTCTATATTAAAAGAGAAAAAGAAAAAAAGAGAGAGGGAAAATATACTATCAAAGAAACAATTAGCATTTCCTCATTTAAAACCGAAAGACCTGCAATAATTTCAACTCACCAGGCATCCTTGGATAAAATATACCACACTGTAAATGGCTCTCTCCTAAAAGCAAGCTTATTTAGGGCTCAGTGCCTCCTGTTCTGGAATGAACAGAGAGAAGCGAGGAGGGCCATCAGAACTGGCTGTGGCAGCGTAGCTGGAGGCAGGATGCTGGGCGCGTGCGTTTGCCAGGCAAAGACAGATGGAGAGCTGACACTCTGTATTGCACTTGGAGCAGAAATGTGAATGATGACAGGAGCACATGTGGCCTTGAACCCAGCCCTGTCTCTTCAGGCAGAACAATGACAGGGATGTGTGTGCAAATTATCACAACCCTGGCTCCCCTCAGCTGACTCCTTTTACTCTACCTTTCACACCAAGTTCCAGATGACCAAAGAATAGAAACTAAAATGCAGAGTGATAAGCCAAACACTGAATTATTCATTTTTTCGTTAAAAGTTAACCCTTTCCTCTGCTAATAACAATTAAAGAAAAAGCATCACTTTGAATCAGCTCTCCTCCAAAAGTAGAAACAAATTCATTCTTTAACAGCCATAATTTTGCACTCCACAGGACTACGTTTGTTTATTTAGCCAGAAATTCAAAATGTGCATGAGAACATACAAGAGAATCCCCCTTCCTCTTCCCACACTTTTGTCATTATTATTCTCCTTTACTATAGGGAACGGAGTATCAAAATCACTCCTTTTCTCAGATTCGCAGTAGCATGTGTAAAATAGAAGACACTTAGAAAGCAGACCACTTATATTTTACTATAGTGCTTTTAACCCCCTGGGATTCCTCCATTGATATGTTCCAAACATTTGCAGCTTACTCTCCTTTACCTTCCATGGTGATCCATGGGGGATGAAAACAAAATTTTCCCTGTAAAGCTTTTTCAAAAGCTAAACAATCATGTCCTCCCGATTTCTGATTTTGGGTACCCCTTAAATGTTTATCCTTCACATGAATAAGATATGCCTGGGTAGGTTCAATTCACTCTTCCCTATTAAGCTTTAATGGACACCATGATACCTAAAACTACAAGTCTTTGTTATAGTGCTTTATCTAAAGCTGGCTATTTTCTTCTCAGCAGTCCCTCTTTAGTCCTTTGTAAAACATCTTTGCCTCTCAGAGAAACATACGCCTGACTCGCATGCCTTCTGTAGCACGTATAGCCTTGCACAAAATTCCAGGCACAAGGAAAAATATCGTCTTTTTTAAAACTCTTCTCCCATTCAGCACTTGCAAAAGCTTCTCCCTTTAGTAATGAGCATTTCTGCAGCAACTAGCATGTAAGTCCTGGTTCTGACTTTGCCTTTGCAGTATACGTTCAAATTCTTTATGGAAAGGCAACAATTCTCAGTCAGATCTTGTCAGTGTAAGGTTTGTCCTTGTGTACTTATTTATGCACTCCCCGATTTTGCACTACGCCATCTTCTGCGTCTATTATGCAGAAATAACTCTGCTTTTAGGCCTTCCTCTTCTTTCCTCTAGATGCCACAGAGCCTGATAAAAATCTATTTAGGAAGAGGACACACATGCAAAATTAAGCACAAAGTATCAGTCCTTCCAATGTCCGGACTGAACTCATGAATATTTCTCACTTAAAGAAAATAAGGCATTTAATTGACTGATATTTCCATAATAACTTTCTAACACTATGTAAGTGGCATCCTTAAGTTTCACTTAAATAGGAGAGAGACTCCAAACAGGAGACTGGCAAATCTAAGACCATCAAGAAGAAAAGGAGCAGCTTCCCTTGCCCCAGTAAACACCCTGGCACCGACACCCTAATGTGTCTGCTACTTGAGTCAAGTCTTTTCTTCATCTTCATCAGATACCTATTGTAATGAAGTTCTCTGTAATGGATTTTTGAGTGTCAGAAAGCCCAAGAGAAACACCAAAACACGAAAACGTTTTCATGACAGCCCAGTTTCATGAAGGGGAGAAAAGTGGAGGGGGCAAAGGGACAGAAGCAAGGGAAAGGGAGACAAGCAAAGTCTGTGCCAACAAGGCCCTTAAAGAATTTACTGTCCTTATGGTTTTATTATTTGATGCATTTAAAACCAGTCAGTTAGTATTGCATTTGCTGTGTTGTTTTTCTTTTGTAATTCACTACTCTACATGAAAGGAAAAACATTTTCACAGTTGGAAATGCAACCTTTCATCAACATAGAAGCAGCCTGAATCAGCTTCAGAGTAGAAAGTAATGTGTCAAAGGTATGACGCATTTTAATAAAACCGAACAATATTCACTTTTAAAAGAAGGTCTTAATATCAGTACATTGTAAATCCACAGACCATGGCTCACGAAATTGAACTTCCATATGCTGTGCGATTATGCATCTTTTTTCCTGTGTGTAAAAAGCCTTTTTAAGCTGTTATCTGACTACAGTAATTGCCACTTAAATTGATCCACGTCAACAAAACCTGGATCCCTGGAGATTCTCACCTAGAAGTCTGCTCATGGAAGGGGCTAACAGAATGCCTGTGCATCTGAGACTACTTCAGCATTTTCTCAAGCAGCCAGCTGCATGAATAGTTTTCCCCTCTCATTATTTAATACACTGAGGCAGGCTGCAACCCATTTGGCAGTCCTCCCTGAATAAATATCTGTGGATATTTATTCATTTTCCCCACCCCCATTTTTAATGCAGTCACTTAAAGCTTGCCCTAAAAGTTTTTGCACCAGGCCTGAAATTTTAGCAGGCCAAGCAAAGGCAGACAGTCCATTCTGTAAAATGGTTTTAATCTCCACCAAGGAAAGAAAGGCAGTGGTTTTAACATTGAACAGTCCTGTCGAAGCACAAGAGTCAGTGTTATGTGTAATACCAAAGTGAAAGGGATACAGAAAGAGTGGAAAATCCAGAAGATAATGTTTAGCTAGTTTCTTTATGGTGCACATTATGCTACACCATCGTAGGTGGGCATCAGCTCCCTCTTTGACAATCACTCAAAATGCTTTACAAAACAATTTTAAATCACCCTCAACAAGTTCTTGTTTTGCAAATGGGTAAAGAAGGTAAACCAGTCTCCATACTGATATGTTTGAAGTGGAGAAAGAAAGATTTTTATGCAGTGGATGATACAAGGTAGCCAAGACATGGATCTGATGGAAAAGAGAAATTCCAAATGACCACCATTAAAAAGTACAGAGGTTGCCTTTTGTGCAAATCCAGCTCAATAACAGGGACTGGAAGTCCACTGAAACGCATCTGTAGTTAATGAAAGCTCTCTATTAACAGTGAAGGAAGAATTTAACTCAAAGCTTTTCTGTAGGACTTCTCAACTTCCCGCTCTACTTATAGCAAACTGTTGTGATACATTGTGACTTCACACAGTGGGTATTAAGTGAGTTAATTCAAAGGAGCTGAAACCTCATTGATCCTAATTGAAAGCAATACACCCAACCAAATAGTTTTCTACCCCATCTGCTCTGGCCTGCCACCAGCTATTCAATACAAGAGAATTAATAGTTTCAGATATTCTAACAGACCCAATAAAAGCACTCATTTAAGCAGGACTGCATTAACAAAGTGAAAAACCAAGGGCAAAATGGGTTCAAATGGAGCATTTTACTCCTAGTTGGCTTTAACAAAGCTGAATAATGCTTATTCTGACTTTTTATGTGCAAGACTTGATAAACTGAATGAGAAGGCACTCAATGATCAGTCAACGAGCATTGATGAATGGTCATTAGGACCCCCCCAATCTCAGGGAAGGCCATTCCACAAAGTGGCACACCAGCTTGAAAGGGCGGACTCACTAATGTCCAGATTTCCCCGCTTGCTTGTTCCACTTTCACTTTCAGACCACTGGCCACCAAATGAGGCTGACATATTGGAAAATAATCTTTTATGGGCGAGTGGTAAATAAAAATGGAGGCATTAGCTGGGCTTTCAAATTCAAATCTACTAGTTTTGTCAGCCCCAAAACGTTTTGATTTTCCACCCAGCTGGAAGCTATTAGTGTTTTCTTAAGGCATCCCACTGACAGGGCAAACCCACCTAATGTGTGAGCTGTAGAGCTGATGTGAGGGACAGGGGACGGACGACAACTTCTGGATGCTTTCTGAACTTTATTCAGATGACTGTCCATCCAAAGTACAGTAAAGGCAACACCTTCAGGAGAAGCTCACTAATTTCTTGCTGCCCAAGTATCTCCTACTGCCTGGTGCAATGGTAGCCCACCTAGGCCTGTAATGGGTACTCTCAGTGCAAGTTTTTCCATGGCATTGTACCTAGCCTTCCTTGGTTTTACTGCACTACCACAATAGGCTCAAGCTATCCAAGAAAGGTACTTCTTTATAGCTTTCTAATTCTTTGTTTGGAAATAGAATTTATATATTCCAATAAGGTATGTGCTTATCTGTTAACAGCAGCTCTGAATGCACGCAACACAAAACATTTGCCAGATAACACTTAACATTTCCCTAAGCATTTCCTTATTGGCAAGGCTTTCTGGACTTCTGAAAAAAGACAAACGGGACATTTAAAACATACACTGCTCTGTGAAACACAGACTAATTGAGATTACCTACACAAATCAAATACTCAGCAGTTGAAACCTACAGTCACCAAGGTGGGAAGAAAACATTCTTGGTTGTCTTAGTCAAACTGTTCATCATGTTACTCCGAGTACTGGATTAAATTCATTGGAGGTGAGAAAGCATTCATGTCTTTTCAGTTAAGAAAACTTACACATCCTATCCATATTTCAATAATACTCTAAAGAGTATTTTAAATCATCTGTTAAGAAAAGGCAACCTTAACAGTGGATTAGACTTAACAACCTAGATTGCCTACTGCTTTTTGATCAAAAAAGAACCAAACGCATTAATTCTTGTTGAGTACTGTCAGAAATTCCAGTGATATTTCAGGCACATTTCAGGTTTTAAAATTATGAAAATATACATAAAAACCTATCATTGAAGAATAGTTCCACAAAATTTAATTGACTTAGAATGGGAGGGACAACATAGGCTTCAGGTCTTAAAGAATGCATGCTCTTTTGCTCTATATATACATTTTAGTAAGAACACTCACATGGACAAACTCACATATAAATACCTGTTTTGGTGTCTATTTCTTTCACTTGATCTGGCCTGAACAAGTTTTGCTTCGCATTTTTATTAAATACTATGTTTTCTATAATGTGGGCAAAGTAAATTAGAATTGACTGTTAATTCCTATCATCATTTGACTTCAAAGGAAATTACCACACCATCTGTGCATAGACATCACTCAAGCACTTTAGAAAATTTGATATTGATTTGATATTATTTCTGAAAGGACACAAGAAAATACAAAAGACGCTGTCTCACCAACACAGAAAGAACACAGTCAGTGTGACCTAGAGAAGCCTGGGTGAGAATATCTGCTCCTGCTGAACTAGGGTCATATTTTAAGATACAAAAAGAAGAAGAGCGGGGAAAGGGGGAGGGGTAAGAAGGAAAGAAGAAAAAAAACGGGTTTCAAGCTATCAGATGCTTTTTGACTTGAAGCTCAGAGTGTTTGCTCGTTTAACATGGGTGGGGAAACTCCTCCTGCTGTAGTATATTAACCCTACTTTTGACCTCTAATCGATGTCTTTTCAATGTATAGGATCTTAATAGTAAAGATAACATGAAAGCATATGTGTGTGAAAGCGTATCTACCACTAACCATAAATTCGAGCCTTGCATTTTTCTTTGTAACATGTCAATATTTGTGACACTAACTAAACATATTTTATTCATTTGACAAGGACTGTTACATTATATTGAAAACTTTTGTTTCAATGTCACCACCTCCCCGTTTTGACTGATGGCGAGTTAGTTTTGTTAAAACGCACGAGGTGATAGCGTATGCTCCAGTGAACTTTCCCTCCTCTCGGCACCAGAGACAAAAACCTGCAGCTCTGCTCTGTGCTGGCAGCCATCTGGCCAGCTTTCTCTCAATGCCTGCCCCACACCACACTGCAGGCAAAATTTCAGGGCTCTAGAGCTCTGTGGAGCTATTCATGACATACCAATTTCACATTTTCTGCTTGTACGCTTGCAACAATAAATGCTAATGAGGACTATGAATGACATTTTTAAAGACAATAAAAAGGTCTCCAAATCCCTTGCATATGGAGACACTATTTTCTAAACTTCACCTTCTGTTAGGGAGCCATTACACTCTAAAGGAAAAAAATAACCTAAGGAGAACAATGAGACGATCAAAGCATAAGCAAGTCCTTAAGAATTCCAAAGAAAACAATGTTTGCAAAGCTAGCTTAATGACAGATAGATTTTATGCTGATATACAGCCCTAACACTTAAGCATAGTAACTCCTTTTTTGATAACACTACTTCTCATCAGGGGGCTCAAAAACTGGGGAGGAAGAGAGGGAAGCCACAGCAAATCCTCACTTTCACTGACCACATACAGTCCCCACAAGCCACAGACTTGGACTTAGCAATTACTAATCTCTAGATGAGTCCAAAAATACTCTAAATGAGCCCAAGAATAAACTGTTATTACTAATGGATTTGGAATGCTATGCTCTCATAGAGATCACTGTACTGACCAAGTGTGGCCAAGACAAATATCAAATTATATTTTATTTCCCCAAATCTGCCTGCAATGCTATTGCTACTCAAAAAAAAAAAAGTTGCCTTTACTCTGGGTAATGTCTTTTATATTTAATTACAGACAGCTTCCCCTTATTAGGAAGATTAAAAACACTTTCAGGAAAATCCACCAGGTGGAGCAAATACACAGCAATACAAAACATTTATTTATGCTTGTACTGCCATTTTCAACGGGGGCGGGAATGGTTTATATGCAAATATTCTTACCTCTTGACCTCCCTTCTTCACCCTTTTGTCATGCATTGATCAACTTGTACTTTTTTACTACATTTATAATGGTACAAAAGCTTCATTCAAAGGGGCCTTCGTACAAAGCTATTCTTCCTGATGAGCTCAATATTAATTTGCAAGCCACAATACTCATCAGATATATAGGGGAAATTAAAGAATAGTACTATTCAGCACACACACACACATATATATATATTCAACAATATAAGATTGTGCTTGTAAAACAAATTGACAAGAACTCAGAAAACAAAGCTTAGTCTTACATCAGGTAGCAAAATCTTTGCACTGGCTGTGACTGTAATAGGCTGGAAACCTGGCTGTTCTGCATGTCTAGTTATGTGTTTATACACACAGTAGTGCTGGTAACATCCCAGCAGTACCTTTGTACGGTATGTTGGTGTTTACTATTAATGCCTTTATTTGAGCATGACATCCATCAAATATTGAGTAATTTCAAGAGGGCAAGTGAATGAGGACTGTAAATAAATATTTCAGCATAACTAGGACAGCTAAGCATTATTTCCGCATTTAAATTATTTGCTTTCCAGAGCCAGGTGAGAAAGCCACCTCATCATCAAATATTTTTACTTTCCCTGATGAATGAGGGGATCCTAATGGCACAGAGGCAAGAGGGTACATTTTTACATGAAGAGAACTAAGTCCTAACAGTACAGTGATTCTTTCTTTTATGGATAAATCTTCTCACAGTTATAATAGAGCAATCCACTGGCAGACCATGTAATTGCTAAAATGGCAAAGCAGTACTACCAAGTGAAATGCTCTAATGCAGTTCAGCATCTGGAAACAGAGCCGATTCAGTACACAGACTCATTCAACCCTCAATGATGGAAAAGCATTATCGTTCTAAGTGACAAAGAGAAGATTTTCTTCCAATTGTTTCCATCACCTTTTTCTCTCTTCCATTCAGTCCCCTCTCTTTTCTCTCTACCATCAGTAGATGGTAGAGCATTAGTCTGCTCCTAAGTTCATGAGAACATCTCCTCACTCTGCTGCACATCTCCCTTCTCCAATTCACTACGTGACCTGTTCTTTGTTCCAGCTGCCTTGGACATTCATCCTCTCCCACCTCTGCTAACCCTGAAAGCTAGAAGTTGTTCCAGGATTTGAAACTGGGAGCACTATCATAAAATATTATCCACAATTAACACATAAACAAAATTGCAACAACCAGTACTCTATCACTGAGGGACAAACAAACACTGTGCCAGCTAGGTTTCCACTACAAAACTAAGGCAGAATGGGATCCACTTACTGTGCAATCGGAGGAGCACACCACGCTTCCTAGAAACACAATGTGTTGACCTAATCTTTGTGCTTCTAATCTGACTCAGATGAATTCCATCAGAGCTAAGGAAAATTAACATACAAAATCTTTGTTTCTTTAGAAACTGGGAGGAGCCTTGAGGAACACAGGCCTTTAAGTGTATTTTTTTTTTACCTTGTGTTGTACTACACATGGTGCTTCATTGTAGCCATTCAGAAGAGAAGCAGGAGAAGAACGCAGAGGTGATTATGAAGTATAATTTCATACTAAGAGCAAATTACACCACTTAATACTAGGAGAACATCTGCAAAGAACAGCAGTATTTGGGCACAATGCAAGGTGTCAGTTTTAATAAAGCCCGAACCATTGGGAACCATTATCCACAAAAACTTTCCTTAAGCAAGATTGTCACAGCAGACACTTGCAGCAATGGCCAAGATAAATATTTTTCAAGCAAATGCTGACTTAAAACCATTATCTTTGAGGCATTTTTGAGTGGCAACCACGGTTTAAGAGCTATAACCTTCTGCCATTTTCAGAGGCACTAGACACCCGATGAGTAGGAGGAAAGACAATGTGATGGTTGTCATTACCACATGCTCAAGAAGAACTTTCATTTAATGTGTTGCTGGTTGAGGTGGGCAGTGGTTGGCTACAGGTCATGGACAGTTCAAGCACATCTGGTTATGTGTTTATACATACAGTAGTGCTGGTGACATCACAGCAGTACCATTGCACAGTATGTTGGTGTTTACTATTAATGCCTTTATTTTAGTATGACATCTGTCAACTATTGAGTAATTTCCAGAGGGGAAGTGAATTTCATCCAATAGATACAAGCAATGCTTATTTAAATTATGGCTTCTTTACAGTATAACAGGATAAAGACATTTAAAACTACGTCTAAGTAATCCACTTTTACTTAAAGGCACCTTTACACCAGAGTAGCTTAAGAAGTTCGTAATAAAGAAAGGGGTCTGAAGGATTATGTACATATTTAAGGGTTCATTAGATCACGATTATCAATCTGATAACACTGTAACAGCTCTTTTGTTGCACCATCCCCTGCAAATCCTTCTCAGATAGAGGATTAGTGGCACAATAGATGGCAATGACTCTTTTGGTTTCACTGCTCTCTTGCTGACTCCGTATGTGCACTGAAGGCTATCTCTCTCAATGAAGGATCCCCACAACCCTTGCCTGGCAATATCTGTATGCAAGAAGAAAAGTATGCCCTTATATCTGTATTGCAAATTCCTAATGAAATATTTGGAAGGGAAAATCTAAGTTACTGCTCAAAAGATTTCAATCTCACCTACAAAGTACCCAAAATCCCTAGCACATGTTATCCAAGACTGCTGCCCTAACTGTACAGACTTGGACAGAAAGCTTTCAGCATGAAAGAAAATGAAACCTTCATTAATTTTCAGCTCTCCTTCTCTACTCCTACAACCACAAATATTTACTGGAATATTTTTTTTTACTGGAACAGCTTCTGCACACAACAATAAAAGGCAATAGTCACATGCTACACTCATTTTTGCTGGAAAGGCTTATTAATTATGTTCCCTCTCTCTACTACTTGTACCTGGTGATCTTAAGTTCTGCCAGTACAACTGTTAACACCACTATGCTATAAACTCTAGTATTAAAACTGTACAAATAACAGTAATATTCTTCATTTATCATTCTTCACAAACATACACGCACACACACAAAAACCCAAACAAACCTCCAAACACCTATTCAAGGTCTTTGCCTAAATCAACACTCAGCTGTAACCATGAGTTTTACATTCCAATGAACACTTCCAATCTACTGATGCAAACCTAAGCAATGCACAGAGTCCTGTCTGCACCTTCAGCCTGTTGAGTGATCTCAATAAACAGCAGCTACGAGGAGCAAAGGCTATAACTAACCCTATCCCAACATTTAAAATTGAACACCAAACTGGACATCTAAGAAATTCACATGAATAATGAGAATGGAAGTGTTGATAGCTGACACTACTGTTTAATGGGCCGTGCCAGAAACAAACACTGGCTTGGCTTGAATCCATGGGATGAAGAAAAATAATGTTGCCAAGGACACTGAAAATTACAAACTTAATATGCCAAGTATGATGATAACTACAAAAAAAATTACCATTTTCAAAAGTTTAATTGCTGCATAGCAGTAACTACACCTCAGTTTGCTGCTCAGAAGACTTGATCTCTGAAAATAAAAGAGATCAAGCAAGGGGAGGAAGAATCAAGTAAAAAAGGCACAAATTCAGAAGCAAAAGGGTTAACAGGTGTTGTTTTAGTCGGTATTATACCAACGCCAGAATTACAAGGGAAAGCCTAAAAAGAGCCAATTTTTTTTTTATTATTATTATTATTCTTTAAAAGAAAAAAGTCAAGCCTATCTGTCACAGGGTTGTCCGGGCTGGAAGAACCGGCAGGAACCTCAAATTCCTGACCAAACCCTCTTCCACACAATGCCTCCTGAATGGAAGGAACCGAGGCCCGGCAGAGATAGCCCGCTGTCAGGAACCAGCCCTGACGTTTGCGGACAGACAGGGCTGGCCTCGCAGGATGTCAGAGCAGCAAACTGCTGTTCGAGATACTGGGTTTTCACACACTCCCAGCCTGGATGTTTTGCTCTTCAGGTAATTAAATAAGGAAACAGGGCTGATGTGTACGAGTCTGACCCCTGCGCAGCGGCTCCGTGGTTCTGCACATCGACTTCCGCACCAACCACCCTGAGCATCAGCAGAGTGTTCTACTGCTGCTCTGCTTCTCCTGACACCAGGCTCTAAAACAAATCCTCCTGGAAATATCTGCACTTTCCCCACTCCCACTCCCCTCATTTACGAAAGGCTAAATTATTTGCTCTGTTCTGCACATCTTGCTGCTTTCTCACAAAAGGAAGGAAAAAATGAAAGAAAGGGGTACTTTTGGGTAGCTGTTCTTCAGCCAGCCATTCAAAATATTAAATTTATCGGGAGGAGGGGATGAACAGGCAGAAAAATGAGGCAAGGGATTCCCAAATTAATGTTTAGTTTAAGGTCATTACTCAAAATGAAAAAGATTCCAAAAAGTCTTGCCAATTCATCCAACCAACTGCCAGACATTCGCTTATTTAGAAATAAAGTTATTCTGATTTAAGCATTATTGAAGAGTCTTTGTCTTACAAGAGGACATAAATCATAGAACCAGGCATTAGAAAAACAGAGTAGTGTTTTCTCTTTTTTTCCAAATTTAAAAAATGGGAAAAGGCAGGTGTTACCACCTATGCTCGGTGAAAACCCTACACAGGGCTGCTCTGTGACTGACCTAGTTTCTATGCTCTTTAGCCACTATTTAAACAAAAATGATTTTTAAAAAAGGCAACACATTGCTACTTCTTTCTGAAAAATCCACAGAATAGAATATTGGCTGAAAAGAGAAGAGCCCAGAAGAAAGAGGAGTACAAAAGCATGCCTGCTTGTCTGTGTTCAACACAAAGAACATTAAATGAAAACAACTGGCACGCTGCCAAATTCCTATACAGGCAAAGAGATTCAAATAAATTGATTTCACGCATCACACTGACCTGGGATCAGTGAGCAGTGGTACAATACAGTTGCTGCTCCATGTGGGGCAAAGCCCATTAACGTTATCGGAGCCACAATACATGGGTGGNCACAGAGAAGGAACCCAAACTCTGCAAACTCAGGGGAAAAAATCATTTTGGAAAAGGAACTTGAACTGGAGTGCTTGGTTTCAGTTTACTAATATCATACTGCAAGAGCTCGTCCTCTGCTCACCTCAAAGGCTTCAAAGATCGTACTTTCAAATGAAAATAAATACTAGTGTCACACATACACACTCCCCCTGCATTCTACTTTTAACAGAGTTGTTCTCAAACTCAGTTATTCTCTGTAAATTTCCTCCCTTCCCCATCCGCTAGCGTTTTAAATAGATTATGGGTTATTTTCTTTGTACTTCAAAAGCTGGATTCTTGCCCAGGACACTCTTACTGGCTCAGAAAGTAAGCTGGAGAAATCGCCCACTGCTCTTAACTTGCCCAAATCAACCTGACCTAGAGAGAAAAATGCCTTATTTGCAAGGTAGCAACGAGTAGGGCAACAGTTCCTTTTGCGGAGTCACCCATACACACTCTCTCACACCAGAGAACTCTCTCCAAACCAGCTATTTCAAATTTCACTTTCTGACGAGGTTTGAAGTAACCCATGTGTGCCATGGAGTCTCTCCTTGTCGTCCAGGCTTTGGTTTTTATTAAGCTCTCTCACACTCCAATCAAGAGCAATGCCAGCAAGCCACAGGTGTGCGCCACATGAACAGATGAAAATCTGATTGCAAGGACAATTCGCTGTCTATAATACACTTGTCCTCTTTTGCATCTGTGGTATTTTAGAAGGGGGGTTTATTATTTCCATTGTACTCTTTAAGATACATCGGTAAGCAAGCAATTGTTTTGAAGATGAAAAAGGAAACCAAGAAAAAAAATAGCAAAAAAATGGTGAGGATGCTTGAAAGGGGTCGCATCAGCAGAGGCAGTCAGTGATACAAGAGGCTGTTACTTCAAGGAGGCAATAGATCCAAAACACCTTTTATTTTGCCTTTTATTCCATTTTGGTTTGAAATAGCAAATCAAATCTTGGTCACAGCAAAATCCATATTAAGTTAAGCTTCTAATAGTATTGGCTTCACCTCAAATCACTCATTCAAATTAAAAAAAAAACTCATTGAAAATGTGGAGCTTCTTGGGCCTTTTAAGACTAAAATTTTTGAGCATGTGACAAACACATCCAGATGTAGGTACTTTATCCAGTCACCTCAATTCAAGTAAATGTCAAAATGGAAATGCCTAAAGATCTAACAACAGTTCACCACCACTGATCACTCTCTAATTGCTATAAAGCAGTATTGGATTCTTCATCACCGCGGTGAAAACTATACAGTATCCTTAACTCTGTAAGATGTGTCACAGAGAGGATGTGTTTATTTGGGTGTAAGGCTACATTGACAGAACTGCACAGGAAAGGGAATCAATTAGTACACAGCAACGTCACAATGGCAGAGATGTGCCTGTACCCACATGATACACACACAACAGTGAGTAAGAGAGGTAAGGTGCTGTTCCCTCCCATTTATGAATACTTCAGTAGTACCATCAGATCATCTGGCTTTATAAAGATGAAGTGAATTTTAGTCACATTAATTCCCTTTCTATAAAAATGAATGGTATTACGAAACAAGCCCTTCTCCCAAATTTCCATTATCCTGCATGTGCTCTGACAGCAATAAACGACAATAAGCTTCCCATTAGCATGCCAGCACTGCATGCTTCAGGTACGACATCTTTAGTTTTACATTTATTTATTTTTAAAATCCTTTATGAAGAGCCATGTGGCAAAAGAAACCAACCAACAACCACCTGTACAGGGTGCACTTGCACTTTAAAAAATAGACTGTAGATAGTAAAAAGGAGAATTAGTCAGAAGCTACACACTGCTAAATTAGCAAAATAAAACACAAGAAGAAACCCTGCTAAGATTATTCATTCTCTTCCAATGCTGCATACAGGAAGGTCCCAGAGAAGCACTTACTTGTTTTAAACTGAACAAGGAACTCGAATTAGAATGCAAATTCATTTTTAATAGGATTTAATTTTTTAAAAGTATGTTCACACTGGTGCACAAAACCTCAGGCCCAGCCCCTTGCCACAAGGCAATGAGCAGAGGCTCCCACTGGCGCTCTCAGCTGTTCTCCATCTCTCCACACCCCACAGACAGAGGAGCCTGGGCCATGGTGTCTCAGGTGGGAAAATAAGTGATATCATCAAGGCTCAGCTACCTTTAAAACTAACCAGAACGTAGCCTAGAGTACTCAGACATTGTTCACCTTATTTTGGTATCATACTCTATCAAAGTTATGTCAGGTGATATGGTCCAACACTGAGAAAGTAAGTTATCCAAGTGTGTTGGAAAGCATTTAAAATCAGTTTAGCAGTTTCTTGCCATCCAGACACACCATTTTAGGAGAAAAAATGTAGTTACAGTAAAGATAGGAATGACAGTCATGCATTATCTAGAAATTTTGTCCTGCAATAGCAGATTTACTTTTCCGGTTTGGTAAAAATCTTTACACACAAGAAGCAGAAATATCCATTCTCAGTATCATCTCAATCAAATTTATCACAGATTCCCAACACAATGAGTTTACCAGAGGCCTCCCCTAAACTACAAACAAGCATTATGCCAATGTGATTACAACTGTCCCTTAACCTGGTTGCAAATACTGTTCCACCTCACACTTCAGGAAACTGAACTTCATTATTTCCACAACCCAGCCAATAATATTTACATGACATATAAAGAGCAACTATGTCATCAAAACACACAAAGAGAACCCCACCGTAAAAAATTTCACACATATATATTTAAGATTTTAGAAAAGTCATCACTGATGGGATATTATTGGCATTGTTGTACTCTTTCTCAGTGATATCAAAACAAAGACAGCACCTTCATTGATTTAGGCAGACTCTTTGAAGGCTGAAAGGAAAGATTTCTTTTTTAATTACAGTTTACAAGGCAAGGTACAACCATTAAAAATAACTTCTAAAAGGTATGCATATAGTAAAATCAAATATTTTTCCATTCCTTACCTTGACAAAATTCAAAGTTCCCTTTTTTCCGGCAGTCACCTATCACTAAACTCAGTGCTCTCCAAGTGTTTCTTTTGACAGATATCATTCTCCACCAATCGTTTTGCTAATTTCCTCTTTCCTTTTCTGACTGGGACAGATATTATGTTCACCAGCCCAGAGATCAATCTTTTCTATTGACAACAACAAATGAAAGAAGGGGGGAAAAAAAAAAGCATATATCACAGCCAGTTTGAAGCACCACACCCCTTCATTTGCATTATAATAGTAGTCTTTTAAATAAAAAGGGAAGACAGAAACGTTATCATTCTAAACCAATTAACCGCATTTTCATAGCTAATATAAGGCAGCACTTTAAAACTGCATCAATTCTTCGACAAAGGCTGTTTCACAACTTGCTCTGTTAAAAAAGTTGACATACAGAAGACAACAAACTAAGGGCAGCCTATATTATACCTATTAGTCAGCTCTATAAAAATGCTGTTGTAAATACATTTACATAATACAAAATATTATATACTTTACCTGGTTCAACAGAAGCTCTAGAGAATCATTTATTAAATGAAAGTGGTTACTACAGAGAGAGACCTTCCAATTGCTATACTGATTCGTACTTGTAAGTCATAACAGCAAACATTTAAACAAAGAAAGGCAGATCACAAAGCTATTGATATATTTACAAATCATCCTCCCACTTCTGAAAAGACAATTTCCCTCCCACTCCAGCACCTACAGAAACTGTTTATTTGGGTTACTCAAATATTCTGTCATTTGTATGAGTCTGTATTACAGTGTTGTCAGTTTTTCCAAGACATTAATAAGCTTTTCAGGGGTTCACAATTATGTCAAGACAGAAAGGTTTTCAGAGCCAGGCACACACAGTTACGTACATGCTTCAGTCTGCAACCACTACTCAGGTATTTCGGGACATAAAGTTAAGCATGCATAAGGAGCTGCCGCAGCTGCATGCATGAAACCCAGCTCAGCCCTCTCCTGGACTAGATCTTTCTGCAAAAAAATGCATCGCCCGAGGGCATTTGCAAAAGATCACTTGCTAGAAATTGCAATCTATCCCACAAACAAGCACCCTTCCCAAATCAAACAAACCTTCCCAAGTTAAGAAGTTCACCGATGGCCTTTCTTTCCAGTGGCCCGCAGCCCTGACAGAAGCCAAAATCTCACTGATTTTAGTGAAAACAAGTGGTAAGGACTGCAAGACTCTACTCAAAATTTGGCAACTCTGGAGCTTTCAATGTGACACAACTGCCACTGGTATTTGGAAAAAAATCTCCACAATGGGGTTAGGACTCCTCAACTTGCGTACAATAACTGTTTTTCTAAAATGATTTTTATTTAGTATAAAATTCTCGACTTGTCATAATGTTCTTACCCAGGCAATAAATTTACCTTTCAGTTGTGCCTTACCGTGAACTGTGTACTTTTCAATTGCCCAGACTTTTGCATAACACTTTACCTTTCCATAAATGCATACAACATTCTCTGAATTGTTGTTATTGTTTCATCTGATTTTTATGGCAATAAACTCACGCCCCTACCAAAACTGAAAAATCCTTCACTGACCATGTGAAGGATTTTTTTCATATTAATTTCACTGAAATTATTTAAACATTAAGTTTTCTACCGAGTGATGATAGCACAATCTGGATGAAATATGGTCTTACAGTGGAACATTAAATTAACATCATATTTTGGATTCAGAATTACACACAGCAGTCATCTCTAAAGATGTATTCATGTTTTGCTAACCTTTACTAATTTGGCCACTAGAAACAATTATGATCAAATATGCTAAATTATGTAACTTACAACAATTCAATATTTGTGTCTGCTGAATAGCATACTCTTTTTTCATGGCTGGTGAAAGACTTAAAAACTCTTATTGTAAAAAAATTCTGACTCCAAAAAAAAGTACCCATCTGTCATCCACTTTACAATGAAGACATCAGTTCAACTTACTACTCTTTGTTTCAGACCCATGTTCATTTTTTCTACATGCCACGTTTTCAAAAGTGATGGATGCATTCTGCTATACCCATTCTACACTAATCTCCTTTCTTAAATATATTTTTGCTTCCTGAATTGTAAACTGCTGCTGTTGCTCAAATGTACACACAAAATTGTCCAATGTCTGAACTTCACTGAAAGCAGAATGCCTCAATTTGTAGTCTTACAAGAGTGTTATAAAAAAAGGATCAACATGTTGTATTACCATGGAAATTTTGAAAAACATGCTTTCCCAAACAAATATTACTTTTTCTCAATGGTATGAAGTAATGAAAACCACATGTGTAAATCTGCGATCCGTGCAGTAGTTCAAGCTGCAGCTAATAGAAAATACAGAGAGTGAACTCTGTCATATAAAGGATTCTTGTTACAGAAATATAATGTGAAAACCAGATGCAGACAGAAAACCTTAATCACAGATGGGAATGTAATCACTGGCATACAGAATACTTTTTTGATCAATCTCAACCATATGAGAAATGTATTTATTTTCTAAGGAATGCAATAACTCTAGAGAGTCTTCTATTTGAATTCAGTTAACCTCATATTCACAGTGCTTTTATCTTATATGTGGAGAGAAGGGGGATAAAAACCAAGCCAAGATTTTTAGAGGAGCCATTGGCTCTGGCAAATCATTCTTGTATCAGCTTATCTTTCAAGGAATTAATAGGATGTAAAGACTACAAATATGAGGATCAGCCTCTAAAGAAATCATTCATTATTGTACTTCCTAGTTACCGCCAGAAAACCCTTCATCACCTAGGCATTTCTCCACTTAAATTTTTCCTTTAATATGTGGTTCTTCAGAAATAGAACGCTAAGAGCAGCACACTGTCGCACTCAAGTTCTGTGACTCGGAACCTGAGTCCTCCAGCAAAGAATCTCCCTTTATAAAAGCTGAAGAGTCATCAGTTCAAAACTAAGTTTACTTGGGGCTTCCTTCTAACTGCTGGAAGTCCCTTCAAATGTCCTCCACCCACACAGCTCCTGGGGGTCAGCAGGAAACTAAGGACCACAGCACACAGCAGCTATGCAGATACATCAAATGTCTAAACAGCAGATTGCCTTCTACCAACTATACAGACCAAGGCAGGACCAAGATAACAGTTTTCATTGCTGGTGACATCTATGCTCAACTTTTAAGAAATGGAAGCACCATAATAGTAGTAAATGCATCACGTAAAACATAGACTATTACATCAAATTGCAATATACTAAAAAAAAAACCCAAACACCCAACCAAAACCAAAAAACCCAACTTGTGCTAGAAAATAAAACTTAAGGAAGAGGCATTCAGAGATTACAAGCCTCCAGGCTTTTGGTACCAGCAGTGGCAGTTTACCTCCTGGCAGTCCCTGATCCCTGCTGCACCCACCTCCTGGAGATACCCAGTCTACCCAAGAATAAACAGCACCGCCTAATTGTCACAGTTCGCAACCAAGCGTATTAAGGTAACCCAAAGTTGGTATCAATTTATTTTAATAATACTAAATAACATAAACCACAATTACTTGGTAGCTGTTACACTATCAGCGAGAGGGAGTGACAAAAGCCTTTGAAAGGTACAGGGTAGGCAGATTCTCCCTCTCCCTTACTCTCTTAGAGCCTGTAAGTCCCATTACCATCATCTCATTTTAAGTATCTGCTGTTAAGAGGACACAGTCATTTCAGTACCCTACCACAAGATTCCCAGCAATGGCTCAGCACAGGTGTTTATCAGACTAATTCTGCTGAAGTTCCTGTAAAGATGCTTCCTTAATTGAATGCCTGTAATGCTAGGTGAAATTTGAAGTTCATTACTTGTTTTTTCCCTCACATGTTAACAACTACCAAACCAATTGATGAAAATACTTTGATTCCACCACTGACATTGAAGTTTTTTTAAGCATCTTGTCTCTTCTGCCATTTAACTTGAAATTTTTGAGACTGCAGCACTGATAGATTGAAATCAACATTTAACACTAAAGTAATATGGGCTGAATATGCTTATTTCTAAACAAGCATGCCTAAATTAATAATAAACTTTGGCCAGATATTTATTTTCATTTGCATGTTTTTCATAGAGCATCATCATCATGTGTGTAGAGTGCTAAAAATGGAGTGAAATCTTCCAGCTGTAAAACAGTTCCACGTGACAAAACAGAGAGGGATTCTGAAAACTCCTGCTTCATGTCATGTGTGAGTGTGTATGACTGTCTTTTTTTTTTCCCCTCTTCTCTCACCTAATTTCATCTGTGAGAGACTGTCCCTAGAGGACAAGAGAAGAGAGACCCAATTATATTGAGCGGTTGGTTTCTCCAAAATGAAGGCATCTGTTCCATGCCAACAACTTCCACATGGAAGAAAAACAGAACTTTGAAGGCATCTGTGTTCATGGTTGACAGTTGCAGATCTTAGGGTCTACTGTAATTGCCCAGCTGCAAACATGATTTGGTTGCTGCTGTTGTCAGCTGGTCTCCTTGCACTGAAAAGGGAGCTTAAATAGCAAATAGCTGGATAAAAATTAGATATTCTTCCACAATACTGACACCTTTTCCCTTCTGAAGGAGGTATTTTTCCTGGTACAATGGGTTTGATGGAAGTAAATTTTGAAATGGGTTGTAAACTAACATTTTACAAAATATTCTGCTTTTAAATGCTACTCTTTAAATAATAAAAATGTGCACCAGTCCAAGAATAATGTATTCATTATCTGTTAGTACCTCAGACTGGTATTTTGGAAGAGTGCTTCAGAAACCAGTATGATTCACCAGTCACATAATCCTGCAGCACACCTTCTTCAGTAGTCTCAGTAAAACCAAGAGTACACCTGAGCTCAGAGTTTTCCCCTCAAATGCATATGACACATAAATAACTAGTATGGTATTTATTACTCAACTCACGTTACTTCCAACATGAGTGGATACTTTCCAAAAGACACTTCAAGAAACATTACTGGTAGTTCAAAACCTGGCTTACAGCATTGGGTGTGACACTTGCAGTGAGATACTCAGCGATGCTATGCACCTTCACTGCTAAAAAAAAATCAAACAAGCTGTTAACAAGAAGCTCATCCAAAGCAGCAAGACCCTAACTGATTTTCAAAAGCATGGCACTGAGTGCCATTTAGGGATCCCCATATCTTCCTGCTGCAGTTTCAACAAAGACAATTAAAACTGTCCTAAGCAGAAAATGCACTTACATTCGTACCCCAAACGACTCACCAGATAAAAGTGGACCACAGATTCCAGAAATATTTCACGCACCTCATGAGTTTTATCAGTTTTCTTACCTAGGATTTCTATCAATAAGTTTAAAGAAGGAAGACACTGTATGATAGGGAAATACTTTTTTTTTTAATAGAATTTTTTGTTATTCTGCTGGATTCCAGCTGCAATCCCAGACACACTCTACAGCAACAGGCATTCAGCCTTCCCAGCCAGGTAGCCACACAGCTTAGGAAGGATGGTGAGGATTCCCAGGCAGTTTCCCTTGCCTGGCACATACCTCAAATCATTATGAATGCCTGAAGTAGTGAACCTGGGGAGACACAGCAGACCTGACATTTCCTGATCACTTCTAAATTACCTCCAGGAAGGACAAGAGTTGGGAGCGAGGACAATTAACACAGCCACCTGCTTCCTGTGACCTCCTAGGGGGCAGACACAGCCACTGATGATTTGCTCTGGCAATGTCACTGAGGTCCTGCCCATGCTTCTCTTCCCAGAGAAGTTATAGGATAATAAAAACAATAGTGGCCAATAATAGCTCTGTAAGAGATGGTCAAATTTAGGCCTGGACTTACAAAAAAACCAAAGAAATTTAACATCAAAACCTGCTCATGTGAAGAGGATGGGACAAATAAATCTCAGAATGTGGAAGGAAAATTCTACATTGATTCCGTCCTTAAAAGTGCTGTAGCTATTATTTACTGTGGCTGTGCACTTCTCTGGAAAAATCTGGAGCAGGCAGCTGGCTTAAACACAGTTTAAAACAGCTCTTGGGATACATAAGTTGAGAAGAATCTTGGCCCCACAGGCTCGACAGAAATCTCTGAGAGTATTATTACAGAAGCAATAGGCTTTTTCTCTCCTCTATATGGAAGTCTCATCAGGTAAGTCTCTGATTTACAATTCGAAAAGAATGCCTTGCTTTACATTAAGACCTGAGCTATCCCACTTTATTAAGGACATATCTGGATCTAAGTCTCAAAATTGATCCAACAAAGTATTGTCAAGATCACAGATGTGAGATGGGAGCACAGACCCTCACACTGGCATTTAAACTAAAGAAACCTTCAGTGAGAATTGGGCATGTGAATACCACGGAAATTCTCAGCTCTAGTATTTTAATTCAATATTTGTAAGCTCTGCTGATCCACGGAGTTGCATTAATTTATCATGGTGCACATAAATGCATATAACATCCAGAAATTATGCTAGGCTATTCAGTTCAGTAGGATATTCACACCTGCAGCATGCTTTAATACAAGTTGCAGCATGCCTTTCCAGCACTAAGTGGTTTGCCATCAAGCTTTAAAAATAATAAATATACAGTCATGAAACAGCTTTTGCTTAATGGTTCCTAGAACTCAGTGATTTCACTCACTAAAACACTTTCTATAACGTTATCCTTAAATACTTTTAGCAATGTCACCATTAAAATAAAAAAATCACTCTGGCACTACCATCCACTGATGGCAAACCTGCAGATGCCATTATCCCCACATTTGTTGGCAGCTTTCTCTGGCACCCTTATGCTTTAATGGCTCTGGCAACAAACCCCACCTGGATGTCACTGAAAATGCTTCTTTGGAGCACTCTTCCCAAATGTCCTTTGCAGCAGTATTGTTCTGTCTCCTTCGTTGCACCTTAGTCATCTCATTTTCTGGCAATAGCCTCACCCTCCCTCGCTGACCAAAGCTGGCCTGAGGGAGCTCTCTCCCTGAACTTGTCTAATGCACGTGTAATTCAATGTTACAAAGAATACCCCAAGAGGATTTTGGGACAGTATCTTTGCTGCTCAGGTTGGGTGTTCACTCATATCCCAGCTTTAAAATTCATTCTATTACATCTAGTAACTCAACATGACCAAATCAATGGCCAGCAAAGCACAGGTACAAAACCCTATGTAATCTGATGCTTCATTAGAGACTTGGTTAAACCTTGTGAGTAACCTAAGGCCACACAAATTTACTCAACGTGCCACACAACCTGTCATGACAGCATGCAGAACCAGCATCCTGATACTGCCATTACAAAAATAAATGAAACAAAAGCCAGAAAATGTATTCTGAAAAATAAGTAATTATGGGAAAAAGTGGTGACATGGGGGCTGAAATGGGGGGTTTTGCCCAAGCTATTTAAAATGACACCTGAGCTACAACCATAAAGGGCACCTGTGTGGTCACCATGAGAAACCAAAAACTGTAGACAGTAGGTCTCCAAAGAAAAGGCACCACAAAAGAAAATGGCTAGTGGTAATGCCTACTACTTACACAAACTGCATCTTAACATCCAACATGGCAGACATACATAAGCCTCCTAGAGCTTCAGAGTAACTACAGTATGGTACAATCTGTAATGGTCATAAAACAATCACCCCAGATGCTTGTCAAAATTCCTGAGGTTTACTCTCTGCATGAACTTGGCTTTTCATAAATGATACCTTTTTTATTACATGCCACTGCCTACCACCATGTGCATATTAATTCCACTCCACTAGGTGGAGTCTTCTGTCTTTCCAGATTGCAACCTAATTTCCAAAAGAACATATTATCTATTCTCCATGAACTTTGCATATTTACTGTAAGCACCATTCCTACCAATCGTGATAGATATGAAAGTGGCAATAAATCAAATGCCTTCTGAAATGACTGAAGAAATCATGAACTAGCCCATGAAGATTCCATATCAGCATGTTGCAATATAAGATCATTCAGGAATATTGTAGCTGTACAGTTCTGTAACACAACCGTACTTTTACAAATACTACATTCAACAAATAATACTGAGTAAAAAAGGTATCTCTTAAATAAGTCATCATATCACACATGTCCAAAAACTATATACAAACAAAACTAAGTTGCAGAACTTCCATTAGATTCTTTGTGTGCATTCGGAAATATTCTGAATATCTAGGACGTCCTTCCTTTACAGGCATCCCAAACCGTGTTAATGAGAGGGAACATTAAAGTATTTCTTTCCATACTCACATTTCCATTCACAACCATGGGCATTAAATATGGCAATTATTCAATAGGAACATCAAAACTGCACACAGCATTTTTGGCAAAGAATAAGAAAAACAGAGCACTCCCATGAATGTGCTCAGAACATTTAGATAAGAAAATCTGGATACCTTGCATCCAGCTACAATCATTCTTTTGCTGCAGGACTCCACCACAACCTCTGTGAAAAGTACCAGAAAATCCCATGACCAGAGCACAAAGCTCCTTGATTTAAAAACTTCAGGTAGACAAGTATCTCCACAGTATCTCTGAGACAGAGCATTTGCTCAGCAATACTGGCGAGCAGAAAGCCCCGCGCAGGCACCGAGCACAACGCGAGGCTCCCAGGGCTCCGCCACCCCCGGGTCAGCCGAGGTAGGGCCTCCTCAGCACGGCTCCTGCTGTTGGCAGATATCACGAGCTATTTAAGGCTACAGACATTTTGCCCCAATCGGCCATGTTTTCTGTAATATTTACTTCTCATACATATGTCTATAACTATGTATACATCCCACAGAAGGTGAGGTTTAACAGGGTTAGCTTTGTTGGGGAAAAGAAGGTTTGGAGGAAAGGAAACAACTTTCATGTTGAGAAGATTTGAATGTAGTGACTGTCACGGGATGTAAACACTCTACTGGGGAGGGAGGCTTTTTTGTTATGTTTCAGGAGTACACAGAGTTTTGGATAAAATCTGTATAAATAATTATCTCTCTGTCATTCAACATAAATTTATGCACATGTGTGCATAAATTGTCCCAGAATACAAACTATAAAGTAGACATGCCACAGACTTCTAGACAACCTACCGCTAGCAACAGATCTCACACAAAATTGATTCTATATTTAAATTTCAGTTTATTGAATTGTAATTACTTCTGATCTTAGATCACTTTGAGAAAAATCCCCCCAAGGTCAAAAGTTTACAAATTCAACTGCAAAACCAAACCAAAGCATCATCAAGGCACCTTCCTATACAGACACCTACAAAAAAATTAGTTCCTGACCCCTAGATTAGATTAGAATCCAACAGCTAAAACCCATTCTAATATTAAAACCAAATAATTCTCTATGTTGAAATAAAGCAATAAAAGCTCTCATTCTATTATGCACATTTACTCATGTTATGTACACAGGGCTCCACAGACGTAAAAGTGAATTGTCAGTTCTTCATTTAGACCCTTATTTATAAAATTAACAAACACATACCCTTTCCACTAGGTTGTTGGTGGTGTGTTGTTTAGAGGGTTTTTTTAATTAAAAACCAATAATGTTATTTTCTCCAGAGATGCCTGTGACAGAAAATGTATGCTCTACCAATACTATGCTTTCAGGTCATAAAACTCACTTGGATTAGCAGCTCCATAGCAGTGAATATTTTTGTATATATGTATTCAAATCTAATACAATCATTTCATTTACCATGGAAAAAGTTACTGCAAAATCCCCACTAACTAAAATGTCCTTGATGAGCCTAAACTTAAGATTTGCAGCTATATTAGGAATGAAACAAACCAAATAATGTTGTCATACTCTGAACATCCTTTACTTCCACAAGGTCCTCAGTGGTAAGTAAAGCTGTATTGTTGCCATGGGAAAATAGCCATCATTTTAAGATACAGTCATAGTTTATTCATAAAATTATTTTAAATGTAGGAGTTAAATCCTTTTACCAATATAGTGACATTCAGCTATCCAGTGTCATTTTCCCAGTCCAAACAGATATGGTCCTAGTTGTATAATGCCATTTTATCTGCTGAAGATAAAAGTGCCGATAAATAAAAATGCACATTAGGCAGGAGATTTTTCAGAATAGGTTTTTTTTTTTTCCCAAATAACCCACTTGCATTAACAAAAGATTGCAATGGCTTCCAAATTATAGGGTGTTATTTTTAGTGGAAGTAGTTCAATATTCATATTGGAGCAGATGTAGCAGTTTAACAAAACAGCTCTTCAAATCCTGCACAAATTGAAAACAGGAAAACTGATTGCATTTTCTCTTATCACTTTCCTTTTCTGAATTGACACTTTTGGCCTTCTGAAAATTTACACATGGCTTTCATCTCAACAGCACCTGCTGATCAAACAGAAACCTAACATTTTCAGGAAAATGGTATAAAGGGCTAGTTTTCTTTTTACCATCTTAAAGGGCATCAGCAGTCCACTCGATGGCAACAGTTGCGGAGTAGATGGCACACTCAGAATACATTTTATATTTTCATTCCACTCTTCCGTATTTGCTCTTTGTCTGCTTTAAATTAATTTTAATCTCTATCTCTGCCTTACCCTGATGGGCTCCGTTCTACAGTCAGCTAGATTTTAAAGATGATCAGAAAGCCTTTGAAATACTAGACACGCTGCATGTTCTGCAGACAGTGGGTCTTCTTTATATATGCATTTATATACAATCATATAAATTGATATACAGTTATCATGCAAATGCCCATATTGCACAGACATTTCTTTTTATGGTGCTTATACTAAGGAAAAAAATGTGTATATCAATCCACCATAGTCTCACTGCTTTGAATTCCCTGAGCATTGTGATAGAGCATGTTGAAGGGAGAGAAACTCAATGGCCATTTATTTATTTCAAAGTTTTTCTTTGTTTCCTTTGCAATCTTCAGACTGGAAGTTGAGCATCGAGACTGGGCTGAGATGCTGCCATTGGTGCACATGGCGAGCATGCAAATAGCACAACCAGAAACCTTTGGGCTCCTGCAAAAGTTAAAGGTATCAAGTCATGTGTATAAAAAATAAAATGTAAGTACCTTTCTATCCTGTCTGCTCCTGAGCCTGTAAACTTTGAAGTGCAGCAGCAGGTAAGCAGGACCATCTTCCCTTGTACATAATTCTAGGTGTAATTAAAGATACTCCTGAAACCTGCTATGTGTCAGCTTCTTAACTGATAGAGCCTTAACCCCTCTGAAGTACTCTGCTGCCATCCATTACCATTCTGCTTCAGTGATAAGGTAACCTGAAGGCAGAGATGACATACAGTAATATATGTGCCACTCCAGACAGTTGGTTCATGAATTTCAGTGTTTCATCATGCTCACTGAGGCAATCGCAAACCTGAAATGTCAATATGTTCAGTCAATGGAAGTAAAATAATGGGGCTCTATTGTCTTACCCTATCGATCTGCTGCTGTCAACAAGAATACATGCCCCCGTAGCTTTAAACAAATTTTAATTAGGCTTTTAGTTACCGGATCATATCTATATATCTGCACAAACACTTGACAAAGTGAAACAGTAATATAAATATTTCAAACTTTTAAATATAAAGGTAATTGTTTAATGTTGCTTTAAGATATGACCACTGATAAAGCCGTTTGCCAGAGCGGCGTGCGTGCACGCACTTAGCATGCAAGTCATCTTAATCTAGGAGAGAACTTAGAAAGCACCACCGAAAGTCCGTCCAAAACAACAAAAAAGTCCCCGTCCTCCCCGCCCCNTCATCCTCTGCGGGGATTTTGTAAGCCAGGAGCATTCACTGAAAGCGGCCCGTGAGTGAGCGGTGGGTGCCCGGCCGTGACAGCCCGCCGCTGTCAGCGCCCCGCGGCCCCGCCGCCACCCCAGCCGGGGCTCCCCCTCCTCGCCCCGTGAAACACCCACGCGAGCCGCTCTCTGCCCGCCTTGGGCTGTGTTTAAAGTGGGGTCCCTCGGTCCCCTATTGTTCTGCGGCCACCTCCTCCCTCCCCTCAGCGCGGCCCGGGGACGGGGGGAGGCAGCACAACAAAAAGCAGATCCCCTCTCCCCACCGGCTAATCTCTGCCCATAAATTCCCCGCCCGCACCGGGGGAGAAGTTACATCTTCACTTCTCCCCGCGCCTATCGACTTGCGCAGCGCCGAGGGAGCCGGGCCGGGCGGCGTGAGGCGGCGAGGAGGGTCCCTCAGCCCGCCTCTCCGCCTCTCCCTCCCGCGGGTGGAGATTTTACCTTCCGGCGGCGGGAGGGAGGAGGAGGCGCCGGCGCGGCCCGGGCTTTGTGCGCCTCAAGCGCCTCGCAGCTTATCTGCGGCGCAAGGACGGAGCATCGCGCCTCCGCGACCCCGCCGGCGCGGGGGGAGCGGGACGGCGGCGTGCATCGGGGCGATTACGGTATCAGCACGGCCCAGATGGCGGCCCGAGGATGTGCGAGGCAGCGGGGCCGGGGCCGGCGCGGCGCGGGGTCCCCGGGGAGGCCGCGCCCGACACGAGGAGAGGCGCCACCTCCGCGCCGCCCACCGCGGAAGAAGGCGGTGGCGCTCGGGGTGCCCAGGTCTGTGCGTGTGCCTGACCTCTGACAGGCGTTCGGCCTGGCTCTGACCCTGCAAGTTGCCCCGACACCTTCGTGGGATAAGGACCCTGCCAGAGACGCGCAGCTCTGGCTCCCCCGGGCTCCCCTACCTGAGGTCTCTTCCAGTCCCACCAAGGCGATGTTTCCTTTGGTTACCTTCAGCCCGGCTCCCACCTCACAGACCATATCTACTTCCCGCACGGAGCATGACAGCTCCTGGCCTAGAAATTCCCAGAGCGGTCAGGCAATGTATCCGCTCCTACTTTGGCCGAGTCCCGACCTAGCTCAACCTCGCCAGGGGCGTAAAAGCCTAAAAACAGCCCCGCTGCTACAAAGTGGTTGTACCTTTCACCAGAGGATGAGCGGTAAGCCGGAGTAGGTGCCTACACTTCACAATTCAGGTTCTGAGAAAACAGAGGGGCTATTTTGTCGGGATTCATCAAAGAGCACAGGGTTAGCACGAGGTATCGGCAGGGGAGGCAGCAAAGCAGCCTGGCCTGACTACCAAGAACACAGCCAGCCAGCAGAATTGGTTATGCCAGCACCAGGCTGCCAAGCGAATTCTGTGCACTCGGGTTTTAAAGTTTTTAAAATGTTTCTCCCAAGGAATCAACATTTATTTGTAAAGGAAACACATTTCCATTGTGCGTCTGCGAGAGAGCACCGAACAGACTGGGATGAGGACAATGACAGCACGCTGGAGTGAGACTGTCATTGTTCAGTGCAGAACTCCTTCCAAAATCACTCGTCCAAGATAGCAGTTTTTTCCACAAGAAAAGAAATAAAGGGAATTTGACACATAATACAAAGTGAAAACCAGAACCTAGATGGGGGAAGGGCATGTGTGTGAAAATCGTGTCACCGCAATGAATGTCAGATAAAAAGGGGTCTGTCACAAATCCTCCACTAATCCAATAATGCGAAAACCTCTTGGTATCACTGAGATGTAGCACAAGGTAATTTTTTTTTTTGATTTTTCATAAACCACTGTATATGTTTAGCCTTGGAAAGAAAGCAATTGGGCAAACATTTTTATCGCAAAACCGGGACTTTGATTTTTCAATAAGGGCAAACTGATTTTCACATGTCAAAAATTTACTATGCATTCCTCAGCAAGTATTTTTACCCTGAAGAAGGGCCACTACTCCCTCAACTTCCTCCAGTTGTCAGTTGTGTGACAACCATATTTAGAGGTAATAAGACAGGTCATATTACAAAAGTTAGTCAACTCATTTGAAACCTTAGGTCCTAAACTTAATGGTATATTCTATGCATTTTTAAATAAAAGTTACTTATTAATTCAACCTGCAAGGTAACACAGAGCTTTCTCTCTGCATGTGTTCTTTCAAACTATTATACACAAATGACAGACTGTTCTTTTTCGATATTTCTCTTACAGAGCTTTTCCTTGAAATACATGCATATCTTTCCATGAACTAATTTAGGATCAGTCAGATTCTCATCTCGCAGGGCCACCATGTGCACCTAATATCTATGTTGGCCATAATTTTATTACTCAAATCACAATTCTCTAAAGAAAAACTAATCCAGGATCCTTTCTAATGGAAGCAGTTTGCTGCAACAACATTCACATTTAAAAATAAAACAATGTGTGTTAATAAAATAAATACAATCAGAGTACAAATGTGTAACAGAAGTGGCATTCCATAAGCACAGCTGTCTCAAAGTCCAAGCTGCAGGCTAGAAATCTTAATTTCAACTGACTCTCTCATAATAATGGGTTACCTTCCTCTAAAGCGTAAAGTCCATCTGCCCCAGGCAGATAAGTTTTGAAGCATTAAAACAGATAAAAATCTAACATTTTCTTTCTTACATTGAATATGTGAATTCTAGTGTGCTATAATGTGAGAATTCCAACATATGACCATTGTGGCATAATATCTCATAGCTCAGCTTGTCATTACTTCACTTGTAATTCTTATGTTAATTATGTTCATAATTACTATAAACAGATGTGGTAGAAATTCACGTGACCTTTTACTGCAGAATGCATTTCTCACTCTTTCCACTTTATTGTAGTAATATGTTAAACCAGAGGAAAGTATTTCTGACACATTCTGCATGTATGTGTGTACATATTTAACATGTAACCATTTCTACCTCATATTTCAGCCAAAGGACCACCTACCTGCCAGTACATTGACATGAAAGTGATGATAACTCAAAAGTCTATCCTGAAACATACCCCTGAAAGACTGCTTACAGTGAAGCTTTTTGATTAAGCCTAGCTAGAGCCATCACTGAAGCCTAGGACTTAAATGGAGCACTGCATTTTTATTCAGCACTTTTGTTAATGCAGCAGTATCTTGCTTTACAACTACAAGTACATAACAGCCATACAGCAATTTATTTTACTCACAAACCAACCATCACCGTCTGTACACAAAACACATTTACAATAAAATCGCTATGGATTTCATTAAGAGAGAGCCTGCTCGAATTTCATTTCTTTGGACCTAATCTATAATTAGTGTGGACAGACAGGTGCAAACCCTTCTCCTCTACAGATGGCTACTGGAAATGGTGCAAAATAGCTCCTTCTGTTTAAACAACACACAGATAACCTGCTCTGCTCTTATCACTTACAATTACCTCCATTATACTGAACTAATGTTTACCTTAATAAAATGTCCACTGTTCTCTAAACGTTATTTGGAAACTTTCATATCAATGGCAGAAAAAAAAAATTAAGATGGAAGTCAATGTCTGTCAGATGAAAATGGGGCGGGGGGCAGGAAATAAGGCTTTTAAAGAGCAGGATATTTTGACTTTGATTTTACGTCTGATCGTTTTTCTTTATCCACAAAACCACATAAGTATGGTACTTCCTGATGTATTTATGCTACCATATATTAAACTAATCAAGTTTATAGTAAATAAGAACATGATAACTGCATTTGTAAAGCAGTTCTTTAAAAAGCTACACCTATGTGGAAAATCAAGACCCTTTGCGTTAATAGTTCAGTTTTTAAACTAATTCTTTTAGATCTTTCACTTGAAAAGACGTGAAGGCAATGTAATCTGGAAGCCAATATTTTAGGAATTTACACTCTCATTACTTATGCTCGATTCAGTGTCAGTTTCAACTTTTTACATTTTATGGGTTGCTCTTAAAGACTGTATGAAAAAGAGCAGGCTGCTACTAACTAAATGGATCAAAGTTTTTTAATGTATGCAGATTCAAAATAATTATCTTTTCACATTTCTTTAGCCAAGCCATGAGAAGTAACCCCTTCAGAACACCAAATTCACGTTTTATTTCAGCTAATAAGTCTTCTTGATATCCGCGTGACAACTTAAGTTTCTACAGAACAAAGAACAAGATCTTCTCCTCCCCCCCATCTAAAAAATCTGAAGCTCCTGCAATAGCAACATACTAATATCCTTATTCAATTAGCTAAAGATTTAACAGTAATGGACTGTGGCAAGTGGATTTGAAAGATGAAAATGACAATTGCAAGCCCTTTCTCCCATCCCCAATGCAAATACTGCAGATGCCTATTTCACCCAAAGCGTCTGGCAACGAGGAGTTCGCAGCCTGCACAGAACCTCAGTGAGGCGAGCTTCACATTCAACGCCTGTCGTCTGAAGTTCATTTCAGAGAAGTGAGAAACAGGATTTGACAGGAAAGAATGTCCTGAGCTGACTAGCCACTGACCAGCACTCCAGGTGGAGCTATTTTTCTCCCCTTTTATTCTATAAACAATACTCCCAGTATAAAACTTCATGTGTGCGCAGGCATACATAGTGTTAAGCGTACGCAGATGAGAGACACCGTGTGATGTTTTACTAGTCCATTATTTAGGCACGAAACAAGTTAATGTTAAGGTGGTCAAAAATGGTAGAAGGCAATGTTTTTCTTAAAAAGATTTTGGAAACTATTTAAAAGCTCAAAGCCTTTGAAGAAAAACAACTTGTGCAGCAGTTGCCAGGAAGCAGTGACCTAACACTGCTGTCTGCATTCCATTACAAACAGAATGGTTCTTGTCTCCCTACAGCATGCTCACGGCTTGGGAACCCAGCCTCTCACCCTCTGCAAGCGCAGGACCGAAGGAAGAAGTCCTGCCATCATCTCCTGTATGCCTCGCCTGGCTCCAGTCTGCCAGAGTCACCAACGGTTTTAAGGGTGCGTTGGGTTTTTAGTGGAGTTCAGTGTTTTCTTGCTCTGGTGTGTGGTTGAGCTCCCCATGACAGCGAAGAAAAATGACTCATTAATTGAAAGTAGTAGCAATTACACTGAAGATTCAGATTTGATGAAACTGACCGTCAAAAAGTTATTATCAAACAGTGTAAGTTCGTAATTAAAAACCTTTACAGCAAATCTGCAGTGAGTCTCACGCCTAACAAAGCCTTTGCCAACTTCATATCTTCATAGACTATACAGTTATGAATGAGCCATACTCAGGTCTTTTACCTATTATTCTTCCTATTGATTGGGAGCCACAGAAACACCTAGTGCTAAAACTAGAATGCAAAAACAAGATGGACTAACTTTTTTAACATTCAGCAGAGCTAAAGGAAATTCCCTGATCATATTGGATTTCCTAAGGAAATCAGCCCAGAATAAACTGAATGAGGTTTTCAGACTTCCCATGGAAAGGTCAAGCATCAGCTTTAACAGCCATTGGAAACCAGCTTCAATCCTCTATCTATCCAGATTCACTAAACTGTTAACAGAAGAGCAGAACAGAAAACCTGGATAATAAAATTCAACTCCAAAAACGTCTTTCATATCTTGCCTCAAACTGCAGTTAACAAAGTCGCTTATTTAAACTTTCCATTGCATCTGTCAGGATGCAGAAATGGAGATAGAAATGTAAGGCTCCAAGAGTGTAGCTAAATTCGGACCACCATCAGGGGGCCCTAACATATTGTGTTTACAAATATAATAATTATGTTTCTAGCTACATGTCAAAGGCAAATAATTTCTAAGTCCTTCAAAAAGCATGCAAGCATTACTGTAAGTAGGAAGTAAGTCAAAACAGATTAGTAGACCAAAAATGGGGAGCGGAAAAAAAATCCTGCTTTGGTCAGCAACTCGGACCACCATCAGGGGATAAATCAATTTGCAGCAGCTGTGGACAGCCATTTAAGTCTGGGGCCTGAACAGATTAATTAGGAGAAGCGATGTTAAACGTTAAAGGGGTCAGCGTTACATTAAGCACACCAGTATTTGCTGGAGCAAACGCTTGGCTGTACATACCAAGACTCAGAAGACATCCTTGCAGTTAGCCAGGGCTTTGCCAATAGCCAAGCGTTTGGCACTTGCTGCTTTCCCAGGCACAGCACGACAGCTTCCGCAGGCTGCTTTTAAGAGGTCTATACCCATCCTTGCCCAGCCCCTGCCGCGTCGTGCCATGCCCATCACCGCGTCCTGCTCTGCCCGCGCAGGCAGGCGCGCAGCCGTGCGCGGCGCACCTTGGGGCCGCACCGCCGAGCGAAGGCAGGCGCTTCCTGCCTGGCTGCGGTTGGCAATGGAAAACTTAGGCAGCTTTTTCGGGCAGATTTGCTGCCTCGAACTCAGCGGATCGCAGCCCGCTCCGGAGCTATCCACGGGCGGGAGCTGCCGGCTCAAGGCGTCGCGGCCGGGCGGCTGCGAGAGACGGGTCCTCTCTGTGCCGTGATTTAGGGCACGGCAGAGGTAGGAGAGGGTGACAGGCAGAGCCCGCTGCGGACCTGGAGATGGAGGGCTACTCCACCAGAGAAATCCGAGCGGCTTCGAGGCGGCTGTTCCCACCTCGGCG